>JAWPHD010003079.1:30000-229429 GCA_037043455.1 Cyrtodaria siliqua
ACTTTTGAGCGCTTTTTGTTCGTTTTGCAATAACCGGTCTTGCCTGATTTTTACCCAACCATTTTTTATTGTTTATCCACCGATGGGGCTCAAAATAGTACACCCACGTTTCATCTCCAGTGAGCAACTCAGAAATTTTTCTAGGATGACAATTTTCATATTTTTTAAGAAGATTTTTAGCACATTTTATGCGTTTGGCCTTTTGTTCAGTTGACAGCAAATGAGGGACCCAACTAGCACAAAGCATTTTTAATTTCAAACAGTTGGTCAAAATGTGATGAGTTGTGCCTTCTGAGATACCAAGACTATTAGCTATCTTAGAAACTGTATACCGCCCATCTTCGTCTACCATGGCCTTCACCGCATCAATGTTCTCCTTTGTTGCTGCAACAACAGGCCCGCCAGGACGGTTACGGTCTTTAATGTTACGTTTACCCCCTTTAAATGTCTTAGCCCAACGAAAAACCGTTCTCAATGTCACTGCAGAACTGCCATGTACAGGGCACAGTTCAGCATAAATCTCTTTTGCAGATACCTTTAAAGCAACCCTGACTTTAATGTAAGCCCTAATTTCAATTTTTTTCTTCACTTTCACGATAGCATTGAAATATAGCCACTATACATGAGTGCGCATAATTCAACTATGGATATCTCCGTCAGTTGTTATCGGATTAACCCGCTATTTTGCTCGAGTGAAATGCACGAGTTTTCAGTGCGGTAATGTAAGGCGGTTTCTACGGAAGTGCATTAGTGACAGAATATATTGAATGCCCCTTCGTAAATCGAGAAAAGAAGCGACAGTATCAGAAATACGAGCTATGCTGAGTTGAAGTTCTTTAGGATAGATAGTACTTACCATAGTTGAAAGAAAGGGTTGTTAATGTTCAATATACCTACAATCTAGATACCAAGAGGTTGTATTGAAGGCTTCGATGCCATCGGTCTGTGTATCTGATGAAAGACTTGGCATAAAATCTCTTTTATAGAAATACAAATATAAATCTATAACATTATGAGCACAGTTCATACCATAACAATGTGCCTACAAACGATAGTTCCATACCTACATGTCATAAGTGTTATTTGTTAAGTAATCAGTCATAGGAGTTTTTGTTATAAGTAGGTATAAAAGTAGAACAGGAAATGTAACTTTCACAGACAGAACAAACAAAGTCAACTAAAAACACGCGTTAACACAAACAACACTTATAATGTTAATAAAAAAGCAAGGCATGTGACATCACAACCACACACGGGTTGACAATAGGACTACCGCCTTGGAACGGTCAGTGGCATAAGGTTACATATGCCTCACCACACTTTCGTACTTATGTTACATATGCCTCACCACACTTTCGTACTTATGTTACATATGCCTCACCACACTTTCGTACTTATGTTACATATGCCTCACCACACTTTCGTACTTATGTTACATATGCCTCACCACACTTTCGTACTTATGCATAGGAGTCGTAATTAAACAACATTTCATTCAGTTGAAAATATATACAACTGCAAATTGAACAAAACCAACACACTTACTACCCAAAATATACCATGCGTTAACTGAGTTCCTTGGTTAATAGTTTCACTGTTTAAATAGAGTTCCTTTATTTGTTTATATTGCACTTCAAATATTACTATAACTATATACTTAGTATTGCTGAATTATAACCCATTCCTTACTTTTGTTATCTAGACGGATTGGTTTTATCGTTATCAAGATATTCGTCATTACCTGAGAAGGGGAAATCCTAGATGAACGATGAGTGTAGGTAAACAAAATACAAAGTATAATTTTGTGCTATTTCATCCGTAGCAGGTAAACACGGCTTCAATTTTATAAGTGTGATTCACCGGCTATAGACGACACTAGCGTCATTTGAAGTAAATTTATTAATGACAATACGTTGTTAAACTTAAACGTGGGAAATAGTCCAGCGAGTAAAAACAGAATATTAATTAATAGTCTGTACAGTACAGGTTTTATAATTTACTAGTGGTAAATTAGTTATTAACTGTTACACCATTTTGCTTAAACGTTATATTTAAGGCACTGAATAAAAAATCAGTTGAACAAATAAATTCGGATACATGCATGTGAACGATCAAGTAAAGACAAATTGAACATTTTAAAAGGTTTAACTAACTTGTAGAATCAGATAAAGCAATCGAATATTATCAACATTTTGGTATATTTAATATTAAACTAACTGGAGGCAGTATATCAAAGTATACTTTATACAAGTCGGAATATCATCGTTAGATCTACAAACGAGGTGAAAACTGTTTCGTCAAATACTAGTAAACAAGTTCATTAGTGACACAAAAAAGTACATTACTTCTCAACTGAAGTACGAGTAAACATCGAGTTGGAATGGAGTTGCGCAGTTTTCTACAAGCAATAATTTGTACTGTGATGTTTTTCTACATACGGATATCATCAGCAGGTAATTAAACTTATTTGTTAATCATGTAACGTTTGTTTATCACCTGTGTAGATCACTTTTGTATATGTCGTATATCCCTTTTCCACAGCACGCGATTTCTCCAAATAAATACAGGGGATATGTATACCCATTGAATGACTCGCCTTCAGTTTGACAGGATGTAAAATGATTCATCCCATTCCTACTTTCTCTCAATCTCATTAAAATTAGACCCTTTATCACCAGATCACGGTACGATACTCTACGCTACTAAGCCTATAGCGGAGAGTATCAAAGCGTAATTAGGATATGATGTTAATGAAATTGACTTTCTCTGTCCTATCTACTAATCACTATTCGAATGAATTAAGGGTCAGGCGGCACTCTTGCAGTTTTTATCACCTATGAAAGGGAGTACATCAGGCTTTTCAAAGGGGTCTAGAGGTCCGACTTAATATTGACAAATAATGATATTTTCTATTTTAAAGCGCCTACACATAATGAATGATCTTAAAAATGACCCCTTAGTTACAAGGAAGTTCATTCTGTACAGTAATACGTGCTATCCTAGGTTACGCACCAGGGTTAATTTCAGCATTTTATGTCCGATTCCGTCCTAGTTATATTGTGTATTTGAAGTTTAAACCTTAACAATATGGTTAGAACATCATATTTTGATGGATGTAAGTGTTTTATCATGAATTGGAACAATTTTATAATTTAAGATATTTCTAGAAAAATCCTGATGTACTCCCTTTAACATTGTCTATGAACGGTAGTTCCATACCTGAAAACAAAATGTGTTATACGTCGGGCTCATGCATTTCTAAAACTGACTAAACTTTGTTTATAAAAAATTACATTCTTAAAACCATGTCATAAACATCATAACCATCACAGTTAATTTTTAATACCGGTTTAACCCTATCTATGAATCTGAGACCCCGAATTATTACCACTGTATCACTCTTTATGTGTGATTGTACCATTGTTGTTTTTTTCTTCTTTATTGTTGAAAGAAACGATTTATGTCAAGCGACTAAAATGTTCATGTTCATTCATAGAAACTTCTAAAACACATATCTCTCAGAAGATCTACCTTTCTCCAATAAAAAAATAAAATAAAACTTGTATCAAGTAAGAAGATAATAAGATGCCACTCCGTTGAATGACGTCACTTTCTGTTTTGACAGTCAGCGGAACGATAAAACCCACTTCCTATTTTCCTTTCCTATATACATCAAATTTAAATAAACAATTAAAAAAAACTAAGAAATGTTAATTAAAATTAAAATTTAAAAAAATTAACAATTAATCAAAAGTGATCATTTTGTATCTTAATTAATGCATAAAAAATATGTTTTTGTAGCCACTATTTTCTCTATACCATGGAGGTACTCATTTGACGGGTGCACTACTATAAGCCTGAGTCTTAAACCAAGATAGTGAATTAGACTGAGCCTCGAACTAAGCTAGTGAATGGATGGGTGGGGGGGTAGCTGGGTGGGAGGAGCGCGAACTGGGGTGGAGGTGGAGGAGTAATATTTCGATTTAGTAAACATTTTATTTGTCCGTCATATTATATTCAATTCAACGGTAACTTTAAATTATATGCAAACATGATACAGTTGCTATAAATGGGTGTGCATGCGTCGGTGTGATACTGGAATGTGTGACGTCATTTAGCTGCCAATACCCATTTCACCCTGACTTCCTGGCAAATCTGTAACAAGGAAGCGTACGGGATAGCTTCCTCAGCGAAGGAGATTAGAAAGACGTGCATCGAATGTTCAAATGAGTCATCTTCCTTCTATACTCTTACCAGTAAAGTTTCCCGTATTAATGATCGTAGTCACTATAACTTCCTTGTAGATGATCGAAAGTATTTTTTATCAAAACTGATAACCCGTATCTGTATTGCAACACAATCATCTCGTTTGATCTAGGTTTAATACTCGGTGGGATCTAGATTTACTACTCGATGGTGTAAAAGCGTTTCAGATATAGGGTGGTGAGATTGGGGTGGGGGAGGTGCTATTTTCAGACATTTTAGTACACTAGTTACTTGCCTATGTCAATTGATATGTGATATTACAATGTCGCATTGTTTGGCGTGTTAACCACAGACATATTAATAAAGAGATAGGAAACTTCCTATCTTAATCAATGAAGTACTAGTAACCAAAATAGCACGTGGCACCTTAAAGTTTCCTTCTATCTTCTCTCTCATTTATTCACTGATAGTGAAGAGAATACATTCAAACATAATCATGTGGGATTATAACAATATATGCTTGTTTTCAAAATAATAAATTGTATAAAAATATGTTTAAATTTAAAAATGTCATTATTTGTTTATTTTTCGCTTTTCTTTTAAAAATTAAGGTTTGGACACAGTCAAAGTTTCCTTCAAACTCCTTTTTTGTTCTAAATGTAGGAGAAAGCAAAATACCATCATTGGAAAGAAAATTAAATTTGTGATGGGATTTGGTATAAATAAAACTTTTATCTATAAAACTCTTCATGACATGTGTGTTTAAAGTTGGGAAATATTTTGTGAAATTTTCCCTCTGTGCCACGTGAAATTTAGATAATTTTCGTCGTGTTCAGTGTATTTGTTATTAGGTCTGTGTGTTAACAAACAATTCGGAACAATACTGACTGGGGGAAATCTAAGATTATCGGAGATGTGGTGGAGAGGGCTGTTCCCTCTTCGTTGTCCTGGCTGTTCGAACGCCTTTGCTAGTATATACACAAAGCGAAAGGAAAACACTATCAAATTATTCTGCTTACGCAACATTAAAATCGGTATTTCATGACTTGCGTAATAGTATAGTGTATTTGATTGGTGTTTCGGTACATCATGGCTAATTACTTTCCTACTGCGGTATAATTGATTAATAATTACAAACTGCGAACAATGCACATATTTACTGCATTCTGATTGGTTAGTCATTCTTAAAATTGTCCTGTTATTTCTCAATAACACGTCAAAATAAAATAGTTCCAGTTGCGCAGGCGCTGACTAAAATGGAAGCCCAACATTTGATTTAAGCGGCGAAAGGGGTCCGGGGTAGGCTTCCAACACCATATCAGGAAAAAAAAGTGGAACGGTTCCGGTTTCCGAGCTTCCACCTGGCTACGTGCCTGAAAAACAATCCTTAATTACACTAATTATCCATTACGTGAAATGCATATTGTTGATTTACAAAGGCAATTAACATAACATTTAATGTATACATACTTTACGCGTTTGGATCATTTAGTTATTTCCGGGCTCTATATCTATCTTCAGAGGAAGCACATGCATGCATGCGTGCGTGCGTGCGTTACTGACGGAAACTCCCGATGATACCCGAGGTGTTGATAAGTGTTCGGCTAGGTATTCACTCGATAACTGATACATTTTAAGGTTGGCTAAGTCGTGCTTTTTATCGAGCGAAGTTGTTTTTGGAGTTGTTATTTTTATTTATTTATTTTTTTGTATGCTTTTCGTGGGTGTAGAAGGATCGAGGATAAATTAATTGACAGGTGAATACATTAGGTTTGAAGAACGACGTTGTAATTTCAATTACGCTTAGATAATTATATGCATAAAATTAAATGCGCTATATAAATATTCAAGCCAAACCAGAGAAATAAACGTGACATGAATGTTCTTACTACCTCTGTTTAACCTTGATCTACAACAACAGAAGTGACGTCAAAAGTTACGAGAAAGTGTTATTCCAGTTCTTTGTGACATATGAAATCACAGGTGCCCGCTAAATTTCACTTCATAGCCTCTAACTAATACTTAATAACTATCAATAAGGAAAAATGACCCATTCAAAATGCTTGTTGGTGTAAATTTAAATTACGGCATCAAATATAAAATATCAGAAGAAAAAAAAAGATTTATTAATATTATTATTATTATTATTATTATTATTATTATTATAATTACTATTTATAATAATAATTACTATTATTATTAGTGTAATTGTTATTATTATTATTTTTATTATTATTATTATTATTATTATTATTATTATAATCATTATCGTTGTTGTTGTTGTTATTATTATTATTACTATTATTATTATTATTATTATTATTATTATAAATAATAATAATAATAATATTAATAACACTAATTTGATACCCATTGGGCACCTGCGAATTTTAGATACTTTAGTTGGCGTTGCCTTTATAATTTTAGATGATATGTTGGTTGACGTTGCCTTATATTGTGTAATTTACAGTTGATAACGACGATGTTCAAGCCACGCATTTACGACAGTGGTCGGAATGGTATAACACCGACAATCCGACAATAGATGGCGATGATGATGAAAGCATCAATAGCATTAGAAAGGTAAATGACATGTTCAGTCTGCGAATATTGAAATAGTATATGTTATACTGATTTAAAAACAACGTGTTTAGTGCGTGTTGTTTTTTTGTTGTTGTTTTAATTGAACGGAAATATTATCAAATTGTTTTATTGATATCATTTTAGAATGCCGATTGATGCCATTTTAGAATGCTATTTTATTGATGATATTTTAGAACGCTATTTTATTGATAACATTTTAGAATGCTATATTACTGATGAGATTGTAGAATGCCATTTTATTGATACCTTTTTAAAATGTCATTTATTAGTATTAAGGCTAGGGAGTGTATACTTATCCACGTGTGGTGCATACCATAGTGATCTCGGTTTGTTTGGTGTTTACTTTGTGATTTCGGCAGTTTTCTTCTCTGTGTATATAGTTCCAGCACCACTACACTAAAATAACCAGTAAAAATCAAAAAAATTATCCTCCACAAATCTTACTCATGTACATATAACCTATTGCTGTAAATCTGGGAGAAAAACTGGGCCAAATCTATCGAATAGACACTATAAACGTTGTTTTCGAATATACGGCAATATCGGAGGTCATCGTACTTCAGGTCATCGCACGTCGGAGGTGTGAACGACCCGGTGATACTATATATGATAATATAAGAAAAGTTATCTGAGGTATTGAACTTGTTTACACCAGCATCTGCCCATTTGACCTTGTTTACTTCTGTTCTTTATGCATTCTACGCCTTTCAAAAAATCTGCACTGTATCTGTAAACATTTTTTTTAATTGACTTGTGATACAGTTTTGTTAGTAGATTCAGCAGCATTTCTCTCGTGTCTATGTTTTTTCTTTGTTGAGGTATATAAGATAAACTGTTCCTTTTGTTTAGCTATATAAAATAAACATGTTCATTTTTTGTTAAGCTATAAAAAAAATTATAAGTTAAACATGTCTATATAAGAGATACGCATGTTTCTATTGTTAAGCTTTATAAGATACGCATGTTTCTATTGTTAAGTTTTATAAGATACGCATGTTTCTTTTGTTAAGCTTTATAAGATACGCATGTTTCTTTTGTTTAGCTATGTAAGACAAACCAGTTCCTCTCACGCCTAATAGCCATGAACCCATTGTGGGGACATATTATGCTGTGGAATATCATTATGTTAGGAGTGCATATCACTTTCAAGGCACGTTGTTTACTTGTTCTGCTCCACATAGCGTATTGAAATATGTATTTTAAGGCCGATAGATACTTAAAAGCATTTACTAGTTTTTTCAACATTTGCTGTGTGCATGTTTTTTTTCGACAAAAGTGAGAGAGAATAGAGACGTAATAAACCAAATCGAGCGGGAACTACTAGAATGTTCGTGATATCCATCTGTCTAGTTGTACCAAATCACAATGATAGTTGAGTCATCCCATCAATGTTTGATTTACACACACATATATATTGTAAATAGTATATACTTTAAGCATTTAATATTCGAAATAACTACATATATACATTTATATTTACTTTTTGGTGCTTTGTTATATTAACTTCACTTTTTAAACGCACATGCTATAAGCATTATAAAACAGTGAATTCCATTATGATATAAAACACTTCTTTATTCGTGTTATAACTGAATTCCGTCATGGTATAATTAACTTCCATCATCGTTTAACTAACTTGTTTCGTGGTATAACGGACTTAGTTTCGTGGTATATCTTGTCTACCTTAGTATAATTATAGGTTATTATATTTGTATTGGGATACATGCACGAGTTATTTTGCGTATTAATATTGCGCGTCTTTGGGAGTGCAACATTTATGCACAAAAGAACGAGAGCATATATCGCAATATAAATCTAATAACCTTTTTATTGCATACTCGTGCATATATCCCAATACAAATCTAATAACCTTTTTATGGCATACTCGTGCATATATCGCAATATAAATCTAATAACCTTTTTATTGCATACTCGTGCATATATCCCAATACAAATCTAATAACCTATACTTCTTTTATACTGAATTCGAATCAAGTTCTTGCAATATTAATCACTCTCCATGGCTTCCTGGGTAGAACCAGTAACAAGTGATGTGGATTATTTACCATGCTCAAGGTTACATTACATGGCCGCGACGATTACTTGTGGAATTCTGAATGTCAAAAAAGTGTCCATTGTACATGTTGGCGAACTACTTCCGTGGCCGGGATAGTAAATACGCTGCGTCTAAATATGTGTAGCCTCTCACCGCTGCGGGTTCGAATCCCACTGGGAGACCGACTTGCCATGTGAGAGAGTGCTGATTCTATGGGTGGTGGGCGGTATACGGTACTGGTTCTACCAGAACAGATGGAGGAGTGGGATGGTGGGCGGTATACGGTACTGGTTCTACCAGAACAGATGGAGGAGTGGGATGGTGGGCGGTATACGGTACTGGTTCTACCAGAACAGATGGAAGAGTGGGATGGTGGGCGGTTTACGGTACTGGTTCTACCAGAACAGATGGAAGAGTGGGATGGTGGGCGGTATACGGTACTGGTTCTACCAGAACAGATGGAAGAGTGGGATGGTGGGCGGTTTACGGTACTGGTTCTACCAGAACAGGTGGAGGAGTGGGATGGTGGGCGGTATACGGTACTGGTTCTACCAGAACAGGTGGAGGAGTGGGATGGTGGGCGGTTTACGGTACTGGTTCTACCAGAACAGGTGGAGGAGTGGGATGGTGGGCGGTTTACGGTACTGGTTCTACCCAGAACAGATGGAGGAGTGGGATGGTGGGCGGTTTACGGTACTGGTTCTACCAGAACAGATGGAAGAGTGGGATGGTGGGCGGTATACGGTACTGGTTCTACCAGGACAGGTGGAGGAGTGGGATGGTGGGCGGTATACGGTACTGGTTCTACCAGAACAGATGGAAGAGTGGGATGGTGGGCGGTATACGGTACTGGTTCTGCCAGAACAGATGGAAGAGTGGGATGGTGGGCGGTTTACGGTACTGGATCTACCAGAACAGGTGGAGGAGTGGGATGGTGGGCGGTATACGGTACTGGTTCTACCAGAACAGATGGAAGAGTGGGATGGTGGGTGTCTGCCTCTACCATAAAAAACAATCGACCGTCATATATGGCCTAACATGTGCTAAAAATGACGTAAAATAACATTCAAACAAACATGTTGGCGATATTAATACATTGTTTATAAAGACATAGAGAGCCTCGTATCCTATCTTTTTATCCAACGATTTTTTTCTTAAGTCAGTAATACACAGTCACGAACGTAAGATTCTGTTTATCACATAACACACCTACGACGTGATAGTTTCACTTTAATGTTGGCAATTTACCTTATATGAAATAAGATTTCAAATAATGATAAATAGTAAGGTGTCTGAACGTATCGTATTATATGCCATGCAAACAATTGGGATTAACTGTTTAACTGTATACAAACACAGTGATTCGGTCCTCATTTGCATCTGTAATACATTAGTGTATTACGAGAAATAAGTCACGGCTTTATTATACTTCCAAAAGCCATGTTATGTGATAAAAATATGTTGTCATCTAAAAATAAAGACATGTTATCATTAACATTAGGAATCGGTCAATTTATATCAATCTAGTTCATAGTATGTCTTCTCTAACTTCAGAGAGGTTTGGAGGTATGTGACGGTAAATCTCCTATTGACTCTGTATGTCGTCTGGCAAATCATCATGACATAGTATTCAATGCAGACACCAGTTCCTACACAGACAACAATCTCGCCAACCCGTGCACTACCACGGGAGTTGTCTGCTTGCGTATTCAACAAGAGGTGGATGTTAAGTGCAGAGATTACGAAATTCGGTTCGAATGCCTGAGTAAGATTTTCGTCTGTTTTTTGTATCTGTCTTGGTGTTTTTTATTTGTTTAATTGTTTTATCTGGTAAGTACGGTGTCCTGTAAGGGTCAACTTACCATCGCATCTTACCATCGTGCATCGACCTAGGTCGATGGTCGATGGTAAGATGCGATGGTCGATGGTAAGAAGCGATGGTAAGATGCGATGGTCGATGGTAAGATGCGATGGTAAGATGCGATGGTCGATGGTAAGATGCGATGGTAAGATGCGATGGTCGATGGTACGATGCGATTTTAAGATGCGATGGTCGATGGTAAGATGCGATGGTAAGATGCGATGTTAAGATGCGATGGTCGATGGTAAGATGCGATGGTCGATGGTCCATCGCATCTTACCATCGACCATCGACCTAGGTCGATGGTCAATGGTAAGATGCTATTGTAACATGGCCCTAACAGGACACCGTAGGTAAGAGTGAGGTTTGGTGCAGCTTAGAACCTAGTTTAAATTTCCAGCGGCCTCGTTTGCCACTGACAGTTCCAAGGGGTAGCCCTATTGTCAACCCTTTTATGTTTATAATGTCATATCTTGCCTTTTATTCATCTTTGTAATTATTGTTTGTTTTGGTTGACTGTGGTCCAGAGAATGCTGTCCTGTTCGACTTTTATATCTACTTTTAGAGAATTGCGAGTAAAGACGATCGTGTGTTCTAATTACGGTTTCGTGATTGTTTGATAACATTCCAACTAATATGTATATTCTCATTTTGTAATTGTAAAGAAATTATTTTTCCTCCGAGTATCATAATAAGCATCAGTTAATTACAAGGATTTTTGTTCAATATAAACATGATGAACATAAACTTTGTTAGCACTTTCCTTTGCAAATAACAAAAATCCAGAACTATTAGGCACGTGCAATAAGCTTACACACGTTTACATGTTGTAAATTCAGGACCGAGAACAGAAGAAGAGGTTCCAGAGAATCTCGGAGTTGTAGGTGTGGCTGCCGGCCTGTCTATCGTGGTCCCCATCCTGTGTGTAATCATCATGCACTTATTTAGGCTGATTAAAGAACGACGCGCACGGCACAGACGCAGTATTCTCGGCGAGAATAACAATGACCAAGGCATTCAAACTGACGGCGATGCCGATCTACCACCCACTTATTCGGAGTTATTCGGAGAAAACAGCAGCAGTACAGAAAGACTGCTTTCTAGTTCATCCAGCTCAGATTCAGTTATCTCCATACTAACATCGAGTCGGGATTCAAATTTAAATTTTCAAAATAGGCGGGTTTCTGATGCAAATGTAATGAACGATACTGAAAGAATCAGTCTAAGTGATGACGTCACGGATAGCGGGATATATACCATAACAGAAAATCAAGGAATTTACTCAAGTAGATCTGGCTCTATACCGTCTCTACAATCGTCAACTTCACAATTGCAGAACTGTCATCAGTCTAGACAAAATAGATTCCACATGGCTGGCATGCATTTATCCATACACGAACTGTTATTGTCTGCGGATTGTCACAGTACCCAACTAGACAGTCCATTGCAATCTCCAACTCTTAGTTACATTCAAACTCCACCTCCCACTTATTCCGATGCTTTGGCTATTATCGGTGGTGTACCTATTATCGGTGGTGTACCTATTATCGGTGGTGTACCTTTTAAAGCAGACACTGTAGCTATAGATCCGGACACGATAGAAACAGATGCAGTATGTTGTCAACCTTCTTCAGTAATGTTAACTGAAAGCTAGGTTTTCAACATTTTTAATCGTGTTAAAATTGTCCTTGGTGAACACAATATCCTGTGACGGAGAATTTGGCCATTGTGGTAAAATAGGTCATAGTGGACTAGATGTAAATCGTGTGTCATCGCAAATTATAGTCAATGTAAACAAATGAACGAATGGGTTAAATAGTCGTGGTGAATTATGGTCATGATACTTATGACTTACTTGTCACGGTTATTGCTGTTATTTGTTAAATGTGCGTATAGTTAAATGAGGCTATCTGCAACAGGATAGTATACCTGATAACGACAAAACATCAGACAATAAAGTGTTTAAGTATTATCACGTATTTTTAAATCTCAGGATAGACATATTTGACATGTTGCATAATATATATGTACTTTTACTTTTATTGGCCTCGGCATAGGTCTGTTTTAGTCGAGACCATCTCAAATAAACATATGATGAGGCTAATAAAAGTTCTTTTTCATAAATTCGTATATGTACGTAGTATCAGGTACATGTACATTGTATTTATAAATCCATATATTTTTCATCAATGTATGATATACTTGTTTCGTATATTTATTAAAATAATTTTGTATTGATGTTCTGCAATGTCCCCCAGTCTTTCTGGAACAGAAAAAAATAAAATTGAAAATTTTGATAAAGTCTTGACTTTGAAGTTTATCATGTTTATTTTTTCGTAGTTATAATTGCCGAATCTACAAACAAACTGAAGTGTGAAACAATTACACCACAAACATGATTCTGAATCCGGAATAAATATGGCCGGCCCTGAGCATACAAATATTTTTATATTTAAAAAATAATAATAATAAAGAAACACGTCATATTCACTTTGCATACTAAACGATTTCATTTCAAAAGTTAAGAACATGTCTACTAAACTACCAACCGATTTGGCTGCCCGTCTTTATTAAAGCGAATGTAGCGACACAGCCAAACCATCTTTATTATAGACAGTTCTGAAAAGAACTTTAATAAGGGTGAAAGAATTATCAAAATCGGATGATAAAATAAAAAGATAGTATCATTTGAAGGTTCTGTTGAAACGGATATGGAAGCCGCCGTTTTGAGAGCTATGACATCACAGTTCTAAATAACCATATATGGAATATTTATAAATATGAATATTTACTGATTTATAGGAAAACAATGACAACAACTGTATGAAAATTATTTATACTGAATGCCATTAATACTTTTTATGACCAGTAATGGATTTTGCATTCATATATGGTAAATTGGAACTATGACGTCATAGTTCTAAAAATGGCGGCTCCCATATTCGTTTTAGAACAAGATTCAAATGGTCATATATTTCTTGTTTATCATCCGATTTTGATAATTCTTTCACCTTTGTCCAAGTTCTTCAGCACTCTCAATAATACAGCTGGTTGGCTGTGTCGCTACATTCCCTTTAACAATAGATTCAACTTATAACCATCACATGCCGACTCTAACGCATCAAACTGAATGTTAGCTGCTCTGTTCGTATCTGCATCCTCATGATTTGGCCCACTGTCTCGAACATTATAAAGCGTGCATGCACTAAATAACAACAGGACACGTTACAGGCTAACATGTCTCTTATTCACACCAGAACAAGTGACGTATGTCTCTGTCAGCCAAGCTTCATAACCCCTACCGGGAATTCAATCATTTCATATTTTTGTTTAGTTGCTGATAATTTAAAAACAGCTAATAATTTAATTATTGTTTGACGCTTACATTACGTCAATGTTTTATCTCTAGACCTCGGGAGCACTAATTCGTATACTCCAGTTCAGTCTACTGGGGATGATGTTGTTTCCACGAGTATCACTCGATGCACCACTTTCAAGGATGGAGTAGACGAAAAGCAAAACACACGTCCAACTATGTACTGGATTCCTGAATTCACAAACAGCCTTATAAAACCCGCTGTATTTCTAATTATAGTGCCTGCACCACTACAAACATCTCCACACTTTCAACTTCTTGCCTTACTGCCGTTAAAGATCACGTTAAACAATATTGTGCTGAAACTTATGAAAACCCCTTTGGGATTAATTTATATTGGTCATTTAAAGTTTCAGGAGACTTTCTTGATAAAATGTGCAATAAACACATGATAAACGCCCAGTTTCATCTTTAAGTGCTTATGACTTTTCACTACTATATACAGCTTTACCTCATCACCTTATCAAAGACAAACGTATTGCTCACATTAAAAAAAAATAATTCAGTTTTGGCCTGTAACAACATTAAAGCGATATTTACTACGGCAGTTTAGACAATTACACTATGTGGACTTGCCAAGAAGTTTGTGAATCGCTCATTTTCCTGTTAGATAATATTTTCTTCAGGTATGGAACCACCATTTATAGACACGTTGTTGGTATCCCTATGGGTACGAACTGTGTACCTCGCAGATTTGTTCTTGTATTGCTATGAAAAAGAGAGTTTATGTTGAGTCTTTCACGAGATAGACGAGATAGAAAGATGTAAATGAAGCCGTTATTGACACCTCTCGGTATCTGTATGACATACTGAACACTGACGATCCTTTCTTTTGTAGCTTGTAGTCTGTTAAGGTCTGTTAATATTCGTAATAGTCGTATAACTAAGAAGTTACTTCATCAGGACTACGGTTACCATAAACTTCGAAAAACCATTGCAAAATGTTATTATCGTAACCATGATCTACTTTTAAAATATAAAAGTAATTTAAGAACTCTTCTGCGACAAGGGTTATCAAAAACGAGACTTCATATGCATGCCATCTTCGGAATGTCTCAAATGTGTGTACTGTTAACGATAGCAAGCATTTTTCACTACTTCTCAATCAAACCGAGACTGTAATGGTATTTTTGTTTTCTATTTATCGTGTTCGGCGATTTCCATATTTCTCTTTTCATACTCTTTCTATGTTGATATGATTTAAAATTTGGTAAGATCCTTGGTTATAGTGACTACTATAACCAAGGATCTTACCAAAAGTTAAAGAAAATCATACACTTTATTAAACTTGTTAAAAAGTTTAGCAAAAGGGGTCATGACCCTATCATTTTGCAAGGTGCTGCATGTTTAGTGTTTTAGTGGTTGGCCCATTTATAGTTCGCCACTATACTTTCCTCTTTGATTGTGCGATTACCTAACATATGTTGAACCCTATGAACACGACTACCTAAATCCTCAAAGGACGGTAGCGTTTGGTGTTTGTCTTGAATCTTGTTTGCCGTATCATTAACGGTTTGTTCTATTGTTGCACTGGGTGCTGCCATGTCATTGCGTGCGTGCTTTGTGACGTTCTAGACGGTTGTTTTATACTCATATATACATGGTCATGTTTGTGTTACGATGAAAGATGCATGCCCAGACGGTATGACTCAAATACCGCTCTGGATCATGAATATTCATTGCCTCCATTGTCAGACCAACATTGTCTATTAATTCTCCTGTGTTAGAGAATAATATGAAATAGGTTAAACCTATAGGGCGAGCACAGTTCATGTTTGTATGCACGGTATGTGCAAGTCTAGCTGCGAGAATCGTAGCTCTTATGGTGTGTACCTATACCATGGTAGGTACATACCACCATAAGAGCCATGATTCTCACGTCTAGTGCAAGTCTACCTGTACGTGTCTTATGAATCGTGACATCCCACTCCCAACAAATTTAAATTCGTGTGTGTGTGTGTATTTCTAAGGAGTATAGTCTGTCCGCCTACCCGACGATTATAGGCACAATGGAGTCATTATTTGCTCGTCAGGCAATGGTTACAATTGACTACTCCATTTTTAAAGTATTTGGTATTACGCGGTCAGGGGACTCGAACCCACGACTTCCCGAATGAAAGGCAGACGCTCTAACCAGTACACCACAATGCTTCGGTCAAATTTCAATTTGTTCCCAGACAGGACAGATATGACATGGAATGAACTTCGAACGGCTGTCTAGTCATGGTCCAGTCTGGATCGACATTGGCTGAATCACTAACCCATACTGACGTCATTTCGAATTTTTCAAATTCATCACTGATATTCGGCAGGTGCCCTCCTGATTTTTCAGGACTTCATCCGCGGTGCGGTAATTCGGTGTGCAAATAATCCTAATACATTTAGGGATTCACGAACCTTTGGGGACCCTTTTAAAAATACATAGAAATATAAAACACACATTTGAGGAAAGTTTGGTGCTTTTGTCCGGCGTGTCTAGATTGAGTCCTAAAATCTGGGTTTTGGTCCCTAGCTATATATATGCAAATCACCTGACCGGACTACTTTTCCCCCCATAATTCCAAGCGCCAAACACGAGAGATGATGCTAGTATCGATCGAGGGCGAGAATGTCACTAACCGTCTAAAAAGCTGCTACTACATCAGTGTATGTAAGATATATATATATACATAAACCGTGATGCACGCGTAATCTTTTTTATACGTATTGCCTAATCATTATGATGATGTATGTTTGAGAAAAGAACAATGTTTTTAAAACATAGGAAGTTGTTTCCTACTTGATATTTAATAAATGGGGGTCCATTTTCAGAATATTAGTTAAATCAAATTTAGTTGAGTATGTCTGGGGTGGAGGACACCGGGTCCGACGTTTCTCATCAATATATTCTGAAAATGCACCAAATTCATCAAATGCTATGTAGAAAAGACGTTAGTTTGTTTCACCGTTCTTGATGTTTAGCACTAGCTGTGCTCAAGATACTTATTAGTTTCTACATCTACATTTTAAGAAACTAAGTGTCCTATTTGACCCTAATGTTTCTGTCGGTGGTAGAAAAACAAAAATAGTGAAATTATAGGACAGAGAAAAGCATAGATCGATTGAAGCAGAAGACAGGTAAAGTTTCCAAACCGTGTTTTCATCACCTTTCAAATTTGAACTACTCCGTAGCATCAGACCAAACCGGATGACTTGTTACAGGTACACTGGCATAGGAACGTTTAATTTATATGGGGGTCCAGTGGAAACATCAAACTTTGTTAAAGGTAACCCCAAAAAAAAGGTGAAGCACCAGTAGTGGTGCGAACGCCGGATTGCGAATTTAACATTTTAACTGAAAAATCTGTGTGAAAAGGGGGGAAAGTCCAGGTAAAATAAATGACATAGTTAGGATTATTTTCATGTAACATTTGTAATGATATTGAACAAGTGTCAAGTTTCGAAGCTTTTCGACAATTCATTTTTGAAAAATGAGGAAAAAAACAAACTTTAACGAAAACTTCAAAACTCGTAGACGGACGGATGGATAGACGGACAGACACATGGAAATCGCCAAACTGTAAGCCTAGATTTGCTACGCAATCCAGCCAAAAATAAAAAATACCCATTCTGTACATTATGGTGGAGTCTAATCCGAGCCTTCTCTGACCTTACCAGCCCTTTTTACGATTTTTGATATTTCATCTGGCTGTGTACGCATAAGGCTCGGATTAGGTGGAGTCTAAACCCGACAAATTTGCTATTATTTCGGGCGTTTGTTTAAGCTAAAGGTTTTTCAGCTATGTGAGTGAGTAATTTTAACAAAATGTAAATACATTATATATAATTGGAACTGGCAATTTTAGTGGTAAATAAAAGCACCTTAGTTTGGAAATTTGGTTAAAAAATAAATATTTTACAGCCATCAGTTCAGATGATGTAAATTCCTATCTATCTGTCTAAATCCTGCATTAGCCTCTTTCGGGTGTACATCTGCCGTGTTGCTGGGACAGCAAAAAAATAAGAAATCTCAAATATAACTTCAGTTAGCCTCAATAGTTTCAGGAGGTCTTAATTTCGGTTTGCCCAACTCATTAAAACCATTTTTGGATAAAAGGTCGAAGCGCCCCAAAATATCCAACATAGGGTACCGTAAAAATACCTTTTGAACTTCCCCTACCCAAACACGCCAGTCAAATTATTGGGATCTCGGGAAGGAGGCTGTTCCTACCCCTGCCAGTGTGAGTAACATCTTGGGCCTAACCATCGTTTAGTCACTTTAGACCTGGTGTTGTTCTAAATACTAGTAGTTATATCTTTTCATAATGGACCATAAAGTTACTGTGTACGATGACAGAGTGGTTAGCTTCCTTGCCTCTGGATATAGAAGTCTGGGGTTCGACTCCCGGATGTTCACGTCTCGAGAATTGAAAACGCACTCCCTTAGATCTAGAACTATTCGTGTAAGATAGTTAAAATTACTGTGAAAGTATGTCATTCTCCCTACTGATGAAAAGCCGCTGGTCTCCTGTGCAAGGAGAGACAGACCCTATTCAGGTTAAAAATCTCGCTGAACTTCTGTGGTTATCATAAAAAAGTCTGCAGGTTAACTCATCCACAGAAACGAAACTGTGATAATCATAAGTATGTGTATAATACGTCAATAGTATTGGAAGGAAGGAAGAACGAAAGAAGAAACAAAGAAAGATGGATCGGTAATAAGCAACTTGCTCACTAATTGTTTACTAACAGACCATAGCCTACGTCATAATGTGATGACATACGATGATGACGTAAATCAATGACGTCTTGTCATTGTACAATCGGAACTCTTCGCCAATTTCCGTACTCGGGAATAGTGGCTCGGAGAGTATTGGGTGCCGCTCAATGTTTTTTTGCATCAAAATGCAGCATTTGGTTCGGTTTTCGATTGTAGCTCTCCGCAAAATAGTGCTCTTCTATATAATGTTGTATTGATGAAAATATTGCAGATAAGTGAGTGATTTTGATCAATTTCTTGATATTTTATCGCTATGACCGATAAATTATACTTTTTAACAAAATAAATCCCGTAGTTGAAATCAAGACGTTTCGGCCCCAAACAGTTCGTTCGGTCCCAAACAGTTCGTTCCATATAATGACTGACAGTTTGGAAGCATTTGTTGAGTTTTCCAAATATATACTTTAATATTACGGTTGAATTGAAGGGAAAGGAGGAAGAGACATTGTAATTATGATTATATCATATTATGGGAGTGATTGTTTACCGTTTTGTCAGTCGAGAGTGATATGTCAGCTGCATGCATATATGAACTTGATATTGTATCAGTAAATCAATTAATAAAACTCTAAACAAAGAAAGATATGACTCATGAAGTCCATACTGACGTCCATGGCGTCCATGGTACTTGATATATTGTTAAATTACGCTTATATGGTCTGCAAGTATATATTTTTTCTCCAATCCACAGACATTAGGGTACACCTTTGACATGAGGGTTAGTTTATTGCAAGATATAGATCTTATACATATATCATCTAGTGAAAACATTCCAGATATCATATATTTAATATAAACAATATGAAAATAGTTTATTTAACACTATGTGATCAATGATTACATCATTTTATTTTATAAGGGCTTCTTGAAGCATCAAACATTTTTAAAATGTTTAAATTTCAATCGGAGGCTCTAGTGTGTTTTACAAAAGATGGTTTACAGGAGGAATAACTTTTATCAATGACATTTTAAACAAAAATGGAAATCTTTATTCATACATAGAATTGAATGAACACTATAATATACAGTCCAATTTTCTTGAATATGAAGGTATTATAACTGCTGTCAGGAATTATTTGGCAAACCTGAATATTGTGCATCTAGCCTGTAACAGCCAAACCCTATTCGTCCACTAATCCTATCCTTAATTCTACAAAATGAGAAAGGATGTCGAAACATATATGACATCATGATTAGAAATAATGTATATCCCAAAGCATTAAGTAAATGGAAAAATGAAGAAATGTTCCAAACTTTGAATTTGAAAGATTATATGCCTTACCTTATAAAATAACAAAAGATCCTAAGTTACCTTGGTTTAATTTAGAATCAACCATAGGATATTTGGAACAAACTACCTTATCTAACATGGATATTATTAATAACGATATGTGCAGCTTTTGCAAAGATACACCTGAAACTATCCAACATCTGTTTTGGAACTGTGGAGCAGTAAAAGAAACTTCAAACTTATCTTACAGAAAAATGCAATACAGCATTCGTAACTTTAACAGAAACAGATATTTTTATTTGGAAATAGTAAATTTAATACTGTTTTGAGAAAAATCATCATGCAAGCAAAACTTTACATTTATCGAAACAAGATGCAACGTCAAATTCCACAGCTTAACCTTTTTAAAACGTATATAATATCTTTATACAAAGTTGAGAAACTAATCGCATATAACAACTTAAAAATGAATACGTTTGAAACCATGTGGAGTCAATGCCTTGCTAGTATCATGAGTATAGAGACAATTTACTTTGTTGATTTTTCCAGTATCAAACTGTAGCAAATAAACTTAATGTTTTCGTTCTGGGACATGCAAAGCTTAGCTTACTAATTAGAAATAACATACCCTTGCTTATATCTTGATCTTCCTTAATCAACCTTCTTGTTTTTTATAGAAAAATTATTTTTTTTGGAAGTTGTGTATATTAATCCTTTAAAACTATCCTAAAACATTGTCCTTTGATAATGGATTTATATACAGATATATTACACAGTATGGGTTATTGTTTTTTTCTCTTTCCAAAAACAAAATATCAGTGTAGCATGAAACAATGTTTATTTTTGATACTATAACATTAAAATTATCTGTGTAAATCAAGTCTGTATGTATTGACAATGTGGGTTTTACACCGGGTTTTGAAACAAAAAATAATTTCTTTAGGGCTGGCATGGCGCAGTCGGTAGCGCGGCGGATTTGTAACCGGAGGCCCCAGGTTCAATCCTCCGTGGCGCCACTGAGTTTCGTCGGTGTGTTCTTGACCAAGACACTTTCCGTTAGCCTCGTCCGACGGATGGGGACGTAAACCGGGCAGTACCGTGTATCGGTCTATCCTCCGAGCATGTTAAAGAACCATAGGAATCTATTTGATAATAAGAGTAGGGCACGGTTCTCGGATTCCTATGTATCCTTCCCCTCTCTCTGGGGCAGCTCTAAATAACCTATACTGTGTTGATGAGCCGTTAAACAACATTCGTTTCAATTCAATTCATACATTTATTATTGTTTTTTCCCCATAACCTAGCACTAGTCCTTCATAATAAGACTTTGCATTTTGTATACCGTATTTCACATTTTTTGTCTCTTTTTTTTTGTCTTTTTATTTTTTAACTTTTTTTTATTTTGCCTAAATGCGAACAGTAGTCAATATGAAAAAAAAAAGATCACAATAATGAAGATTAAACGTGAAAAAAGCTATTGTATGATATCTAAAAATGGATATATATTTACATAATTGTTATAAACTTCCATTCTTGGCATTGATCTCAGCTCTCTGAAGCGCCCAGTGAAAAGATGGAGCTATTATTTTTCAACATTTCAATTAAAGACACACCCGGTTAAAATGAGATACCGGTAATAAATATAATAACAGTCGTGAAAGAAAAGAATGTAGTTAGAAGAGTTTATGGATGTGTAAACGTCTTGAAAACTGGTCGACATCACATGTTAGGTTTCATCCTGCGCTAAAACGACCACTCGTTAGTCTCTGTTTGGCTACCAAGATTTAAAGGGCAAAGGTCATAGCAAAAAGAGAAGAATATGGACAAAAGAGGGCCTCAGGGAAGATTTTTGTAAATATATGGTAAACATATTTAAAAAAGACCTATTATTGTAGCAAAATAACATTGTTTTTCATTTTAAGACCAAAGGGTAATATAATAGGGCCTTAAAGATGATGAATTGAAAAGAGGGCCTCAGGGAAGATAATTTTACTAACTGGGCGACTGTCTTCTAAGAGCATTCAATGCATTACAATATTAGGTAAAATATTTTATAAGAGGCTCATTATTGCAAAACCAAAAGAGGGAAACGGCTTTCAAAGACGAAAAGAGGGCCTCAAGAAAGATTTTATTGCTAAATGGGCCATTGTCTTGTAATAGCTTCTTTCCCTCGTGGTCGTTTCCAGACATGCTGTAACTTATGATATTCGATTGTTTAAATTGAATTTGATTTCATTGAATTAAATTCAAAAGTTAGAAATACTAGAAATGCTTAATCCAGCTCTTTTTCCAAACAAATTTTTACTCCCACCAGGATTTGAACCTGGGTCTTCTACCCTCAAAGGGTAGATGTGTTTACCGATTACACCATAGAAGTGGTACATGTTTGTACTAAGAGCAAATGAACTAAAAAATTAAACTGAAGTTTCTAATTTCACAGCAAAGTAGTTAAACTAGATTTAGCCCTGGCAACAGGGATTCATTTTGAATTCCAAACAATTTGACGAGGGATCAACAAAGTCAGTGTCACATATTGCAAATACAAATTAAGGCAAAACTTACCGATTATAACACCATTTAACCGATAATTTTTATCGGCAATTGGCTTCTAATGACAACCCTGACGCCTATTTGTTGTGCTTATAATATAAAGCAAATATAAATATGTGCCTAATAAATACATAATTTTATATATGCAATTAATATAACATTTAAGCATGAAATGATTTAGATGCGAGTTGGCTGATGGGAGTCATCTGACGGATAGCTGGCAACATCCGTAAGATGAGGGTCATCAACATGAACCTGGTGGTTCAGTAAATCGGTTGGCTGGTTGTTTGAATGATTTACGTCATTTTTAGCACATGTTAGGCCATATATGATCATCGATATCATCCATGGTGGGGGCACACCACTTTTTCCTGGGTAGAAATAGTAGTGTATATATTCTGCCCATCTGAAAGGACATGCTTTTTTATTTATTCCAACTCGCAGTGAGAGAGGCGAGGTTTCAAACCATCCAAGCCATGGATGCAGTAAATCGGTGTCAAACCATCCAAGCCACGGATGCAGTAAATCGGAATCGACCTTCTCAGCACATTAAACATTTAGGGCACTGCTCCCCGATTCAGATGTAACCTTTCTTAATTTTTTTTGGGCCCATTAACTTCTAGGTATGGTTACAGGGCCGTCGATCTGCCGATTTTGCGTCCGGTAACCGGACGCATTCCCCCCTCCAAAAAATATGTTTTTTTCTCCCATTTCAGACTCAAAATTCCCCCCACGGAAAAAACAAAACAAAAAAACAAAACTTCTGGTACGTAAAATATTGAATACGAACTGTATTTAATACAAATAAAACTTGTAGACTATTTAAAACAATGATTATAATCAAAATTATGGCCACAAAATAATTCCCCCTTTCCTGTAAAAACACGCTAAAATTCCCCCACCTAAGGGTCGCAGTCCCCCAAAACAGATCGACGGCCCTGGGTTATATAAAATGTGTAACCTGTTGCTATAAATACTAAAATAATTTCCTCTGCTTTAACAAGGGCTTGCAACCTTCTACTAGATACGTATCATACGATGTATCTGTAGGCAGCATTAAAAAAAATTAGTGACTGTCCCGTTCATTTGTTTTGTACAATTTAAACAGAATTAATTTGGTGCATATAGTATATATAAACCATCACGGTGACCCGGGTCTCTTTCAGCATAAATCCACGTATATAAATGATGTCACGGTCTCTTTCAGCGTAAATCCACGTATATAAATGACGTCACCGTCTCTTTCAGCTTGATTCCATGTAATAAATGACGTCACCGTCTCTTTCAGCGTAAATCCACGTATATAAATGACGTCACCGTTTCTTTCAGCGTAAATCAACATATAAATGATGTCACCGTCTCTTCCAGTGTGAATCCACATATAGTAACTTCACTGTTAATTTCAGGATGAATTTGCATATAATAACTTCACTGTTTAATATTTCCAGGGTAAATTTGCCGCATATATATATATTAACTCTCAGTGTTAATTTCCGGGTAAAAATTTGCATATATAGTAACTTCAGTGTTAATTTCAGGTGAATTCAGGGACTTCTCTGTTAATTTCAGGATAAATTTGCATATATAGTAACTTCACTTATCAATTTTAGAAAAAAATAGACAATAGAAAGAATAAAAATAAAAATATAAGAATGATTTTAAATGCATGGGTTGACATTAATTACTGTAAACAGTATCAAAGATAGAATTATGAAATGAATGTTTTACTGCATTTTTTCTCAATTTAAAAAAAAACACGCTTGCGACGGTATGTGTTATGTTCCTAAACTATATAAAAAAATCCACATATATAAATGACGTTGCTGATCCTTCAGTGTAAATCCACATAACAACGTCACTGTCGCTTTCAGCGTAAATCCGCATGTTTAGAATCTTCAGTCAATTTCCGGATAAATCCATACGTATAAATAATTTCACTGTCTCTTTTTGTGTAAATCCCACTAAATAAACAATTTCAACATCCCTTTTAGTATCAAGTCGCAGTGATAAACCATGTCACTGTCTCTTTCAGCGTAATTCCGTCTGTACAAATGATTTCACCGTCACTGACTTTCAGTGTTAATCCACACATATTATTAATAACTTCAATGTCACTTTCTAGATTAATCCACATGTATAAATAACTTCTACTTTTTATTTTCTGTTTTAAATCTATGTATTTAAATATATCAATATAACGTTAAGACCCGTTTAAGGAATTTTCACAGACATATTCTAACTATCTGGGTTCTATTAATTACGGGTGGGGGTGTTCCTGGTGGTGTTCCTGGTGGTGTTCCTTGTTGTTTCAGGCAGTGTTCCCTTTATTGCGAGTTTCTTTTTCCCATAGCCCCGTGCCACTAAAGCAAGTCTCCACTCCTCAAATGACGACTCTACCAGGGGTGTCATTAAGAGGTGGGAGGCGGGAATTTCTCCCTGCTACTTTGACTGTTCTACCTGGCTACTATAAATACTTTTACTAGTATTGTATACAAGTATCAATAAAAATACCCGGCTATTCTGCTCTGGGTGTCGCTTACTTATAAAGGTAATGACACCCCCTGCTCTACCCTGCCCTGTATATATTGGTGGGGCGTATGATCAGATCATTGATACCATGAATCATTGATACCATGATCATGATGCCCATGGGCCATGGCATGTGCTCGCACTTTATTTAGTTTTAGATGAAGAAGAGGTGAAACTCACATAAATTAAGAAGCGCCCACGTTTGACGGCAATCACCATATTGTTTACCTTAGTATGAATACATTATTATATCAGGAATCTCTATGAATACTCCCTGATAAAACAAATAAATATGTACCGCATTTTCGGAACTTGCCAGCAGTCGCCATTTTGTTTATCTTATAATTGAAGAGGTCGCTACTGCAGAGTTGTCGTTTCTTGAAAATAGTTCAATATGGCCTCGAGTACTCTCCGAGTCGGATTCCCGAGTGACGGAATCCCCGAGTGACGGAATCCGACGAGGCAGTTCCGATTGGTCATTGTATTATAATTTCCGTAACATTTCCGGAAATTGCCAGATTGTTCGGGTTTGACACGAATGAACACGGAATAACCTCGTCGATTTCCGTCAATGGCTTACAATAGTAGACGACCGAATACGGAAATCTGCGAAGAATTCCGATTGCATTTATGGTTTTACGGGAAAATAAACAAATGAAAGATAGTTTTGAACCAAATCATTTGTTTATCCTAATCGGTTAGCAATACATATACATTTCTGCGACACGAAATCTACTTTTATTAAATTGTGAAATGTGTTGACGAATTTTCGCCAGTGAACAACGCGCAAGGTAACACTTTGGGCTATGCTTCCGGTTAATGGCCGTTTTGGCGACATAGGTAAAAATGCAATTTCATTGTCATTTTTGGATGGGTTCGAGAAAGGTTTTAAATGTTTTTTTCACCTCATTCTGCATGGAAACCACCATTCTTAATGATTTCTACGAATGCTTATCTTGTTAATTTCGTAACGAAATATGCTACTTTACGGTTGAAGTCGCCCATAAACTGCCGTAAATTACCCAAGACTTTTCAAAAGGATGGATGGGTATGTTTACTTTTCGCCTGCATGATACCATAGGAGCTCGCTTGCGCTCGCTATAACCTGGCGGGGATATCTTTATTTACACTGTCCCCTTGTATTGGGGTAACAATAGGATAAGAGTGAGGTTTGGTGCAACCTAGAACCTAGTTTAACCCCCACCCATCACACCCACTCCACCCACGGCACGTGTTTTGCTAATGACCGTTCCAATGTGGTAGTCCTATGGTCAACCCTTGTATGTTTGTAATGTCATACCTTGCCTTTTATTCATCTTTCCGAAGGCGCGGGTGGATATTAATTTGGCGTTGTCCGTCCGTCCGTCTGGAGCTATATCTTCATAACTGCAGGTTGGATTTTCATTACACTTGGTAATAATGTTTATCCTGATAGTGGGATGAGACGCGGCTATTTTTTATTCAAAATCGCCCAGTAACGCCGAAGTTATTGCCCTTTAATTGATATAAAATGCTTAATTCTGTCCGTCCACAGCCATATCTTGATAACCGCTTGTTGGATTTTCATTAAACTTGACTATAATGTTTATCCCAATAGTGGGTTGTGATGCGGCAAATTTATTTTTGAATCGTCCTAGTAACGCTGGAGTTATTGCCCTTAAATTGATAAATGTCCCTTGAATTGTTCAGGTCGTGGGTTCAAATCTTACTGGAGGCATATTATTATATATTTTTTAAATTATTTTCTTCTTCTTGTTTGACTAGCGTTTGTTTAGTGCTGTATGGCGGCTGAAAAAATATCGCACCGACTACAAAGCAGTAGTGTTACTACTTACTGGTCCTTTTGGATCACCAAGCCTATTATATTTGACTTTAAAGAGGAACACCGCTTGAGTCGGTGCTAGTAGACGTGAGAGGTGCTGCATCTGATGTGTGATCTTGGTTGTATTCTACCTCGGCAACCACATGGTGAAGGAATCAAGATAGTAATGTCTGAAACAACAGGATGTAACACCGCTAACTAGAGTAAGCATATGCATTTTCCAAATTGTATTGTTGTCCTCGTGTTTAGGTAAGTTTGATTAGCCTTGAAGTTTATTATCTTAATTAACTATGTTTCTGTGATCAAAAATATTTCCAACACTACAGGGTGTCCAAAAAAACGGGTACCTCAATAAACATCTGTTATTTTTTGTTGTTTTTTTAAATCAATTAACATAACTTCATACATGTGTGCAATATTTACTTCCCTTTACAATTATAACATATTTTTCAATATATGGCGCTAAACAGGAAGTTACGTCATAAATACTTCATGCTGTCATTTTCAAATATGTTGCTGACATTATTCGTAAAAATGGCTTCCAGTGAAAACAAATTAGTTTCTGAACGCTCTCAAGCCTATATACTGAGAAAACAAGGCTTCAAAATTAAGGAAAGAATGAAGATCTTAAACAAATCAAAACAATTTGTGATAAAGTGGACAAAGAGACGCAAAAGTGGTGAATTTCAGAGAACAAATGGGAGTGGAAGACCAGCAAAACTATCCCCAAAATTCAGCTGACAAAGCTAAATATAGACGAGGATCTTCAACACGAAAAATGAGCCACAGGCTGAAAGGAAAAAGTGAAATCATCTGTACGTAATTATCTCAACACTTCCTTGGTTTCAATGCATTTAGAAGGAAGAGAAAGCCACTTCTGACAGAGCAGCAACAGCAGAAACAGCTCAGATTTGCCAGAGCCTACCGTCACAACTGCAGGGGACTGGGAGAACTTTGTTTTTCAGTGATGAATCCCCTAAGTATTTATTCTATGAACAAAATAGACACAATGATGTAGTATGGGGCATCCAAGAGAACAAGGTTCCATTTGTTAAAAAAGTCAAGAGAAGTGCATATATATAAACATATGGGTAGCCATGTCAGCATTTTTTTATCGAGGCTTTGCATAATGCCAACAGTTAAAACGGTTATATCTTCATACTACGCGTAGAAAATATTGGAAAAGGAAGTGAAACCTTTGCTGAATCGAAAGAAGTCAGGAAACATCACCGAGAACATTATGGTAAACGACAGGACAAACTTAACTTTCCAGCAGGATGGGGGAGCCCATGCTTCAGGTAGTGCTCAGCGATGGTGTGAACAGAATCTTCCGAACTGCATAACAAAAGATGAATGGCCCGGAAATAGTCCAGATCTTAACCCAATTGAGAATTTGTTTAGTATCCTAAATGAAATGAAAAACTCTACTCAGATCCAGAACAAATGACAATGGAACACTTGAAAAGGCGTTTAAGATTTGCACGGAGGTCTATTACTCATGACACATTACAAATCCACAGTATGCCAAATAGGCTGAAATGCGTCATTGACAACAAGGGAGGCCACTCTGGTTACTAGGTGAGAAAATAAAAATTGTAAAATATATGTATATGTTTACAAGTTGTATAAATGTTGGTTACCTGATTCAAAATAAAAAAAAAGTTACAGATGTTTATTTTAGGTACCCGTTTTTGTTTTGACACACTGTACTTTTATATCGACTGTGATAGTTAAGACTAAATGTATATGCATATAAATACAGAATGTTGTTTTTATATTACAACCACGTAGACAGCGATATGTCAATAACAACTTTACTATCAGTAGTCTATTTGAAACATATTTTTTATTGGATGTCTACATCAATAATGCATATACTTTTTAAAATATATACTTTAATTCCATACACATAGTTGTAAAAAACCAGGCTAGGTAAATCACATAGGTGATCGTACTTTAGGTTATTACGCTCTGATTCAAAATAATGTAAACAATTGCGAAAATTCGTTGAGGCAAGTTAGCCGCTCGTAAACATTAAGACAGTTTTATCGACTAAATCTAACCCAAATATAAAATTACTGTTTACCGTGTTCACAATATTATGTTACATGTATTACGAAAAAACCATCGCATCACTTTAGTTGAACATCAAAATTGCATTACGGCGCATTTTCTTTCAGTTATAACTATACACCTTTAATACAATTAGCGCAGTAAGCATTGTTTCATCTGCATATAAATAGTAAATCGCCAATTTGATCCATTTGAAATGTTAAACATATTATAACATGCGTGATATGCATCCGAACAGTATGTAGGGTTAACTATATATTACATGCATGAATGGTTACATTAAGGAGAGAGGTCAGAGCGCTCCATAAATTTTAAGGCGTAATGCAACACGTTATGCATAACATAAATGATTGTACTTCAAATGCTAGTATAAACCGGAAAATTCAAGTTTTCTTAAGTTCTGTCTTATTTCACCCGCAAAATTTAAGAACTAATAGATAGGTAGGTTGTTAGCTATTAGATAACACGTTATTTAAAGTGTTAATGAAAGTGCATGATTAAACAAGGGAATACAATTTTAATAATGATATTTTAAACACTATATTTTAATAACTGTCAACGCGTTTTCAAAACAGATTTGAATTTAAACAAGAGGCTGAAATGGAGCTAGGCGGTTATCTACAATCAATATTGTGTACTGTGTTGTTTTTCTATATACAGATGACAGCGGCAGGTAAATATTATTTATTTATTGATTAATTGTTACTTGTGTACACACGTGTAATACACGTGTCAATTGTGTATAGCACGTGTTTCACTGTAATAATACTGGAAATATCACTAAGTCTTGTGTTCTTCACCAGGGAGTAAGTATACAGGGAGTAAGTATACTTACTCCCTGATTTCACTATAGTAACATTTGTGAGTATCAACCAACGAGATGAGACCATACTCTATGTTACATTAGGTAGACAATTTAAGTTTATAGCATATATTTATGTGGGTGTTTCCCCCACTCCCCACCGAGTACTGAATACTCTCTAATTTAGAGCTGAGTACTGAATACTCCTTCATTTTAGACCCGAGTACTGAATACTATTAACATGGATAAACCGAGTACTGAATACTGTTTTAACTCGGGCCGTGGGTACTGAATACTCTCTACATTTGCCCTGAATACTGCGTACCAAAAAAAGGGTGGGGGTGTGGTGGGTTACAGACCCATTTAAATACAATTCGTCATTCAGAACTAAGTATTGATGTTTCGCGTATGTCACCTCCACTCCCAATACGTTTAGGTATTTGACAACACAAAGTACCTGTAAATAAAAATACATTGCAATAGCTATGCTATTTAGTAAAGAAACAATCATGATCTACACATCAATCTGACGTTTAACCCTGTCTGAAAACAGTGCTTCCGTGGTCGAGAGGGTAAAGACGCTGCGTTTGAAACGTTTATCCTCTCATCGCTGCGGCTTCTCACTGGGACATCCCTTTGTAAGTTAGAAATATTCGATTCCTACGGATGATTAGAGGTACAGAGAACTGGTTCTATCCAGAAATAAGTGGGTGGTCTGCCTCCACCACTGAAAATCGACCGTCATACAATGCTCCGGAAAATGACGTTAAACCCAAACAAACAAAATGTCTGAGAACCAATGTTATGTTCTGCAACATTTCATTTTAAATTGCAAACATTAGTAGATACATGTAATTAAAGTAACGATCCCGCCAACAAAAAATATTTTGAGAATCCAAACTCTATATAGACCCACTATAAATGGCTTTAACCAGCCAGGTCAAACCCCAAAACTGGAGCGTCGAATTAAGTTACCAACTCTTAATTAATTTTACGCATATTCATTCACAGGTATTTTAAGAACCCGTGAAAAATCTATACTTTTAAACGGCACATATACATTATTATATGAATGGCCATCTGGCTAAAGTTTTGACAAACGGTTTTTTAATCGAATTTTGCCATTATTTGAAGGGTTATTTTCTTTAATATAACGCACGACAAAAGTAAAGCATTCAGTTGCAATTCGATTTTCAAATTCCAATAAAAAAAAGTAAAATACAAATATATATATATATATAGTATTTTATTCTCTTTTTTTTTTGGTACAAAATGTTCTCCACATAATATTTAATGTTTGTACTTGTATCTTATAGATCCTACGTTAAAGAAAGTTCGTTATTATGAATTTAATTCTCTCAAATAATAATTAATTATATTCTAAATGCATTGTATCAGTATTGATCTGGCGTCTTTCTATAGTGAATGTTTTTATACGTAACCTGAGGTCATAATCGTGTAATGTGAATTCTCTATCTTATCAATGTACGCTATGGTTGTCGTTATTTCGCGGAAAAGCCATAAGATATCCGACACGTCCAAGAGTAAAGCCTTAGTATCACCCGGTTTCCGAAATCAATCTTTTTAGGTTGACTATGTGGCCGAGTGGGCTAACGCGAACGCGTCTGTTACTTGGCGAGGCGCTGTGTCGATGTTGATGTTGGTGCGGGTTCGAATCTGTTGGTAAATGGTTGGTACACCATTTTCTCCAATTATATATAGCGAGAAATATTTGTGAACTACCAAGGACTACCAAGTTCAACCTTCGGACGAACTACGGCAAAGCGCCTAGCTATGACGAGATACACAGAAATCAAGCGTATGCATTCACTTCCTAAAAGGATAGCTGCATATATATACATATTGTCAAGTGACGGGAGATAAAACGACTATGATGTAGATAGATAGACGCGCCTGATAATCCGCCTTTAAAGCATAAAACACAACGATTAACAAAATGTTGATGCAAACATCAGTTTGCCGGTAGAAATATAACACACTATACATTTTATAATATAGTAACCAATTGAATAAAAAAAGGTATTCAAATAAATAAAAGTAATCATTTGAACAAATTCGATTGAATAAATGTATTGATTATATTAATTACAACAACAATATGCTATATACAACAACAATCGATACACTTCTCGCTTGTAACCCATTTTACAATAAAAGAGTATTAATTATAAAGAATTAGTTCACCCCGCCTTAATGCACTGCTCCAGATGTTGGGTGTTACAGAAAAGGTTAAAGCAAGGCCAGTTAAATTTGATAAAGTATTATTGACTTTGTCTTTAGCTCTTACATACTTAGACCATCAACACATAGCGCTATAGTTTTAGCATACCCATTGCATCACAGGAAGTGTCGGCCTGGGATGGTCGCATAATGGCGACTAGTATATATGGGACAATAATAAAAATATGCAATATGTAGAAATGTTGAATCAGTCTAATGTACAGGAGCACCTTAATGAGTTGACAACTGTGCATAGTAAAGAAGACTTAGATAAAAACTTAGACGATTTTTATAATATTATATCAGAGGTTTGCAGTCCTTTGTTCAAGAAAGTAATATTTAGTGATTCTAATAAACTTTCTCAGAATAAGCCCGTGCAAAAGCAGTCGTGGTTCGATGATACAAAACGAAAACAATTTTATAGTAATTTGAATGCATATCGATCTAATAAAAATGACACAAATAGAATAAGCTTGACAAATGCGAGAACTGAATATAAAAGTACAATTCGGAGACACAAATATGAGCATGATAAAAAACAAACGGAAAAACTAGAAAAATCTCGCTTTAAAAATGCAAAAGAGTATTGGCAGATGTTAAAGGGTATACATGCCCCTAAAAGATCAAACACAATCCACGTTGATACGTTTGCACGCTATTTTCAAGCCATTAATGATCCTAATGACGTATTTTTTCAACCTGATGATGATGTTTTATTCTTTAATGAGAGATATATAAATGGTGAGATTCAAGTCATGTTTGAAGAATTAAATTTTGAAGTATCTCTGTTTGAGATTACTAAAGCTTGTAAACAACTTAAGCTTGGAAAAAGTGCAGGACCTGACAAGGTTATAAATGAATTATTTTGTTATGGAATCGACAGTACTTTACCATATCTATTTAAACTATTTAATGCTGTTTTTAATTTAGGATATTTCCCCGTCAAATGGACGGATGGATACATTGTTCCACTACATAAAAAGGCTAGCATTAATGACGAAGAAAACTATAGGGGTATTACACAGTAAGCACATTTGGCAAGTTGTTCACGCGAATTTTGAATAACAGACTAACCAGATGGGCTGAAAACTATAATGCATATGTGGAAGCGCAGTCGGGATTTAGGAGTCAAATGGGTACCGTTGACAATATTTTTATTCTGCATGGTATAATAAAGCATGTAATAAATGAGGGTAAGCGTCTATATACTGCATTCGTTGATTTTACTTAAGCCTTTGACTATGTAGTTAGAGATATTCTGTGGTGTAAATTAATAAAAATAGGCAAACGGGGTAAGATGTTGGATGTTATCAAATCAATGTACGAATCTGTTAAATCAATTGTAAAACACGGGAATGAGTTGAGTGAAGAATTTACATGTTATTTGGGAGTTCGTCAGGGAGAATGTCTATCACCATTTTTGTTTGCTATGCATTTGAATGACATGGAAGATTATTTCATAGCGAACGATGTACCAGGTATTACCTTGGGAGATTTTAAATTATTGTTGCTGTTATATGCTGACGATATTGTACTTTTTTCACAAACCGTTGACGGTTTACAGAAAGGTTTAGATGTATTATATGATTACTGCAGTAAATGGAGATTAAAAGTTAACACAAACAAAACAAAACAAAAATAATGGTATTTAGAAAAGGCGGCAGTCTACCAAGAAACCTAACATTTAGATATGATGGAAATATTATTGAAATAATAGACAGTTTTGTATATTTAGGAATTGTTTTTACGTCTGGAGGTTCTTTTACAACAACACTTGTTGGCTGGGCAAGCAGGAAAAGCAATTTTAAAATTAGAGAACTATATATAAAAGTTTACAGAAATTTCACCGAAACATAGGTTAAATCTTATAACTCATAAAACTTATAAAACCAGTGTTACAATATTGTTGCGAGGTTGTTGTTTTTTTAAATTCAAATGTTATAGAACGTGTGCATCTAAAATTTTGTAAAAATATAATGGTGTGAACAAATCAACTAAAAATGACTTTGTTTATGGTGAGTTAGCTAGAACACCCTTACGACAGTATAAATTGATAGCTATCATTAAATATTGGTTTAAAATATTGACAAGTGAAAATGCTAAATATGTTAAAGTAATATACAATATGATGTTAAATGACATACTAAATAACCCAAATAAACAAAACTGGGCATCTGCGGTACAGATATTACTTGAGCAATTGGGTTTTAATGACGTTTGGATTTTTCAAGGTGTAGGACATACAAATGCCTTCATAACAGTGTTTAAACAAAGACTAACCGATACTTTTATACAAAATTGGAATACACGTATACATGAATCGACTAGGGCTAACACATATTCGTTGTTTCATGAGTTTACGTATAAACCTTAGTTAGATATTGTTAAAATAAGAAAATTCCGTGTGGTCTTGTCACAACTGAGAATGTCATCACATAGGTTACATATAGAGTCAGGGCGCTGGCATAAGCCACATACAACACCAGTTAATGAAAGGACATGTTCCGTTTGTAACACATTGGAAGACGAATTTCATTTTATTTTAGAATGTACACTATATACTGATTTAAGGAAAATATATATAAATCGCCATTTCTGGTTTAGGCCAAATATTCCGAAGTTCATTCAGTTAATAACATGTGAAAATGAAACAACTATAAAAAATCTATCTACATATGTATATGAGGGGTTTAGACTAAGAAATTCTATTATCTATAATAATTAATCATAGTATTACAAATCAATTAGTATAGCTCTTGTTAACCATTGTTTGCTACTAACACTCATAAGTATTAAAAGATGTTGATATTAAAAATACGTGTGCAATCAAACCTGTTTAAGCGTAACAATGGATAGACACCTGTCTTAAGCAGACGTATATTTAATAGCTCTGCTATTATCTTAAATTTAATTTAAGTTACATATTATTATCTTAAATTCAATTGAAATTATATATATTTAGTGGTCAAGGTTTATTACCGGCCAATTTTGAGCCTCTGCATGAGTGACTATTTGAGACAGGTTTGAGTGTAATACAAAATAAAAAATAAAAAGATATGTGTATATATGTACGTGTATAAATGTGATAAAATCATTCATTACATGTTGAAGTATATATAAATAATCACTATTTTACTCTCCCAAGAGAACGAAACTTGAACTGAAACACTTCTTAGTGAGTAATGGAGAAAATGTATCACAAAAAATGACATGTGACAAAATAGACTTTATATGTTGCCATTTATTACCGTGTGTTTATATAATGTATTGTGTTGTACCTGTGTACTCATGGACCTAAAGGTCTTTTGTATTTTGAATAAATATATATATAATTCTCATTTCTTGTTGTAAAAAAGACAATTTTACTAATTTAAAGTGACATTTTTTTTTTATCTCATTGTTGTTCTATTTGTTACATTTTTAAAGCATTTTTATGTTAAAATTGTGAGTTTTAATGTGTTTTGCTTATATGGAAATGAGTGTATGAATACAATAGTTTGGCAGCTCAGTGTTTATGTTGTTATAGGGTGCATGCATTCATGAGACAAGTTCTTTCTTAGAAGATACACGACCCTCACTTTCTGTGGATTTTTTGGCAGCATATGTGCCATTTTTGATGAGAATGTAAGTTATTATTATTTTTAATTAGGCCTAGATATGCAAGAGGAAGATATGCAGGACTAAAATCTAAACGCGAAGACAGACTTTGTTACAACTGCAACGTGGTTGAGGACGAATTGCATTTCCTGCTAAATTTGCCATAAGTTATACAAGATAGAGACAATTTCTCCCTAATGAGCATGATGATATGCATATATCAAAAATAATACTTAACCCAGAGTCAAAACAAGAATGTGAAAATATATGTGCATTTATTTCTAAATGTTTGTTAAAAAAACAACTAGTCTCTATTTAATACATGGAAGAACATTATTATATACACTGAACAAAATTGCTAAATATCAACTTTTATATCTTAACTAATTTTCTTATTTTAAATATATTTTAGAATAGATATATGATCTATATGAAGTATTTTGTTTTGACCCATTGTTTGTAAAACATTTATTTTTTGTTTAAATTGTTACATTTTTTGAGAGTTACCCTCCCTTTATATGAAAACATGAAATGTACTGATAAAAACACATAACATGAGTCAAAGATCGCTTAAAGATATAAAATTCTTAAAATTGGTATGAAATAATAGAAAACAAAAAAAAATTGACCCATTTATCGCATATTTTCCGTCTATAAAAAAAATGAAATATGTACCTCCCTTTCAATTGAATATTGTTTGAAATTCAAGTAACTGTAATTCAGCGTTAAAGGGAGTACATCAGGCTTTTCAAAGGGGTCTAGGGGTCAGACTTAAAATAGACAAATAATGATATTTTTTATTTTAAAGCGCCTAAACATAATGAATGATCCTAAAAGTGACCCCTTAGTTACAAGGAAATTCATTCTGTACAGTAATACGTGCTATCCTAGGTTACGCACCAGGGTTAATTTTCGATTTCGTCCTAGCTATATGGTGTATTCGAAGTTTAAACCTTAACAATATGGTTCCAACATCATATTTTGATGGATATAAGTGTTTTATCATGAATTGGAACATTTTTATCATTTAAGATATTTATAGAAAAATCATGATGTACTCCCTTTAACATTAAATATTTCGAAAATTTCTTTTGCAAACGCATTTGTAGTGGAAATGCTAGTAAAACATGATGTCAAAATAATTTTAACTGGCATATTTTAGAATTAACAACATTGAAAGCTTCACTAATTCGAAGTACTTAATAAAATTCTATATACCCAGTTGTATAAGTGTTATAACTTATTTCTAAGAAAACAAATTGACTTAAACGTATTAAAATATGTTCATGCAATCAGAGCAGACGATTTACACTCGTTATTTTGCAGTTTAACCGTATCTCTAATCAAGCTCAAAATACACAAAACAATGAGAATATTATTGACATATTCTTAGGTTGATACTTAGCAATTTGGTTTAGTATATAGTGCTAGTTTGATAATTCATAGAGAAAATTTATATAAGTTAAACTAGGTAGGTGGGTGGTAGGGAGGTAGGGGCGTTCCTGCGTGCCTGCATGCACGTATGCGTGTAGCAGTGAGCTCAATAATCAACATTATAGTGCTGCCTCACTATAAAGCATGTCGCAGACACATGCCATGATACCCCACCCATTTAAATTATACTGACATCGAGCCGACAGTCTTATAACTAACCTTCATAAGTAGGCTACTAGTTATATGTTGTCAATCATAACATGAGTGCGAGTTGACTAACTACTTATAAATAATCGTATGATAAATGCATATGTTAACTACTATAAACTAGACAATACCGGTTTACGTATGGGTAACTATAGTAGAAGTGTAATGTTAAGGGTTTCGAATTACCTCCTTTCAGTAACGCCCGCCAAATGGAGCGGCATTACTCAAGTGATAACATTGATAATTGAATCCCTTATCCCTTAGGATAATTGAATTGAATGTTGTTTAACGGCTCATCAACACAGTATATGTTATTCAGAGCCGCCCCAGAGAGAGGGGAAGGATACATAGTAATCCGGGAACCGTGCCCTACTCTTATTATCAAATAGATTCCTATGGTTTTTTAACGTGCTCGGAGGATAGGCCGATACACGGGACCGCCCGGTTTACGTCCCCATCCGACGAACGAGGCTAAGGGAAAGTGCCTTGCCCAAGAACACACCGACGAAACTCAGAGGCACCACGGAGGATTGAACCGGGGGCCTCCGGTTACAAATCCGCCGCGCTACCGACTGATAACATTGATAAGGAATGACATTTAATCAGATTCATACACCTCAAATAAACTCAAATTATGACAGATCTGACGATGATTATCAGTGGGGCCCTTCCAGGAGTGGTCCATGTTCCCTTGTTCCCTGAAAATATGACCCAATGCTCCCTTTTTTCCAAAAAATATTTTGCTTTGTTCCCCAAAAATATTTTTCCAATGTTCCCCAAAAATATTACCAATAGCAGACAATGTTCCCTTTTTCCCCAAAAATAAATGGCCATGTTCCCTTGTTCCTCAAAAACCCTTGGAGACCCTCATTAGTACGTAAAATGATTTATGACAGTCATATAACTTATGGAGATTTAGATTACGTAGCCAAATACTACTTCGCAAAAGTCGCAAAACTGATAATCTCAGTTTCATATGTGTTGCCTTGTGCCGTATGGAAATGCCGCCGATATGTTGCCGGATTCATTTTACAGAACATGTACTGGTAACATAACAAAAATATAACAAACTTTAAGAAAATAAGAAAAATGACTCCGACATGGAAGAATTACATTGGTAGGGGTTTTTCATGCAAAAGTATGCTCCATCAAACATATATATGTATTCGTTTTAGAATTCTATCCAATAATATTTTTAATTTGTTGGATAAATCTAAAATAAAAACCTAACAGTTTTATTGGAAACTATTTTATTTCCTTAATTACTGCTGTTCCAGAACAAAAGGGTTTTCATGTGAAAAGCCCTATCAAAATAATGTTACGGCTTCAATTTTATGTTTTTATTTCGCAATCGAGTTCCAGGTATTTAAAATAAACTTTCAGTTCTAGTATTGTCAAAATTGTTTACGAAAACAACAGAATGGCTGCATCCATATTTTAAAATGCATTGCGTTACAATTCTGTATCATTATTTAAAGGAAATGTTGGCATATATTCAAACGTTTGTTTTTTATTTAGTTTCAAAAAAATTGGAAAAGGATGAAATAATGGCCAAAATCGGATGAAAACAAAGAATATCGATCATTTGAAGATTGTTATAATACGGATATGCAAGCGCAATGTTAGACCTATGCCGTCGTAGTTCTAAATAAACATATATATTATATATTCTGTGATGAATTATAGAAATTTCCCAGTTTGAGAAAATCTATAGCATATCCCTTCCTCTACTGTGCTATCTCGCCTAGTGTGCAAGATAGCACAGTAGCCAAATATTATGAACTAAACGATAGACGTCACGATATTACGTCACGAATTGACGTCATGATATTACTCCGCGCTGTCGCCAAAGGAGTGACAAAAGAAGGAATACTTGTGTCAAAAGACGATTGGAAAGAAATTCATCACAAAATATATATTATATAGTTTAATTAACATTTTTGTCGTGATACGGAAAATAATTCACTCGTGAGAAATATTCTTGCGATATAGAAACTCGTGCGTTTTCGTGAGAAATATTCTTGCGATATAGAAACTCGTGCAAAAACGCACTCGTTTCTAAATCGCAAGAAAATCGCAAGAATATTTCTCTCGAAAACGCACGAGTTTCTATATCTGGAATATTACTCACTCGGGAATTATTTCCCGTATCACTTCAACAATGTTAAACTCTACATGTATGACATATTGATAAATATCATTCAAAGCAAAGCAATCACTACAGTTGAATGCAACCTCCTTAAAAGATTATATAACACTATAACACTTTAGTATACTTATTGTTCACACTTGCTGTGATTGTAATTTAGAACTATGATGTCATAGTTCCCAAAATGGCGGCTTCCACGTTCGTTTTTAACAGTCTATGAATGGTCATAATGTATTTTCTTTTCTTTTTGTCTAATAAAGTCTGCTATGTATCAGAGTGAACTTTCTTCTTTAAACATGTAATATTTTTTTCTCTCATCTTATTTACAGTTTTTAAGAACAACTTTCAAAACACTACTTACGTGCAACAATGGTCTGAATGGTATAATACCGACAACCCGACGATAAGTGGAGGCGATGATGAAAGCGTATATGCCATACGACAGGTGATATATGTTATAAAGTAACTCACCAAAAACAGCAAAATTACAGAACGGTTCATCAAAACTCGATCCATGTGTTCAAGTAATATAATAATGTATATGTGACGATTAAAAGTATAAGTATATTCACGGGTTCTTAAAATACCGTGATTGATTATGTGTAAAATGAATTATGAGTTGGTAACTCTTAATTCGATGCTCCAGTTTTGAGGTTTTGTCTGGCTGGTTAATGTCGTTTATGTTGTGTTTATAAAGTTTGGAGTCTCAAAATATGTAAGTTAAAATGTGGCTGTTGTTGGCGGGATAGCTACTTTAAATCATACGTTTTACAGACAAAGGCGGTGTATAGAAATATGTTTACGCAGGAAGTGTCATGCGTATTATTTAAGTGTTGCACTTTTAAACAGGGTTGGAAATGCTGGGATCGCCTTAACATGGAAAAAGGGTCAAAGAAACGTAAAAGTGTTTTCGGCTGTAAAAAAAATCATATTAACCACTATTAATTGCACAACATAACAGCATGGGACAGTATCTATTTATATTTACGTATTTTACTCAGCTACTCTAAATATTGTTTCTCTTACTTCAGCGCGGGTTACAGGTATGTGGTGGTAACTCCCCTATAGACTCCATCTGTTGTCTGGCTGACAACCATTCCGTTGTATTCAGGACGAACAACAGTACCTTCAAGCTCAGCAATCCGTGCACTATCACGGGCATTGTTTGCCTGGAAGCTGATCAAGTAGCTAATGAAAAATGCAAAGATTTCAAAATCAGTTTCGCATGTCCGAGTAAGTTTTTTTTGTCTGTTTGTGTTTCCCCTTGCTTAGTTTAATAGAGGAAATCTCTAATTGCAATGCATTTGCCTTATTATGGATTCAGTATTAGAAAAAAAAACATAATATTAAAAATAGTTTAGATCCGCTCACAAACAGCGGTTGAGAGAGAGAGATAAGGAGTGCAGAGTAATTCGGACTCACCCTACCCTTACTATCGAACAGATTATGTTGGTTCTTTTACGTCTCCTGAAGTTTGCTCGTGGGTTGCCACCAGGTTAACGCAGTCTGCCGTCGGACGAGTCACTGGGAGAAAATGACTTGCTTCTCGAATCCGCCACAATTTGGTTATGATGCTAGACCACGTGCATAGTCACACATCAGACTAATCGGGTGCTACTGCCTAGGCCACTAATTGTATAAATGTTTAACAAGCAAGATTTTACGCAAGCGTAAAATAGCTGCTAGAGACAAGAAGTTAACATAATAATATATCAAGTCACGGGTGTTACAACAATATTGAAGACCAAAAATGTTGTCACGGAGACATAAACGCCACGACCGTTTTTCCTACATTTTTCCCGATTTTTAACATCAGTTCTTCCTACCAAGCATTTTAAATCAATGTGGGCGACCTCGCTTCTTTCTGTTCAAACACCTTGACATGCCTTACATATTGATTACAATTACCTTGTAACACGACCAGCTAGAAGTACCACAGAAATACAATTGTTTACATGTGTTAGAGTGTACATTACAATATATATGTAAATTGGGTGTCCCGGCTCAGAGATCTCGCTTCGCTCGATCCTGATCCGGTAACACCCAATTTACATATATATGTATATTCACAATCACCATGAAATGGTGATTTACTTGATTTATTAAAACTTTTTTAAAATAGGGGTAGTGAAGATTGCAAGTTTAATTTTTTTTATAAGTTATCAAAATTATAAAATGTTTATTTAATACAAAACAAATTTGTTGATTTGTTATTAAAATTTTACTCAAATCAACAATTTTCCGACCTTGAATACAAAGGTGGTGGATCGTACTCATACACATTACTAAAACAATTTATTACACACTTTTTAGACTTTTTTGTAATGTTGCCATTGCTTCCTTTCTTCCCTGCTCTACTAGTTCTTTTTTTTGAGCTTCACTTATTTCAGCCTTTTTTTGTTTGGTGTCTTCTTTTAAACTATAATATTTATCTAACTCATCTAAAATCATCTTAAACTCTTGATCAGATATTTGTGCATCACTCAACGCTTTTGATATTAACTGCTTTATACTATTTAACTTAGACTCTGCCAAAGTTTTTATTTCATGATGTTTTTGAGCTTTTGCACTAAGCTTGCGTCTGATAAAATTAATACAAACACCTGTAGCTCCACATACTATTGCTGCTATTTCTAAAGGTAATAAAACTGGAATAACAAATCCAATCCCAGCCATAATAACACCTGCTGATATCAAGGTAGTGTCAATTCCATCTGTAATATTAATACCACGTTTATATTTTTTATAAAGAGACTGACGTATATCTCGTTCTGTAATTAACTTTTTTTCAATCTCTGAAATCTTTTGTAATCTATAATTTTGTCCGTTTTCCACTGAATTTTCCACTGACAAATCAGGATATAAACTTGGTGCTGTCGGTTGCTTTGGCATTTTTTTATTAATAAATAAAAAATTAAATTAATTCAATTAATAATGATGCCACCGTATTTACAGCGGTAGCGTTAGCAACCTTGCATACAAAGTTAACAACAGAACCAGCACCAATCTCTAAAGGTTCATCAAAGTTATCATGATTGCGTGGAATGATGTGAAGCGTTATACCATAATTTGGTTGTTCAACACCATTGACAGAAACTATTACAGTTACGTCACCAACTAATCGGTCACTTGCTAAACCTATTCCCATAATCCGTCCACGGCGTGTCATTACATGCCCCACATTTGATTCTGCCCCACCATTACCAAATGAGAGTATTCTATTTAATACAATTGGGCCCTTAGCCTCTGCAAATATTGTTATAATTCCATATTTAAGATTATCAACTCTATCTCTCAAATGATTAAACTGGCTAACAAAAGGCACAATTCGCCTATATAAATCTTGAACATCATTTATCAAAGCCTCTAAGTCTTCTGTTTTTTTAGGGCTTGGTGGTCCAAATATACTCATTGTTTTTTTTATAAAAATATATTTTTTAAATAATTTCTAAAACACAACTCATAGGCAAACCGTGATTATCTATCTTGTTGCCATACTCATCTCTGACTTCTATTTTCAATTCAGTAATTGCATCATTTGTAAGACAGTGATATTCAGGATAAAAACTTGTATATACAATATCTCCATACTGCTTATTTACCACAGGTACAACACCTATAATAGTGCTTGGTGCACCATTGAAATAATTACTACTCGTATTAACTTGTTTCAGATGAACATATAGCTGTTTATAAGGAGCTAAATCAATTGGGTAATCTCCTGAAGTAAGGCCTGTCAACCATTTTCTGTCTTTGAATCCCAGCATTTTTTAAAGACCGCTTGATATTCGTGTCTCTATTGACGTTACTAAAATGGCTTTAGCACCTTGCGCATAAATGGTTAGGATAATATTTTCATTTAAAGTTTTAAAAACTTTTATCAAGTCTTCAAAGTTATAGAGTCCATTTGGTAAATGTGCTATTTTATCTGGGCTTCGTGTCTTTATGGTTTCATGAATAATATTAAACCAACCGATAGTGTATGTAAAACTTTTTAATCCAACGCGCTTAGTTCCATCTCTATTATCGATATACTGTTGTAAATTAATAGAGTTGTCTATGTTTGAAATTGTATGAAACATTATTTTTTTTAATATATATATATAAAAACACAAATAAAAATGATTTCTGAAGAATTCAAATATAACCCAGATGCTCACTATTTAAATACTTTCAGCAAGAAAGTGATAGATATAATAAATCAAAACATAGTCATTACATCAGACGGTAAAGACTTTAAAGCATCATTTCCAAATGTCTTTGAAAAATACAAACTTTCATACGTCAAATCAGATGCTATAGTCCAACGTTGGGGAACAGATTGGATGTTATTTTGGCAGAATCAGTTAAACTTTGCTATTTGGTGTGCGACCACTGGATGTGGTATTGATTTCAACAATCATCTAAAAGCTGATACTCTGGTTGGTTCGTTATTTCGATTTCATGTCTATTACCAAGTCAGAAGAATATTATTTGAGATAAGTGTAGCATTGCCGCAAGACTCAAATTGGAATGCTTTTAATAACACATATAACCGAAACGCATACGAGAGAATATGCAAGGAGTTTAACGTTGACTTATATTCAGACTGGAGACAGAAACAAAGCTATAATAATGGTCTAGGAACAATTTATAATTACTGGACAAATATTGGTTATCATCCTTTGGTAAATACTGCATACGACAACAAAACGATGAGTTTTACAGTCTATGAGAGTGATAAAACATATCATATTGATCACATTGCGCAAGGATTTGAGGCTGATAATAGTTGGTCTACTTTTATACTAGATGATTCATCTGGATTTACAAGAGCAGGAGTAGAAAGAATCAATGACAGCATAAGAACATACTGCTGGGCAATTCTTGGTTCACAATCACAAACAAGAACAGATATACTTGGAACTGGAACAGCATTTGATGCACAAAAACAATTTTTAGCAAATGTAGAGGACGCAATAAATAGCCCCATCGACTTACCCAGTCAAATTTCAAGATATGAAAACACCCTAAAATATGCAAGAAGTAAAGCAAATTTTGTCTATGGAAGTGGATTGTATATGTCTCCGAGCGACATGGAATTAAGAATTGGAACAATACAAGACTACAATAATGAAATTGTAATAGCAACCGATGCACAAGCATTAGGATTGAATAATGATGTAAATGTAAAACCAGTGCCACCAAAAAATATTCAACCTTTTCAAGGCACCACAACAAAGAAATTTTTACCGGAACATTCTGACTTTGATAAATCATCAATACATAAAACTGTGGAACTTAACCCACCAGAAATACAAAAAATAGCGATTGAACACGAAGATAACAAAACAACCATAATTGTTGGTACCATAGTAATAGGTCTTGCTGCATTACTTATTTACGAGATTTACTAAACCACTCTTTGGCTGCCACATACAACAACCCGGAAACAAACACAAGCAAAGCCCATAGATTGTTACCAAGCCAATTAATAACATTACCTGTTGCAGATAAAAGCCATGATACTATTGCACCAATAACTCCTGGAAGTGCTGCAGCAGCTTTACCAGCTAGGTTGGCAAGAAGTTTACCAAGATTAAATAGTTGTTTTTTTATCCAATCTTTTACACTTGATGGATCAGGCTTTGGAGTTGGAACAGGTGCAGTCCCTCCTCCTGTTGTAGGAATAATGGTATCAACTAATACCCCAATAATCATACCAAAGGCAGTCAAAATACTAACAATAGTAATACCTTGCTCTCTGAATAATGTTTTTATTCTCTCACCCAATGTTGTGTCTTTTTTTAACACCTTATTTATAGTTTCTTTTATCCTGTTTATTTGACTGCGTAATGCTTCTTTGTTTTCACTCGCCGCTTCAAGTCGTGAACTTCTTTCATCTTCTAAGTTTTTTATTCTGTTACGTATGCGCTCTTGTTGAAACTCATCCTCCTGCCCGGGGGTGCTAACCTGTTCTAATTTTTGTTTTTCTTTTGCTATATCTTTATCAAGCTCAGTGAGCTTTGAGAGATTATTAGTAAGTTCTCCACGAAAGCTTTGCAATACCTTATCTAAACCTCGTATCTCTCGCAGTGTTAGACTTTCTGGTTGAACAGCAGTTTTAGGATGAGTTTCATCTATTGTATTACTCAAATCACTCTCAATTGTATTTACAGCATCTACTGTATTTTGTACATCTTCAGTTGTTGAAAAAGTTTGCATTTGTATATCTTCTCCTGCTTTTGTGAGGGTATCTTTTGTTTTTGCCAAGTCTGCTAATTCTGCCCTGCCCCGAGCAATTCTTTCACGTGGAACTAATAAATCATAATCTTTTAACATATTTCTGATAAAATTAATACCATGTTTTCTCACTAAAGTGTCCAGCTTATAAAACTTGATTGGTTCTTCTGGATTATTTCTTTTATAATAGGTAAGTGGAACATCATCCGTTCCAACTGCATATAACATTGTTCTACCGATTTCGTCCTCAGCCACTCTAAAATCATTTTTATAATCGATTCCGCTGATTTCAGCATTAACTTCAGTAAAAAATTGATCTACTAACCACTTTTTTTGTGTAAGCTGTTCTTCTGTTTTATCTTCCCCTTGAAGCTGATTAATATAGTTATTTTCATTTACAATTTGTCTCTGGAATTCTGGGTCAGGTTGTATAAATTCGTCTTCAAGTGCTTTATCCGCTTTATCCCAGTCTTCTTCAGTCATATCATCAATATCGAACGCAGGATTTTCAAATCCTCCTTCAGCCATTGTTTATTTTATTTAATTTTAAAAAATATATTTAAAAAATAAAAACAATGTCGGCTTTCGGAAACAAACTCAGCCCTCATAGAAAACTAAGAGAACCTCATGGTGCCAAAGGCATCCGCACAAGTGTAGTGATAACTAATAATCCCTCAACAATAGACCAAAACCAGCAACTGCTTGTGAGATTTCCCAATCTAAGTACTAATGATGTGATAGTTCCAAGTACTGCTCGTCTTGCCTTTGAAATAGAACTTAAAAGCAGAACAGACGCCAACGCTACTCTATTTCAAAATCTTGGTAGAACAATTGTAAAAAAAATGACAATAAGAATAAGTGGTAATGAAGTCATGTCAATAGATGACAGTGATATATATCATTGTTATGTAGATTTATGGAAAAGCCCTACCGAAAGATTAAACATAGCTTACCAAGGTATTGGTAAATCAAACATGCTAAAACATAGAGTTAGCGCGGGAGATGCTTCCGCAGACACCGGAGATGAAGCTATAGCAGCAGCTTATGGAAATAGATTTTGTATTCCACTGGACTTTGAAATGTTAGAAAGTCATATGCCATTTTATCAAGCGGGGCTTGGTGATAGGTTAGAATATGAATTGACGTTTAACGATTATAACAAAGTTATCAAAAGCAGTGATGCTGATGCATCTTATGTAATAAAAAATATCTGCTTGGAATTTGATACAGTTAGTGATGTTGAATTATCCAGACAAATAAGACAGCAAATCAATGGTAAGATAGTATTTTTGTATGATCGTATCTTGCGACATAGAAAAATAATAGCAAACAAATCTGAAACCCTTTGGAACATCAACATTAATGTACCAGCACGGAGCATGAAAGGTATTCTAATGCTGTTTGAAGACCCAGAAAGAACAAGCACAGAAACCTATTACAACCCAATGATTGAAAAAGTTGAAATGACAATAGAGGGAGTACCAAATCAGTTGTATAGTCAGGGTATGAAGGCATATCAACATTGGGATGAAATTAACAAATATTTTGCTTTAACATCAAAAAGAAACAAAGAGACAGAAATAGCAGCGAGGGACTTAAACTTTACCAGTGTTTCTCTTGAGACCTATTTGACAAAATCATATGCTTTGTGGCTTGACCTTAGAACATGTAATGACAATTTATTACACGGCAGTGGAAGAAGAATAGAAAACGGCAGTGAAGGCATAACGATACTAATAAATAAAAAAGCAGATGCAGATAAAACTTTAAATATATATATATATATAATACAAGATGCGCAAATCAATTTCGAAGATGGAAGATTCAAAGAATCACTATACTAAATATCCTAAATATTCACACAGTGCCATTATCTGTGGTCAGACAGGCTGTGGTAAAACAGAGTTTGTTCTTGACACACTTGAACAAGAGTATGTTGGAGTTTTTGAACATATAATTATATTGTGTCCAACCATAGAGTGGAACGAGGCTTATAAAAATAGATTCTGGATAGGAGATGTGAAAAACCCAAAAGATAAAAAAATAACAATTGTCAATCCTGTTAGCAACGGTAAAGAAATGTTACAAGAACTGTTGCGTTTCTTTTTCAAACAATATGCTGGCCAGCCCACATTATACATTATTGACGATTGCTCAGCCACAAAAGAATTAACAAAGAAAAAAGATATGTTGTCAGAGTTGGCATTCTCCGGTCGTCACGCCAAACAATCAGTATGGGTTATTTCACAGAGATATAATTCTGTATTAAAAGATTTGAGAGAGCAAGCAAAATGGTTGTGTATGTTTTACACTAAGGACAGAGATAGTTTTGAAAATTGTTTGAGAGAAAATGATGTTATTCCAACGCTGGAAGAGAGAACCAGAATAAGAAAAGCTTTAGCTAAGACTAAATATTCGAAGTTAATTTTGAGGACTGACCAACCAACTGGTTATTGGGTTGAATAATTTTTTTAAAAATACAATCTAGAGTCTCCCATATAACCCATACACTCAATGCACTAACCAATATAGGTACAACATCACTACTCATGTTTTCCGGGGCTTGTAAAACATACCCTCTTGGCTCACATATAAAATATTCTACGTCATCCTTTGTCACAGAAATTACAGGCGTTTCCTGTGCACCTTTTTCGTACGTTTGTAAAAAATCACTTTCTGAAACACATATACAACATTTTACGTCATCTCTTGTCATAACATCCAGTGCTATTTTATTTTTGTTATAATCACTATTCTCACCGTCTGTTATTTTCAAATCCATTTTTTTCTTATATAATATTTTTTTATTATTACAAAATATATTTATTTACAACTGTTGCTAATAGTAATACTAACAGCAAAGTAGCAATGTTAATAGCAATACTGACTATGAATATAGCATTGCTCATAGCAAAGTAGCAATGTTAATAGCAATGCTTGCAGCAAATTAATAATGTTAATAGAAAAAATAGCAATGTTAATAACAATGCTATTAACAATACTAACAATTACTAGTTGCATGAATATCGCAGCTAGTTGTTTTGTATTTTATATTTATTTCAAGATAAAAAATAAGATTAATAATATAAAAATGAATGCGGAAGAACTATTACAAAATATATCGGAACAGACGGAACCAGATGAATCAAAGCAACAAGAAACAAAAAAAGAAAGATTATCAGCCATAGTGGCTGGCGGTGGTAGTCGTCAATATTTGGGTAAGGACATACAACTCACAAACATAGATGGCATGCCACCAGATGAAATTAACAAACTTTACTGCAGATATGAAGCACGGCTTGGGGCAAGCATGACTAAAACTTTAGGCAATTCTTTTATTAACTTGTATGTGATGGGAGTATCAAAATATTTTAATGTAACCAATCCACCAAAGCTGATAGAAGATTTGGAAGAAGACCCATTTATTAATCATGCTTTGACAAGTGCTTGTTGTGAGTTGTATTACAGGTATGGAATGTGCTTAGCACCATTTACAGCAATACTGACAACTGTTAGACATATTGATTTTAATAAAAATAAAATTATAGATAATATAAATGAAGAATCAAGTGGAGAACCAAGGGAGTGAAGTTATACCAGTTGAAGTTGATACACAATCTGCTAAACAACAAAAAGTAAAAAATCTAAAACGAGTAGAGGCTGGAAAAAAAGGAGCAGCGGCAAGGAAGGCAAAGCGTTTGCTTCAGATAGAGCAGGATGCACAAGATGCAAGAGATGCAGGACAGATAACAAAAATAACAATAGATGAAGAAGAACCAGAAAAAATCAAAATAAACGTATACAAAAATTATATTCCACCGTGTCTGGTTTTATTAGGCGTTGCTGGGTTTGGGTTGTATATTTATAACAAAAAATCTGCTACGCAAACTGCTACGCAACCTGTAGCTGTGCAACCTGTTCATGTTGCACCAAAAGACCCGTTTGATTTTTAATAATTTAATTTAATAATTTAATTTAAAAAAAAATAATCATATAAAAAAAAATGGCAGCAAGTATTGACGGAAAACAAATTGTAAATATGATGTATCATGCTGGAGTGGAAACACTTTTAACTGTTGGATATTCTGAAATTGGCAGAAAAATACTAAAAAGACCAGCCCCTAAAGTGGATTTTAATATGGTAGATGTTGGGATGCTGTCTGTGGATATAATGTTAGCAATGGCTACAAAGGATATGTTGATTAAGCAAGGTATTATTCCTGCGGATATTATGAAATAATTTTAAAAAATATATATATAAAAAAATGGCAAGTGCAGTAGCAATGATGATAGGTGGCGCATTAACAAATGCATTAGCGTTTACTGGTTCAAATTATTTCTTTTCAAAAATGGGAAGTCATTCAGATGAGGAAAGACAAAGACATGACAAAGCCGTAGAACAATTAAACGCAGCACAAGTGGAGTGGAATAAAAAAAGAACAGAGAGATTAGATTTTATTAATAAGCAACTGCAAAAAGAGCATCATGCAAAGCAGACTTTTGATGATGTAGACCAAGCTATGAAACAGTATTATTACATAACTGGTAAACATTTACTTTTGGAACCGGAGCCTAAGTTGAGTGATTTCTATACACCATCTCCGGATCAACAGAATAGAGAAATTACGTTTATTGTGGTGGGCATGGCTGCAACTGGATTTGTGGCGTATAAATTGATTTCATAAAAAAAAAAGTTTAAAACTATAATTACTTTGGACTTTTTTTTTACTTTGAAAAGACTAAGTCATATGCATGATACCTATTTTTTTTGTTGTTCTTACATGGTTTCAATCCAAGTGGTCGAATATAATATGGTGGTTTAGCACTCTTCTCTAATTTATTTTTGAGATGATCAGGCGCCCATACTTCACCGTTGTCTAATAATGTCAATACCATGGATGGACCATATTCAGTATCCAGTATTTTTGTATCTGTAATAGTGTATATTTTATTTATTTCCAAGTCTGTCCATTTCTTTGTGCTATATTGATTTTGCTCTTTAAGCAGTTCATCAAATTGTGCAGTTTTGATATCCATTTTTTCTTTATAGTTATATAAAGTTTAATCTTTAGTAGAAAAAAATGGAAAAGATTTATTACAGCCCAAAAGGATTTTGGAGAGGCTACACAGCAGTTAAAAAATTAGCAAAAGAGGCTGGTGTCAGTGAAAAAAAGGCATTAGAATTTTTAAAGAAACAAGCTGTGTGGCAGATTTATTTACCTGCGCCGAAGAGAATAGTTAGACCCAGGTTTGATGTTTCTGCTAAGAATGGAGTGCATCAAGCTGATTTGTTATTTTTACCGCATGATACTTTTGAGATTGGTCGTGGACGCAAGACATATAAATATGCGTTAACTGTGGTTGATATTGCAAGTAGATACAAAGAAGCAGAGCCACTGACTTCCAAGGATAGTAAAGAAGTTGCTAAAGCATTTGAAAATATATACAGTCGACATCTGAAATATCCAAAGTTATTACAAGTAGATCCAGGCAGAGAATTTATGGGTGCAGTATCACAGTTGATGGCAAAACACAAAGTAAATATCAGACGGGGCAGAACAGAAATACAAAGAGACCAAGCTTTAGTGGAAAGATTTAACAGAACATTAGCTGAAAGATTGTTTGGTTATCAGTATGCTAAGGAAATAGATTCCCAAAAACGCAATAGAGAATGGGTAAAGAGATTACCAGAAGTTGTTAAAGCCATAAATTCGGAGACAAAAAAGCCCCCTCCTGTTGAAACAAAAATATTAAAAGATGATCCTATCTGTATGAATGCAAGTGTAAGATATTTATATCAACCCGGGGAACAAGAAGGTGGAAGACGCAGAGCAACTGATCCAATGTGGAGTGTAGATATTCACAAGATTAAAAGTTATATGGTGACGCAAGGTATAAGAGTTTATTATTTGAAAGCACCAGCGCCACAAAGAGGATTTGTCAAAGAAGAATTACTTATTGTTCCTGCTAATACCCAAATTCATAAGTTTTTGTAGAAACCATGTGCATCAGTTGTAATTCCATCTTCTCGGATATATCTTTTTGAGTAGAATGGTGATAGTGTAGCTTTGTTTACTTTTATGCCATATATTTGATGCTTCATTGATCGCATCATATTCATTTCATGGGTGTATTTTTTCTTGTTAAACAATGCATCCTTGTAGTTTTCAAAATTTATATGTTTTTTGACTACATATTCTTTTACACCCTTTGCTTTCTTAATAACCTGCTCATCCGCTCTCAAAATAGAATATAGCTTGGGTCTTAATCCAACATACTCAGCTATAGCAACACCATTACATTCGTCTTTCATTTTACCTATTACTTTTTTGTTTGTATCATCGTGCATGGGGTGATCTTGAGGATAATCACTCAAGTCATACTCATCTTTCATTTCAGCCATGTCTTTGTACACATCTTTTGTTTTGATGTCTACCAGCAAGCTGTCAGTGTCTGTGTATGCTACATTACAGTCAGCTCCATACCTTTTTTTCAAAGTATTATAATACCAATCATACATATGGTACTTTGATAAATCCAATACTGACATCCCAACATAAATTGGTTTGTTTAATGTTAATTTTGTTTTGTTTACATGTACTGCTGATAATTCATCTGAACATTTTATACGCCTGTTAAAGTTGGGTTTGGCTATTATTTTTCTTATTTTTTCATTTTCAGAGCCGTCAGTTCTGACTAGTTTTATATCTGTCCGCTTGCGTAGATTTTCCATTGTTTTGCCAAACACAGAGTTGTTCATAAGTTTGTAAAAATCTTTTTCAAAGGGTGATTTAGCTTTTTTCCTAAGTTCTGTGTTTAGGTTTATGTATGTTGCCATCCATGGTTCTTCATTAAATTCTAATACTCTGTGTATTTTCTTTAGTTTCATGCCTAAAGATAAATACAGTTCCAGGGTTTTGTGATGTACCACATATTTTTCTTTGTCCATAAGATTAGGAACTAGTTGTTCTGTATTTATCATGCCATTATTTTCTAACAGATCTGTTTGGTATTCAGACAACCATTCTTTTTTCACTGCTAATCTTTCCGGTGCAAGTGGATAATCATTGTGACTATCATGTAGTTCTTTAGGATATTCCAAATCAACTTCTGCAAAATATCCTTTTCCTTCTTTTGACTTTGGCAACGTTTCTGTTTCCACCCACTTAAAGCCAGAATATGGAAGTGGCTGACTCATTGCCCACCCATATAAGTTATTAGCATCATAATCCATTAAGTAGTTGATTTCCTCGTTAGGGTTATAATCAGCCACATATGGATTGTTTGCTTTGGCATATCTTTTTGATACCATACTTATGCCACCTCGCATTCCTTTTTCTACAAACAAGTGCATGTCAATGTCTGTCAAAAGTTCTAATTCTATTTTTGAATGTTTAAGTAAAGCATCCCAAGATAATCCAGGTGCTGTATAGTAATGTAAAGCATCAAGTTTATATGCACTCATACATGTTTTTCTAAAAGTTTGAAACACATCTGCTAACAGAGTTACATCAGTTTTTAGATATAAATCATGATAGTCTCCAAGAGTTTTACAGTTAAACTCTTTCCATATTTTTTGTGCATATTCGTAATCTTCGGGACTTATACTTTCATCGTAAAGACTACTGTAAAACTTTTCTATAGGCGGTAATTGCATTTCCTTAAATCTTTCCATACTGTCCATATATTCGTATGGATAAACACCTTTTCGTAAAAGTAAATCTGTTTGTTCTCCAAACTGATTTTTGGTAATTTTAAAATCAGATTTGTCTGTTGCTTTAACCAATTTTTCCAAAGGCGATTTCATAAATTGTAAACTGTCTAAAAATCTAAGTTGTCCGGCACTAAATGAAATATACTTTTCAGCGTTGTTTGGAATGCATGTAATATTACCTGTCATTTTATGTATTTTTTGCATTATAAGATGACTATCATATCCTTTGAGGTTGTGAAATATAACAGGAATCATGATTGTTTTATTTGGTTTTATTTTTAGTTTTAGGTTGCAGTTTTTATGTGCTGCACCTCTGTATTCTCCTGTAAAATGAGAGTGGTCTCTTACTTTGCAGTTCTTATTATTATCTATTATATTTTCACATATCCAGCAGTGTGTTGCTTTTTCATAATCTATTTCATTCTGCTGTGTCATGATTAATGGTTTCGGGTGAGCAAATATATTATTGATCTTGCTCTTTTCACATTCCAAATGATTTAAAAACTTTTCAACAGTATCTTCACCTCTGTAAATAACAGGTTCTTCTGTTTTACCATCATATCTGACAACTTGATATCCAAATCCACAAGCTTCGTGCACACTTGTGATTTCAGATTTCTTTCCAAATTTAGTTTTATTGTGGTTTGACTATACTTTCCAAATCAGCATATATTGCATAAGGCACAGACATTTGATTTTGATGATTTTTAAATTTGATGATTGCACCTTTTTTTGGCATTTCTATTCTGCAAGAATTTTTGTTAATACCATAACAGTCTTCTTTGTGCTTGGTGAGTAGATTTGCTCCAGAGTAACCATGAAGACAACGATCACAGAAATAAGTTTTACCATGATGTTTGTTTTGGCTGTAAAGTAGCTTGTTTAAATTTTTAATGATGCAGTAATGATATTTTGTTTCTTTTGGTTTTCGTTGAGTAATATTAACAAAATCATCGGGGTTGTAATTATCATCTATGATTCCTTCTTCGTTGTTGGGATCATCTTCTTTCTCTTCTTCAACTTCAACATCTTCAGAAACTAACAGCAAATTAATTCTTTCTATGTGATTCGGCTGCTCTGATATTCTGTATGGAAAAATAGATACATTATTATGTTTTTCTGATGCAGTAAATCCATAAACATTGATAGCAAGATTGTTTTGATTTTCTACTTTGGTTATCTGCGGGACTGGAGTTGGAAAATCAACCCCCTCCGTTTTCAAAAAGTCTATGCTAGGATAACTTGATACTCTATCAGAATTCTTTTTGGCTGGATGCAGAGCTGCATTTATAGCATGAAGTAAACATTTATCATCATAATTCTTCACATTTATAACTGCTTTCTTGTTTGATATTACTTTAGGCAAAATAATATATGATGAGCCTTTTAGTGGCTCATACTTTGCAAAATTCAAATAAAGTGTAACACAGTAATCAACTTCTAATCCTGATGCTGTGTTTGTAAATTTATCCAAACTTTCTTGTATGTCAGAAGATGATTTTTCATACAACTCGTCTAATCGCTCAGAAGATAAAAGTGTATTCTGTTCACTATGCAGAACTGCAGTGGTATATTTTTTTATCTCACCATCATCTTTGAATAATTCTACGGTAAGACCTAACTGGAATTTTATTCCTTTCATATTTTTCAGCTCCTTGATTATTTGTTCCCTGATAATAGATTTTTTATCACGGAGTAGTTTTAAAGGATCTTTATATTTGCGAGCGGATATTTCATATGCTTTGAAATAACCACATATTGGTTTGTCAACTAGTTTTAATTCGGTTGTATCTTCGGTTATGATTTGTGATAAAGCCTTCTTCTCATCCAGAACCTTCTTCTCAGCTTGTTGCACAGCTTTCTTCTCAGCTTGTTGCAACTTACGTTTTTTTCGTGCGCGTTCTTTCTTGGCATGACGCCTCTTGCGCCAATTTTCAAATGATGTAGACTTATCTTCCAATTTCAGAGCTTCTGATTTAGCTTCCGATTTAGTTTTTAAGTTCAAAGCTTCCGACCTTGAAATTTCCACTGCTTTTATACCGTGGGATAATGTTTCCTTATATATCACACCCTCTCTGAACAGAGATATTAAATTTTTTATAGTCTCTTCGTTGCTCATACTTCTTTTGTTATTACATATTAAAACTTTTTTATTAAGTAGAAAAAATAAGTATGTAAAAATAATGGATATCAACATTTGCAAGTTTCTTAAAGTTGGGTCGCATAATCCATGCACACTCAAATCAACGCAAGATTCAGATTATTGCAGTTTACATAAGTATAGATTAAAAACAAGTCGTGTAGTACCTTGTCTAATTTGTAAAAAAGGTACATTTGCAAAGTATCATGTTTGTGTTGGTTGTGGTGCAAGAGCGGTTAGAAAATACTATAGTGTTTGGGGTGAAAAGATGTATAATTTGGAGTGTTTAAAATTAAGATGTATTGAGGTTTGAGGTAGATTTTGAGAATAAAAAAATATAAAAATAAAAACAAGGAGTTGGGGTTATATAGTTCTAACTACAATATGTGGACAAAGAAAACCAATAAAATTGTTTTGTATTAAATAAATATTTTTATATGATATTTATAAATTATATAAAATAAAGTATGGGTTGTTCAACCCATACTTTCTCATCAGTTTCACAAATACATATATATGTAAATTGGGTGTTACCGGATCAGGATCGAGCGAAGCGAGATCTCTGAGCCGGGACACCCAATTTACATATATATTTACAACACATATAAAACTGTTCACTGTTACCATGTGTAATTATAAGATTGCGTTATTAAAGTGAAAAATGTAAAGGAATAATGAAAACTAATGAAAATTTAAAAAAAAAAAGAAAAAAAAAAGAAGGGGAAATCAGCAGGCTTGAACCCTACCTTCCTGGGCACTAAAACGGCGCCTCGACAAACTGCACTATTGAGGCTTGTGAATGTTTCGTCGCTAATATACATATAATAGTAATGATTACATGCTACACATTTATTAGACTGGTTTGCGAAAACGTCATTTCAGCAAGTGAGATGGTAACCTTTCAACATTACAAAATATGTGTTTAAACCATTCAAGTTTTTCAGACGAGTTCTCTAGAAATTCAAGTTGTAAAGCATGCTTATTGCCACTTACATGAGTCACAGTCTGTTAACCATAGACAGATATAAAACCCATATAAGAGTCAGCTGCCGAGCCTCCAATTGTACGTCTAACTTCTGGGTTATACTATCTATTCTGCAAGCTCAATTTGCTACGACTTTCCATATAAAAATGAGCGAATGTGTCAAATCTTACGGATTGCAGGAGGTATAAGCAGTTGTGGTTCTACCCGGGAATAAGTAGGTGGTCTTTCTCTACCTCTAAGTACCGTCATTGTCGCAAGATGACCCTAGTGGTTGGGACTAATTCAGGAAAGAATCAATGTCGGTGACTGCATTTACATAAGTTTAATGCAACTTTTAAAATATCTTAAATATATATACAATTACCAAGAAAAACAAGCGAATACACAGATGAAATATGAAAAAAGACTGTTCTCATGAACGTTTAAGGCGTTCGTAGTATTATCACAAATACGGAATGTGTCGACTGACTATATAGGACACTAAAATGTTGTTGCAGTTACAACAATGTTGATGTTCACAAACGTTACAAAGAATGAGGCGCGACTCTAATGATTGGTGATTTTCATCAAATGCCTTCTATAAGGGTTGATGACGCGATGAATATGATGACGCGATATCTATGATGACGCGATGAATAACCTCCATCGAGATTGTGGGGTAACGTTCCTCCAGTGAGGTCTGATGACAGGCCCACCACGTGTCCCGGGGGTTGTTGCTCCTATGAGAACCGGACCATGTTGTCCATGTACGGGGACCGTCTCCACCGCTCGTTGCGTTATGCGTTGATTCCCGTTGAATTACATAGAGGGCCTACACACCCTAAAGGCTAGCTCCTCTCCGGGAGGCGTAGGCACATATTGCCTGTGAATTTCACCCTTTCCAACTTCTGCTCCAAACAAAGCAACTTGCAATCAATCCCGGCCATGACTGGAGAACAATGCATTTTATAACCAACGTTCCACCCAAACCCTCATTGTCCACGTTCATTCCGTGACAAACGTGGCAACAGACGCAATTTATATATTTACACGAAAGGACCCTTAAACAATTTTTCCCTGTAGAGAGATAGATTGTAAAATACTTATACTTTTACATGCATTAACGCACATATAACATTATTGAACGGCCCTGCCGTACTCCCTCTACCGGCGCTATTAAAGTGTTCGCTTTTCCGTGGTACATGAAAATATCATGCAACTGGTGAATTTGTTTTAACTGAACAATGGATTAGCATGTGACTGACAGATGTCGCCAAGTGCTTACAAGAGCTATGTACGACCAATACGCTCTACTCGAGATTATTTTGTGACAGTCATACATAGTCTAATATGTGCTGAAAAATGACGGAATAAGGTAGCATAAAACTCATACACGTTTAAACGTTTTAATTTCAGGTCCGAGTAAAGAAACTAAACCAGAGGATATGTCAACTGTAGCTTTGGTTGCCGGTCTGTCCCTCGGCTTCCTGACCATGTGTGTAGCCATACCGTGCGTGGTCAGACGATTGAGCAAAGACGTGCCGTTACATATCCCACAAAGATCATCCGTGCAGAACACTGAGCGGGAAGCTGACGCCGTTGTCAATCTGCCACCGTCTTACTCCGAGTTGTTTAGTGAAAGCAGGGGAAGCACAGGCAGTCTGGTGTATAGTCCTTCAACTTCAGATACAGTAATAGCGATACATACCGGTAATAGCGTAGCGATACATACCGGTAATAGCGTAGCGATACATACCGGTAATAGCGTAGCGATACATACCGGTAACCGTGAATCTGATATAAACGTTCAAACCGGGCAAGTAATTGACGCCACTGCAATAAATACATCTGATGGGACTTGTGTAACTAGTGATCTCACGGATAGCGGCATTAATAGTATAACTGGTACTCAAGAAATATATATATCAAATCTAAAATCTTCTAATGCACATGTGCAAAGTTGTAATAATTCTAGACAAAATAGAGTCCACATGCCCGGCATGCATTTGTCCATTCATGAACTGTTAGCGTCTTCACTAGACATCGTCTTACAATCAGCAACACCACCGCCGTCGTATTTAGAAGCTAATGCTATTCTCGGTAGTATGACGACACAGCAACAACACCAGTCAGTATAGAAATAGATACAATATTCTGTGTTCAACACGTGCACGAACCGATAACTAGAGTAACTGTAAATCAACAGTAGAAGCACGTTCAATGGCGGATTGCTAATTCTCGCACAAGTGCAGAACCGCTTTACATGTTCAATGGCTGGGTGGTAATACTCCTACACGTGCAGAATCGCTAACTATTTTCACTATACAAGGACAGCAGAAGCGCGTTTAGAGGCAGGGTGGTGTTACTAATTGCTGTACAGGACGTTACGTAGCTGGGTGGTAAAAAGCATACACGTGCTGAATCGCTAACTACTTTCATCGTAAATGGGGAAAATAAACACGTTCAGTGCTAGATGGAAATACTCGTTCACGTACAGAATAGATAACCTTGTGCAGCAGAAACACGGTGACTGGGTGGTAATACTCGAATACTCGTAATATTCACAACCATGTTTACACGTGAAGATTGTTTAACGCTATTGTCAATCCAAGTAACTCTACATGTATAGTTCCTATCACGTCAAGCAGAGCTATGTAACACCGTATATAGCTCATTCCGTATATAGCTCACCAGTAAGCTTTATATGTAGGCATATAGCTCACATTTTCAACATATATAGCTCACACCAAAGTAAGCTTTATACGGTGAAAAGGCATGGTGATTCCGTATATAGCTTATCACCATCTAAATACAAAATTAGTTAAAATAGGAGCGCACAATACCAGAAAATAATTGCATAAATTATGTTGCTGGTTACATGGCGTCTACCCTTGTTACTACTACTACTACTACTACTACTGCTGCTTCTGCTGCTGATGCTGCTGCTGCTGCTGCTGCTACTACTAATACTGTCACTACTACTACTACAACTACCATTATAACTACTACTGTTACTACGACTGCTACTATTACAAATATATTGCATTTTTCGAGTTTTAAATCTTTCAATTTTTCAGACATTGATTGTAAAGTTTACTCACGTGAGTAAATGAGCTTAATATTACAAAAAAACAACATAGTGCAACAAGTCTTTATCTTTAATATACTTTTATATATTTCCTGGAAAGATGAGGATCTTGTCGTTACAAGTCATATATCTTAAACTATACTTTAATCATATATTTAGACTTTCATGTATCATAATCATACAAATACGAAATATGAGTATAATTGGAACAGGACTTAAAACATTTTCAGTTTTTAAAAGAGTAAGCTCTATTCGGAATCAAGGCACATGCCCTCCGTATATAACTTATCGTGAGCTTTATGCGGAGACGAGCTCCGTATATAGCTCACCTTGAGCTTTATTCGGAGACATTGATCCGTATATAGCTCACTGGTGAGCTATATACGGAATGAGCTATATACGGTGTTACAGAGCTACTGTTACGTAAGTTATGAAGTCATGCCGATAGCGTACGATATCTCCAAATTACGCTTATCATAGTAGATATCCTTTGTGTGTATTCAGTGTTTATATACGTTTACACCAGAGGGCCTTTGTGTGTATTCAGTGTTTATATACGTCTACACCAGAGGGCCTTTGTGTGTATTCAGTGTTTATATACGTCTACACCAGAGGGCCTTTGTGTGTATTCAGTGTTTATATACGTTTACACCAGAGGGCCTTTGTGTGTATTCAGTGTTTATATACGTTTACACCAGAGGGACCTCTCTGAATATACTTATATTTGATTTCGTATGGGGTAAGATATGTTTAACAGAGAGATCATATTGATGAACATGTTATATATATTTCATTTGCCAGTACGATCGCTGGTATACCAGTTTAGTATATAACTCCGATTACAATGCTGTACAACCATGTATTTATTGGATGCTTTATTAATTAAAGATGTTGATGATGATGAACATACTAGTGTTTGATTGACATTTTCTGATATACATTTCCGCTGTTGTCATAGACCGTGTGTAAATTGTGTAAACTTTAAAATGACTGTTTGACAGATAAATCAACTGTGTAAATTGTGTAAACTTGAAAATGACTGTTTGACAGATAAATCAACGGTGTACATTGTGTAAAATTAAAAATAATTGTTTGACAGATAAATCAACTGTGTAAAGTGTGTAAACCTGAAAATAACTGTGTGACAGATAAATCAACTGTAAATTGTGTAAACTTGAAAATGACTGTTTGACAGATAAATCAACTGTGTAAATTGTGTAAACTTGAAAATAACTGTTTGACACAAAAATTAACTGTGTAAATAGTGTAAATTTGAAAATAACTGTTTGACAGATAAATCAACTGTAAATTGTGAAAACTTGAAAATGACTGTTTGACAGATAAATCAATTGTGTAACTTATGTAAAGTTGAAAATAACTTTTGACAGATAAATAAATTGTGTAAATTGTGTAAACCTGAAAATAGCTGTTTAACAGATGAATCATGAATGCATGTTATGATTGATTGATTGGCAAGTTATCTTATTATGTACAAGTAAAAACAAAGCGACGAATGACGTAGTGAAGACTGTTTTTCACTGTCCACTATGATCGAGAAACACAGTTTTATGTTACATACTTTGGATGTATTGGAATGCTTTGCTCAAGAGGTTTGCAGACTTTTTGCAATATTAATGAAACTTTCTATTATGATCGTTAATTGCTGTTCAAGTTAATCATTACTAAAGTATTTTATAGTGTTCATGATATCTTGTTTGTAATTGCAATATATAGTTTATATATTTGATAAATTATTTATATTTACTAAAGTAGAGAATGTGCAATGTTTGTTTCTTTATTTTAAATTCCTCAGAGAATACTGGACTTTATACATGTACATTCTACGCCAAAGTAGACTATATACATGTATATCATATGAAATAGTGGACGTTATACATGTATATTATACTATTGGACAGTTGACCATGCATATCCTATGGGATATTGGATACATGTACATCATATAGGATATGATTCCTGTATATGGATATATATGGAACAAGTGAATCAGAACGTGTTGTATTGTTTTATTTTACGCAATTATATTGTTATGCACAACCGTTATTATAATAACGATGTCGCACATGGTAGGATGGGGCAACTGTGTAGATGACGTCAGTGACTTGTCTCCCATGTTAACTCTTTCCGAACAACTTGGTCTAACCATTTGGTTCACCTCCGTTTTTTATTCTAATTCCGCTATCTGTATCTATTTGGATACCCAATTTTGAAACATAAGAATACTTTTTTCGTATTAAACTGTGTTAAGAAATTGTAAATAATAATCAAGTAAATATACTTACAATACTTTCTTTGTTCTTAAATCCATTGTGTTTGAAATGGTCATACTAAAAATATAATTGTCTTATTAAAAATCAACGAAAGACACAGAGGAAACCAAATACCATGACCAAGTAGTGGAGACAATTAGAAGGGAGATCATTAAGGTAGGTTAGCTATCCCCCGTTAAGGGAGGTAGTCTATCCTCATTATTAAAGCGAGGTAATATATCCCCAATTGCAAAGCATGATACAAGCATGTAAAGGAAGCTGTACTAATACTAATATTAAATAACATGTATTATTAAGGAAGTATTTGAAAGCAAACTTGCTTCCGTATATTATAGAAACGAGACTTAATAACTTCTTAGTTTTGATTTCAAAGATACTCATTTCTCAAATAAACATATAAACAGTTATTTACCTTTGCAAAGTACAAACATGCTGCATTGCGCATACACTAAGCTTAAAGGGAATGTAGCGACAGAGCCAAACAAGCTCTTTTATTGAGAGTTCTGAAAAACTTGAGAAAATGTGAAAGAATGATCAAAATCGGATGATAAACAAAATATATATGACCATTTGAATGTTGTACTAAAATGGATATGGGAGCCGCCATTTTGAAAACTATGACGTCATAGTTCCATATGACCATATATGGAATATTGATAAATATCATTTAATGCAAAGCAAATCACTGCAAATGAATGCACACTCCTTAAGTGGGCATATACAGCTTTATTGTCATTAGTTATACATATTCTTCATAAAGTTACTTTAATTTTTCCCTCTATAAATGAGTAGTTTTATATTTATCAATATTCCATATATGGTCATTTAGAACTGTGATGTCATAGCTCTAAAAATGGCGGCTTCCATATCCGTTTCAACAGAACCTTCAAACGATCATATTTTCTTTGTTTATCATCTGATTTTGATAATTCTTTCACCCTTTTCCAAGTTGTTCAGAACTCTCAATAACAAAGAGCTTGTTTGGCTCTGTCGCTACATTCCCTTTAATTTACAAATTATGCGGGCTAATGTTATATTCGGTCCTGATGAGGTTGATCTTTATTGTATTCTTACTTTATTTAACCAAGTAGAAATGTACAATATTACGCATTACCTTTAATCCGACAATAAATTGACAATGCTGCGCCTGCTAACTTTTATTTAGCCATGTAGAAATGGACAATGTTACACATTTTACCTTTAATCCGTACATAAATTGACAATGTCACGTTTGCTAACTTTTATTTAGCCATGTAGACATGTACATTGTTACACTTTTTACCTTTAATCCTTACATATAGCTGGTTTGCCTTTGTTTGAATTATACAGCAATACAAATGTAGAGTTTCTCGTTGTATACATTGTGTTTAAATTGTAAATAAATTGACAGTATGTATCTTGTATAACTTTACGTTGTATACTCCGAATAGCGGTAGCATGTTTATGCAACGGCGACACATTTTGAATAGCATGATATTATCTATTATTAAATATAAAACGGTGTTTTTCTGATAAGATCAGAACATTTGCCAACAAACAACTGAACATTACTGATCTATCGTCTATTTTTTCTTTCATATTATTGATCAATAATTTTAAACATATTAGATTTCTCATCATTTTACAGCATGATATTTGCACACAATAAAAGAAAAGGGAGTAGAACGAAAGTAAACTACTTATGATGTTCTTCTGCCATAATTTGTTATACATTTCTATTGTAAACTTTTCAAAGTTCAACATATATATATCCTTAAGCGTGATCCCACTTATGGTGTAGAGACACAGAATAATAACATGTGTGGAAGTTATATCTTTTGGAAGTGAATGCATTCGTTTGATTTCTGTGTCTCTCACCAATGCATGGCGCATGCCATATCTCATCTGAAGGCTGTCTGCCATTGGTTGCTCGCAATATTGTTTCTATGCTTTGCGAACGTGCGTCTCCTAGATCCCACATTTTGAAAGTTATCGCTGTGAATTTAATTATTTTCCTTTTTTTATTATAGGATGAAATGTATTTAAACTTTTTAAACATGTTCTCTGCATTAAAACAAAACGAAACACTTCAGCATGAATCGCTCCAAAACGTACTGAGTTCGGGTATGATGTGTAACATATTTTCGTCGAAAATGTTGACTAACCCGTAATTTTAAAATGGTAAAGGTTCTAAATTAAAGATTTTCATAAAACTATGACTACGACTGGCAAGGGATGGAAAGTCTGACCAGTACAACAACACTCTTTAGTGACCCTGTCCCCATCCTAGATTGCTAACTTCTACCAATAATATCATCACGAAACCACCGATATATTGTGTGATGCGTGCAGAGAAATATGTTGGTATGAAACATGTCATATATACATTTATTATATATTTTACGTCACAGTCATGTGACTAAACAACACGGCTAGGCGGGTGTTCCCGTGTTAGTCCCGGATGGAGCAAGCACACCTTCGCAAGTGCGCGTCGCGTGATTATAATATCCGGAAGTGCATGTTACTATGGCAACTGTTCGGTCTTTGTAACAAACGATATAATATTCCGTGCCCACGCGACCCGGGAAGTTGTTACTGCCGTCTTGCTTTCCAACACAGCTTGGGTAGTTTTCCCCACACGGTTGGATGGTACCATTAGTGTACTGGTTCTCCACATATTCGCCTAAAATAAAGATAAACATCGTCATATTATATTCTTATGTTTCCTAAAATGAAGAAACTCTGACCGAGTTTATCTTTAAAGACGGACTTTAAAAAAGAAAAAAAATCATTTCAGAAAATTGATTCAAAATATGTAAGTAAAACCAAAACATCTGATACTAGGCAACGAGATACCAATAACGCTAGTTTTATCGATGAAAAGTTGGCGTCGACACTGAAAGTAAGAATCACACCATGGTATGGTCCAGAGGGATAACTTTAGTGGGAGATTTGGGGATATTCTCTCATTGTTTTCTCAAATATCTCTTCAAAAAATGTTAAATGGGCAAACAAGTCTCATTACTTTTTACCAATTTGCAAACAAGTAGTGAAAATCTCACTAGCAAATGGAAAATCTCATAAACTTTGTGAAGTGAAATTTTTTATCTCTATATGGTTTTCGGTCAGAGCGATCCCTGTACAGATACTCCCTATTATGTGAGATATTGGTGTAGCCACGACACAACTTCCGATGTTTCCTGATTGACGAAGTTTATTTGAAATGGGATAATCTCCTGTTACATCAACTTATGTCATCGTAAGTTAACTGTTGTCACTACTATTATAGTCCAGTCGACACCACTGAACTAGATGTGACCGGACTAAAATAACGTGGACAATGTTAAAGAAACTAACCCGCCAAATAGCGACAAAATTACCTAAAAACCATTATCACAACTCTGTCGAGGTGTTCAGGTCATATAATAAGGTTTATGTGCCTATTACACATATATGTTTATACATACGTTTTTAAAATAACCTGATTGAATATGCGTAAAATGAATTATGAGTTGGTAACTCTTAATTCGATGCTCCAATTTTGGGGTTTGGGCTGGCTAGTTGAAGCCGTTTATGTTGTGCCTATAGAATTTGAATTTTCAAATTATGTAAGTTATGTTTATATATTGTCTCAGTAGGTTTAGAAACGGAACAAATGTTTGCATAATGTGACTGTTATTTGCGGGATTGGACTTTTTGTAAACGACCTCACTGCTAATGAGGTTGGACGTTGTATGTTCTAGGGAGTAAATCCCATGACCATGTCAATCCCATGACCGTGAGTGTAAATCCTACGACCGTGTAAATCCCACAGTTGCGCAGAGACTCCTTAAACAATGTTGATAAATGTATGGACAGCGTGTGTCTTTCGCCTTTTTTTATTTTACATTGCGCCATTTTAATTTGTTTCTGTTGTCTAAAAATATAAATCTGGTTTAAAAGTAGTGCTTCTTAAGGATACTTGCACCCCACGAGCATACTATATACAAACATTGACCGGAACATATGTATACAGTAGCAAGCGACTTAGAAACCGCATTTGCTTGAAAATGTCTTATTACGACATCTAATTAGGAAACGTAACGTTCGCTGTTTTGACCTGGCAACAAATGGTCATTCAGTCCAGGACGCAATACGGGTGCGATTATATTGGTGATAAAATGGCGTATGGGGGAAATACCTGGCTGGAAAACACACACACAAATAAAAACGTCAAATATATACCCCATAAATACAAATGCTTTAAACACATTCAATTAACATTAGTATCAATCTGACTGCATTGTTCAACTTTCACTCGAGGTGGTATGATACAATAAACATAACTCACATGGGGCCTTAGCTTCGTAGCGTTTATCGCATGTTACTTCTGTAAACAACGTGCAACTGGTTGCACCGTAGCCGAACAATCTGAAAATGAAAGATGGTGAATTATTCGGTATGCATCAATCTGGAAGTTATGGACGTATGAAGTGATAATGCCCGCGACTCATATTGTTTTATATTACAACGTTAAATTCCGATATACCTATCTTTTTTAAAAGCAAAGATAATCATTTCTTTCTTTTTTTTTATAATTTCTAAAAGACAGTTTTTAAGATGGACCAGTCAGTAAAACTGAACTAACAAATCCACATAGTAAACAAACGTGCTCCTAGGTTAATATTAAGTTACAAAGTTAAATTATAATTATAATTTGTTAAATTTCAATATTCATGACATTTTTCGTTAAAAAAACAACATTGTAAAACATAAGTCATTTGCTTATGACTTCAAGAATGGATAGAAAGGGGAAACAATCCCGTATTTTGACAATCGTCCATTGTTATCTTATAATGCACAATATGTTGTAATGTTCATGGAGGGATGGTCCTCCCCGACCCTAGTGCAGTTATGACGGCACCAAATATTAGTTGTGACAGCTATATATTTTTACAAGAAACTGTGTATTAAATACGTTATAAGCTTCAATGATACAATCAAAAATCGGGTCAGACTCAAACATTGCTAACATTGAATTAGTTGAGAATGGTAATTACAAGTAATTGTGTAATACATTATAGACTTAATTCGTGCATTCAGCGTGTATTCATCGTATCCATACTTTGAGGTAATCATTGAACTAAACATTAAACTAGTTGTGGCAGATATTTCATTACATGTTTGTTTTATTTAAAAAAAACGTTGCGTAATATATCACCAACTCCAATCAAACAATCAAAGTGTATTCATTGTATCTATAAAAGTCGACCAGCAACATTTGCATTCATTAAACACTGTCAAGTTAGTTAGACATTGACAAAAATACAATTCAACAGTTAACATATATTTATTAGATATATAGTTACCTTGGATACTTGCACTCCTGTAGATGAGGTATTCCGAGGCCTGGCTTGATTATAGGGTCACTACAGTTGTAGTACCGGGCACAATGATTCGGGTCCGGGATCAGAACCGATGGATTTTCCTGGCAGAAACCCAGCAAAACATCTGCAAAAAGTAAGGGAAACAAGTGTAAGGATTAATTACCAGCAATTTTCTTGCAATATCAAATCGCGGTTGTCATGGCTTTGTGATTCTCATGGCAGAACAAATCAGGAAAGCAGTTTCAAATTATGTAACTAAATGCAGAAGATAGTTTTACTAGGCATGGTTACTACTATTTTAAACTATTTGATATTGTGAATTGATAAGATAAGATTATGTTTATTCAGAAAGATGCATACATGAAACATACCATCGGTACTATAGTGCGAGATAAGAAGTAACAACAATACACATTAAGGAAGATGCATACATGTTACATACAATCGGTACTATAGTGCGAGATAAGAAGTAACAACAATACACATTAAGGAAGATGCATACATGTTACATACAATCGGTAGTATAGTGCAAGAGAAGACGTAACAACAATACACATTCAGGAAAATGCATACATGTAACATGCAATCGGTAGTATAGTGCAAGAGAAGAAGTAACAACAATACACATTCAGGAAGATGCATACATGTAACATGCAATCGGTAGTATAGTGCAAGAGAAGAAGTAACAACAATACACATTCAGGAAGATGCATACATGTTACATACAATCGGTAGTATAGTGCAAGATAAGAAGTAACAACAATACACATTCAGGAAGATGCATACATGTAACATACCATCGGTACTATAGTGCAAGAGAAGAAGTAACAACAATACGCATTCAGGAAGATGCATACATGTAACATACAATCGGTAGTATAGTGCAAGAGAAGACGTAACAACAATACACATTCAGGAAGATGCATACATGTAACATGCAATCGGTAGTATAGTGCAAGAGAAGAAGTAACAACAATACACATTCAGGAAGATGCATACATGTAACATGCAATCGGTAGTATATTTGCAAGAGAAGAAGTAACAACAATACACATTCAGGAAGATGCATACATGTTACATACAATCGGTAGTATAGTGCAAGATAAGAAGTAACAACAATACACATTCAGGAAGATGCATACATGTAACATGCAATCGGTAGTATAGTGCAAGAGAAGAAGTAACAACAATACACATTCAGGAAGATGCATACATGTTACATACAATCGGTAGTATAGTGCAAGAGAAGAAGTAACAACAATACACATTAAGGAAGATGCATACATGTTACATACAATCGGTAGTATAGTGCAAGAGAAGAAGTAACAACAATACACATTAAGGCAGATGCATACATTTTACATACAATCGGTAGTATAGTGCGAGATAAGAAGTAACAACAATACACATTCAGGAAGATGCATACATGTAACATGCAATCGGTAGTATAGTGCAAGAGAAGAAGTAACAACAATCCACATTCATGAAGATACATACGTGTAACATACAATCGGTAGTATAGTGCAAGAGAAGAAGTAACAACAATACACATTCAGGAAGATGCATACATGTAACATGCAATCGGTAGTATAGTGCAAGAGAAGAAGTAACAACAATACACATTCAGGAAGATGCATACATGTAACATGCAATCGGTAGTATAGTGCAAGAGAAGAAGTAACAACAATACACATTCAGGAAGATGCATACATGTAACATACAATCGGTAGTATAGTGCAAGAGAAGAAGTAACAACAATACACATTCAGGAAGATGCATACATGTAACATACAATCGGTAGTATAGTGCAAGAGAAGAAGTAACAACAATACACATTCAGGAAGATGCATACATGTTACATACAATCGGTAGTATAGTGCAAGAGAAGAAGTAACAACAATACACATTCAGGAAGATGCATACATGTAACATACAATCGGTAGTATAGTGCAAGAGAAGAAGTAACAACAATACACATTAAGGAAAAATGCAAAGAATATGTATAACAATGCTAATGTTTTTACCAACAATACATACACAACAATGGTCGCATACACAATAGGTAAAGGGGGCAACATTTGATACATCATTCATTTTACAACAAGAACGAGACGGCGGATAGAGCTGTGCCGTTGCGGATAGGGCAAACCCGTTTAACATTATAGTCACATATTTAGCATCCGTTATCGTATAAGCGTTTGGAGTGATGAACTAGTGAAGGATTTATGTCACAAGCTTTTGATTTATATGGGGTATTCTAATACACCCGCACTATATAGCCTAGTTTAAAATATCTCGTTATATTGAACGATATATCACTGTAACGTTTGCAACGTTAGGAGAATAAGCATTGCGCATTGCGCATTCCGCATTGTAACGTATGCAACGTTAGGAGAGCAAGCAAAGCAATGCGAAAGATTTCAGAAGTTTGCGTTATTTTCACATTTTAGGGGTATTAGAATAGAAATAGAACATCGTTTACGGTGAATTATCTATAATATATCACGGTTTGTCGTTCAATTGTAAACAATAATTTCACTCGCCCTTCGGGCTCGTGATATTATTGTTTACAATTGAACTCCAAACCGTGATATAGTAAACGATAATTCACAGTAAACGATGTTCTATTTCTTAATTATAATGACCGTATTTCTTGCCATGTAGCTAGATATTCGAAATATATACAACTACATATTTATGTATGTTGTAGATCGTCATCACATATCTATATAAAAACAAACCAGGATGTTACATTCGGAAATATTATTAAAATAGTGTCATTACCCTGGAAAATCCTCCGACCATATTAGGTATTACAATAACTGTTTAGAGGGAGACACATCCCATAGGAGTACTATTGATGATTTAATTTAACACGCTATATACATTCGATCTGATAAATCAACAATTCAAACCAAGCCATGCAGTTGATTTAAACGTGTGTTTGTTCCGGACTCAATAAATATATAAATATCACATTCATGAGAGGGTGATAGTAAGAATGTTCATCCTGAGGATATGATTATCGCCCAAGGCGATATATTTTATTATACCGAAAATCCCTCGGTCAAAAATAAGATTCATTTTCAGTACAGATTTCACTTTGCCTGATAGACTGCTCCACTGCTTGTTTGAGTGAAACCATCAGAAAGTTGCTATGAAACTTACATCGTTGGATTGGAAATAACATAATTTAGATAATGAGTGGTAGTTTATTGAAATCGGTCAAGTACTTTTGAAGTTATGATGAGTTAAAAAGAGCAATTTCACCATACTGAGCCGATGACGTCACCGACACAGCGCGCATCGCAAAGCTTCGCATGTGATAACGTTTTTACTATCACCCTGCGATAAACTATCACCCTGTACTATCACCCTCGTGTAAGATAGTAAGAAATGACACATTGTTGTCTATGGGGATTTAGCATGGGCATTTTATGTGAGGTATAATAATTCTAAATAGCATCTAACCACGCACCTGGGTTTATATTATCTGAGCATTCCCTCGTGGCGGGCGTAAACAAGGACACTTGGCACACTTCCACTGCCACCGTTCTGTTCTGGAAGCATTTCACATAGTACTGGGAGTTCGGCCTTGTCGGGAACGCATTGTTTCCGTCCGGAAGTCCGATACAGCTCGGCAGACGCTCACCACAGGGAGTACAGTTGACGGCATTTTGTAAACACTGTGTTTGTAGGTATTCGCCTGAAATGTGTGGTGTTTACCAACATTTTAATAAAACATAAGTGTAAAAACGTTTTCGTGAAAAACAAGTGCCGACAAACACAAATAGCAGTATGTTTACATTCCTGTCTTACATTCCTGTCTTACATTCCTGTAGTTCCTGTCCTCCATTCCTGTAGTTCAGAAGTTTACATTCCTGTCTTACATTCCTGTCTTACATTCTTGTCTTACATTCCTGTACTTCCTGCCTTACATTCCGTCTTACATTCCTGTCTTACATTCCTGTCTTACATTCATGTAGTTCCTGTTTTACATTCCTGTCTTACATTCCTGTCTTACATTCCTGTAGTTCAGAAGTTTACATTCCTGTCTTACATTCCTGTCTTACATTCCTGTCTTTACATTCCTGTAGTTCCTGTCTTACATTGCTGTCTTACATTCCTGTCTAACATTCCTGTAGTTCAGAAGTTTACATTCCTGTCTTACATTCCTGTCTTACATTCCTGTCTTACATTCCTGTAGTTCCTGCCTTACATTCCTGTCTTACATTCCTGTAGTTCCTGTCTTACATTCCTGTCTTACATACCTGTCTTACATTCCTGTCTTACATTCCTGTAGTTCCTGCCTTACATTCCTGTCTTACATTTCTGTCTTACATTCCTGTAGTTCCTATCTTACATTCCTGTCTTACATTCCTGTCTTACATTCCTGTGGTTCGGAAGTTTACATTCCTGTCTTACATTCCTGTCTTACATTCCTGTCTTATATTCCGGTAGTTCAAAAGTTGACATTCCTGTCCTAAAACCTTTACTACGTGATTGCTTTCAATCCAGTCCTTTTACGCATTTGTTTTTGTAGCATATGCAATGTAGAATTATTGGAGGGAAAACAACACTTAATCTATAAAAATGCATTACATGTATGCATTCATAGGAAACCCTGCATATACCAATCAAATCGTTGCAACTAAATTAGGCTAATGGGTTTGGGTAACAACACATATTGCGGCGTAACTCTATGTACCTTTCCACTTGAACACACACTAGTTGTCATTTTCTGCGCTGTTTAGTATAACAAATCATACATTTATATTTAAGAAAAGTAACTTTAAAAATAATTTTCCCTAAATATTAATATTAGCATGTTCATGCACATTAAAGAAAACAAGCAAGAAGCTGTCTAAATAAATTAAAGTTCACATTTTAACCTGTGATAAACTCATCTGGATTGCCCTGAAATAGTAATGAAACTCACAAGTCGCTTTAAAGATTACTTGTTAAACCGAGGCATAACTTGGCATGGCTGTATATGCTCTTAAATATGCTTTCCTTACAGAATTATTCCTTGCCAAGTTGATAAGTACTTTCGTTTGGATCTCTAAGCTTGTGTTTCTTTATACTCATATATACATGACTATCTCTGCTTATATTGCCTATTAAGGGTGCATTGTTTATTACAGGATACAGTCTGGCGGGGATTTTCTTATTTACATTAATTCGTTTCAATGGGATGATAACAAGACAAGAATGAGGTTTGGAGCACCCTAAAACCTGGTTTATACCCGAGCGGCCTTTTTAGCCTCGTCCGTCGGATGGGGACGTAAACCGGGCGTTCCCGTATATCGGTCTATCCTCCGAGAACGTTAAAGAACCATTTAGGAATCTATTCGATAATAAGAGTGGGGCACGGTTCCCGGATTCCTCTCTCTGGGGCGGCTCTAAATAACCTATACTGTGTTTATGAGCCGTTAAACAACATTCAACAACAGACTACTGACCCGAGAAGAGTTGCCGCCGAGTGCAATAGTATCCTTCAATGGTCAATAGTCACTACCGAGGATAAATAGTTATAATCCATTGACTCCTAAGGCATTAAATAGTGGTTTTTATTATATATCATAAAATAGAGTTTTGATTGTTTACTAATAAAATTAAAAGTTGGAGTGTGAGCCGTGTAAACAATGTACCTTCTTTGTTTATTTAAACAAGCGCGTCACTGACACAGATCGACTATTGAACGGTCACGTGACGCTTTGCCCTTTTTTTTAAAAAAAAAGCGCGCCAAAGATGTATTTACCATTGCACGGTCACGTCATGAACTATTGAATGGTTGGCCTATTTCCAATGAAAAATGGTCAACACTACTTAATCACACGTGACTGCTTCTAGAACAACGCTTATAGTTTATGATATATAATAATATAAAATATATGCAAACGTCACACTTACAAGGTGCCTGTGGTTCGAACCTTGGACCGCACTGAACGGTCGAGAAGTTCTTACACGTCGATCCCACTTCGTCAAATAGTTGTGGATAACGACATTCCCTGAGATAGCTGCCACCAACCGCTTGACGGCAGTCGTAGTATTGTGCACAGTTCGTCTGGTGGGCCAATACGATCGTCGGGTTCGCCTTACAGTATCGTGTTGCCATTTCTGCGGAAAGTAATGAACACTAAGTAAACGATTACTGAAGAAGAAGAAGAAGAAGAAGAAGAAGAAGAAGAAGAAGAAGAAGAAGAAGAAGAAGTACAAATGATTTACATAACTTAACTTCATAATGTTACTCTTTTATGAAGTTTTAATACTATTTCCATTTATGGATTTATTGAAGATTATATTATTTTTAATATTTCTAAGCTCTTGGTTTATTTGCCTAACATAAGCATAGGTGTAGTTATATGGTGTCCGTCTGTTGTAAATATGCTAGAATATTCGTCCCTATCCCAGGCCCAGTTGTTCGAAGATCGGTTAACTTAATCGAGCGTTAAGCCAAAAATTCAAATCTGTCTGAATTTCCGATAAATTAATATTTCTACCAGAAATTGAGCATGTAAAAGCAGTTCGTTAAGAAGAAAGGCAAATTGAAAAAAATAGTAGTACAAAAAATGTACTTTGAAAGTTTACACTAACCAAGGATTAAGCTAACCGATCTTTGAACAACTGGGCCATGATCGCTAAAAGTCTATTGAATTTATCAAAAAAAATAGACTTTTAGCGATCATGGCCCAGTTGTTCAAAGATCAAAGATTAGTACATGCTTCATGAGGTTTTAAACGCATATATATATTGTGATGAATTACACCAATTATAATTAAAACACGTCAGTGAGTTAATTAATGTAACGTACGTTCGTCTAGGATTATTCCACAAGTTCGCTTCTGTGGGAAGAAAATACCACTCTGACACTTGTCTGTACCGATAGTTCGTCCAGCCCGACACTGGATGTAATCTGGCGACATTTCCTTCCCTGGGTATGCGCTGTTGCCATCCGGAAGTCCAGTGCATGATGGGAATTTCTGCTGACAGGGAGTACATCCGGGTGTCCGTGGATCGCAGACGTTTTGGAGATATTGACCTAACAGTAGATTTAAATTAGAAGTTACCATTATTAGTACGTATATAGTTAGTTATTATAACTTAAGTACATAATTCCCCTTAGTTACATGTACATAGTTACCCTTAGTTGAAAGTATAGCCCACAATTAATATAGATTTTACATCTATATATGTAACCTTTAAACAATTTTCTACATGTACGACCTTTGTACCAGGTGATGGTACCACAGGCGATGGTACCAGGTGACAATACAAGACGTGACGTCACATCCGCCATTTAAAACTTACATGGTTCAATAGGTTCAATCCTTGTTCCACACGTAACGTTTGCAAAGTCCTGGCACGTAAGAGACTCCCGCGAGAACAACATTGGATACGGACATTCCCGGAGAAATGTGCCCTCCGTCACGCTTTGTGGGCTACAGTCAAAATATTGGGCACAATTGAGTGGGCTTGCCAAGATGACGCCCGGATTCTGCTGGCAGTACATTTGTATAGAAACTGGAATGATATAATGAAAAATCGTGATAGAAACTATACATCTGAAATACATTGTTTACCTATTTCGTGTTCTGCTATTTCCAGTCAGGTTAGAGAGGACTTCCACCGTGTAAAAACCATCTCACATGACCTTGATGCTACTAATAAAAAAATATACAAAAATGCTCAACGCCGGATAAAAGGGGCTCGTCTATGTGACTATTTAACCTAGTGAAATTATCAATACGTGACAACGTCTATAGTGATGAAAATACGTGACAAACCATCAGTCTATGGCGTGGCACAAATACATGACAACTCACAAGCGTCTATGTCATGATGTAAATTCGTGACAACACACAAGAGTCTGTAGTGGTACAAATACGAGACAACTCACAAGAGTCTGACGTCGTACACATATGTGACAACTCACAACAGCCTATGTCGTGGTACACATATGTGACAACTCACAATAGTCTATGTAGTGGTACAAATACGTGACAAATCACTAGAGTATATGTCGTGGTACAGATACTTGATAATCACCTGAGTCTAGTTTCGTAGCACAAATTCTCCTGATTGGATCAAAATAACCAGTTCTGCAGTTGGAGTCTCCCACGGTTCGTCCCTTCTCGCACGTGATGTACTTGGAGCTCATGTCATCACCTGGATAACTGCTGTTGCCGTCTGCACGGCCCACGCACGAGACGAATCGCTGGTTGCATGGCATACATCCAGGCCCCTTGCCGATACACCCATTAGCCATGTAGTCACCTGGAAGGAAGAAATATCATTTTATAAGTATTAGAACGTTTGAAAAATGGATAAGAATGTTAAACATTGTGTATAGCCTATTTTGTGAGAACACCGGTAGTTTCCATCGTTTTGGCTGTAAATATGGAATATCTACATAATAAATGTTATATTTCTAGAACAGGAAATAGGAAATAGTGGAATTCAAAAAAAGCAAGCTGATGTACACGAGAACAGTACTGTATGTCTTAGAAACGGCTATGTATCACCTTCTAATGGAGAGTTATACGTGAATGTTTAACTAAAAATCTTACATGGCGACACTGGTTCAACCCTTTGTCCACAAGCGACATTGTTGAAGTCGAGACACGCTGTAGTGGTTATATCGTACAGTGAAGGGTATGGACACTCCGTTAGCGACGTCTCACCATATGCTATACTTTGTATACGGCAGTCATAGAACTGGGCACAACGGTTCGGGTGGGGAATTCTTCCCTGGGGTCTCACCCGACAGAAAATTCTGGGATTTGCTGTGAAATAAATGGACATATAAAATATGAAAACTGTATGTAATGTGCGCGCTGTATCGGACCTGTACCAGTCATACATCAATTGCATAATAGGGTCGGTGGTAGACATTCATATTTTCTTCTTTTTTTTTCTTTTTTTTTGGAAATGAATCCTTACTGGGGATTAAGGACGCCAAATATTTGTTTATTTATAGATATGTTATTAATAAATATAAAGTAGTACATATAACGATTGTTTCAGGTGCAAACCCTTGTTTTATAATGGGTACAGACTGTTATTCATATATTATTTATTTGCCAGCGATTTATCTGCTTATTGGATACGGTGACTTATTAGTTTTAATTTATTATACATTACAGTATATTGTATAAAGCACGGGTCACTTTTTAGATTACCTATTTAACTGTTAACTATATCATGTAAAATCAGCTTGCGCATTAATTCCTACTTACACATATCTTGTCCACAAGATCGAGTCGGTATATCGAACTCATACTGGCAAGCTTCCATTGCAAGCGTCCTTTCTGATCTACATACGATGTATTCCTTAGGCCTACCGGGAAACGGATTATTTCCGTCGGGAAGCCCGACGCAGCTGGGTTTGTTTTTGATACACGGAGGACATCCGGCGGGATCGTAACACTGATTGTTCTGGAGGTAGTCGCCTGAATTATCAAAGTACTGTCAGTACAGGTGGCACTTACAACATCATTTCAAAAGCCAGCTGTATTTGTTTAAAACATTTTGTAAGTTGCTTTAGTGGTAATTCGTCTTTTTGAAAAGCAGTATATATTCAAACCCGCTCAAGATATCATCTGCTTTAAGAGATCACTGTTAAATTGCCTAAATAAATTGTTTCAAATTCAAATACACATTTATTAAGATACCACCTGTATTAAGAGACATATTTTGCTCTTTAATTAGTTTGGCTGCACATGTATTTGTTATGTGTTATGGTGCATTATGTAACGAAGTCTAATGCTGTAATTAAGGCAGATGCATAATGTTCTGTTCTATAGATAACGACAGTACTGATAGATAAAAATACTGCAAAATGAACCCCTTCAAAGCAACGAACACAAACAATAAAGTAAAGTAGCAGCCTCGGGTTTATTGAGTCTGTTCATGAGAGTTTATACTTGTGGTGCAGCACCTCTCACGTCCCCTAGCACCAGCTTAACCCTTAACCTGCTAAGCACGACTACAATAGCCTTTGCGTCCATTGTAAATCCAGATCAGCCTACGAGTAACTCGTGGGCTGGTCAGTGTTTACAATGTCCGGCTGCTGATCAGTCATTTTCTCCAAAAACACCCTTTTGTCACATAAATGGAATGGTCTTTATTCAAATAAAGAACAGTCCATTATATATATGTAGCGGGTTAAGGGTTAATCTAATTTTAAGCCCGAATATCCCAAAGGACCAATAATTGATAACAACACTGTTTCGTAGTTGTAGTTGCCAAGTTACTGACTCTGCCAAGTTACTTACATGGTGCCTTGGGTTCGGGCCTGGTGAGACACTGTATCCTGTCAAAACTGTGACACGTCTTGTCACCGATGGAGTACAGCTGCAGGTATGGACATTCGCGCAGGTAGTTTCCGAACATCGTGTTCTGCTGGCGGCAGTCGTAGAACTGGGCACAATTGCCAGGGTTAGGCATCAACGCATTCGGATAAAGTGAACAGTAGGATACAGGATTGTCTGTAATACAATACAAAAAGCTATTACAAAATAATTAAGTACACATAGTTTAGAAAACCTATTGGCTTAGATAAAAATATCCTAAATACCAAATAAGTCTATACTACAACAGCATTCTGACCAAATGTTGACATCAACATAGTTTAAAGCTTCGGCGTCAATGAACCTTTTACGTTAAGCTTCCATCTCAAATACCGCCGCAACATTTTTTTTGTTTGTAAAATTTACCAGCATTCTTGTTAGATGTCCCTTTTTCAACTTAGTTTCCTGATGAATAAACAAAGTCTCGAAAGTCGAGTTCGCTGTCCTCCAACTGCTCTTGTTTGAATGTTGAATGTAGTTTAAGTCTAATCAATATAGGTTATTTAGAGCCGCCCCAGAGAGAGGGTAAGGATACATAGGAATCCGGGAACAGTGCCCGACTCTTATTATCGAATAGATTCCTATGGTTTTTTAACGTGCTCGGAGGATAGACCGATACACGGGACCGCCCGGTTTACGTCCTCATCCGACCGTAAGTGTCTTGCCCAATAACACACCGACGAAACTCAGTGGCACCACGGAGAATTGAACCCGAGACCTCCGGTTTCAAATCCGCCGCGCTACCGACTGCGCCACGCCAGCCCTCTTGTTTGTTAATAACAGTATCTAATAAAATCTATCTATTAAACGATTAAATATAATGATAGTCGATAACCGTGTTTTCGCTGGTCTGAACTGACAACAAACATGTAGCAATTATACTAGATAACGCATTAGACAGAAACATTGCCAATTGTATGACGTCACTTACTAGGATCGAAACTGATGAGGCACGATTTGGTGAGGCTGTCGTAAATGCCACCGTTGCCACACTGTCGGATCTCGACGGTCCTTTCGTCCAGGCAGACCTTAAACTCAGTAGGGCGGCCATTGATACTGTAATTACCGTTCTGGTTCCCCTTACAACTGACGAAACGTTCTCTGCATGGTAGACACGCACCGACATCCGGGCAACGTAGGTTGGCCTCGTATTCACCTGTAAACACAAGATGGCGGTGATGATTACTATTTTATTGGTAACAACTTACCTTTCAATTGAAGATTATTTTCTTTCAAGACAATGGTTGAGTTATAATACCTAAATTACCCATTATTAAACTCACAATCACCAAGTTTTATACATCTGCTCCCCTAAAACCCGTTGTTATCTAAATTTGAAATAGTGTTTTATTTTATTACCTTTACTGTATGACAAGAAGTGTGTCACTGAATGCTTTTTAATGAAAGGATTGCAGGAGAGATACGTTGTAAAATTATTACGTTAATACCTAACCCACAGCACACTTTTTGATGGCGGAATAAATGAGATTCCCGCTTGGGTGACTGGAAAATACTTATCAGACAGATATATATAAAACTCCATCAAACCGTTATACAACTTATATAGCTAACAAATATGTTACTGTATGCTACTTACATGGGTCGACTGGAGCAAACCTGCGCTCGCAGTTAGCCATAGAATATGGGAGACAGGACTGTCCGTCGAACAGTTGGGGATATGGGCATTCCTTCTTGTAGTTGCCCAGCATGGTAATCTTGGTGGAGCAGTCGAAATACTGAGCACATGAAAGTGGACTGGCTACAATCGCGGTAGGGTAGGTCACGCAGTACTGGGACGGTCTATCTGCAAATGAAAACAAATTTAGTGTAACCCTCCCTATTTCTTTCTTTTTTTCAATCCCTGAAATCGGCCCTTGTTTTAATAATTTCTTGCCATTCTGACTTCACAGTTTATTTCATAAATTCATGATTGTATTAACCAATAGTATTGAAATGTACAGAAGGTAACATTGTACACTGAGTAAAACCAACTTATAATGATATTCTGTGTTGCATTTGTATTCCATAGGGAACTGACTAATAAATATATAAAATAGTCTCAGTTTTTTAATATTTCGGTCCAAGGCGCCAATACGAAGTGCAATAGACGCTGTCAAGATGTTATCATATCTACTTTGTTTATTTTCTTGATAAAGGCCTTAGGCCGAAATATTGAAAAACTGAGACTATTTTATATATGTATAATGATATTAGTTTTGTACAAACACGTGATTTACTATCATGGACAGCGATCGTAGAAATATCAATAATATATAATAAGCTGGCAATCTGGGATACTATGAGGTTATTTTATAGTGTTGAGTACAATACAGAATGCTATTGGACGAGAACACAGAAGACAGAATCCATATTTGGACGAGGCGAAGAGCCTCTTGGACGAGGCGAAGAGCCTCTTCCAAATATGGATTATGTCTGCTGGGTACTCGTCCAATAGAATTCATTAGTATTGTACTGTAAAATGACGTCTTTATTTTATACCTCTATAATTCTAACCAAACGTAGTGTAGTATTTGTAATTTCTACATTTTAATTCAAACGTGATGTTTCCGTTATTGAGCTGTTCGAGTTATCTTCCTTTAATAACAAATATGACTTGTCGAGTCCAAATATGGAACACGTGATTCTGCAGTACAAATACGGATCACGTGATATGGAATGTGGAGTACAAATATGGCATACAGGAATACGTATTAAAGCCACTGTCTTCAGTACAATAGTGAAAATATTGGATTGTCACATGGTTAAAAAGACTGAAAGAGATTGGCTAGAGTAAAATTTAGTCACACTTATCATTCAGCTGCCAAAGGCAGCTGACTCTAATATGACTTTTATATGTGTCTATGGTTAACAGACTGTGACTCATGTAAGTGGCAATAAACATGCTTTACAACTTGAATTCCTAGAGAACTCGTCTGAAAAACTTGAATGGTATAAACACATATTTTGTAATGTTGAAAGGTTACCATTTCACTTGCTGAAATGACGTTTTCGTAAACCAGTCTACTTAAATTGTAGCATGTAATCATTACTATTATATGTATATTAGCGAGGAAACATTGAGAAGCCTCATGAAGGTAGGGGTCAAGCCTGCTGATTTCCCTTTTTTTTTTTAATTTTCATTGGTTGATATTATTCCTTTACATTTGTCACTTTGATAACGCAATCTTAATAATTACACATGGTAACAGTGAACCGTTTATATGTGTTGTAATGTACACTCTAACGCACTTTCTGTGGTGATGTATACTTCTAGCACGTCGTATTACAAGGTAATTGTAATCAATATGTAAGGCATTTCAAGTTTTTGGACAGAAAGAAGCGAGGTCGCCCACATTGATTTAAAATGCTTGGTAGGAAGAACTGATGGTAAAAATCGGGAAGAATGTAAGAAAAAACGGTCGTGGCGTGTTTATGTCTCCGTGACAACATTTATTTTTTTCAATATCGTTTTAACACCCGTGACTTGATATATTATTATGTTAACTTCTTGTCTCTCGGCAGCTATTTTACGCTTGCGTAAAACCTTGCTTGTATTTATATTATATCACTTACTGATGTCAAATACCGGACCCAGTGGCTTTGACTTGCAAGCCCTCGTCAGCGGATCAAAGCTGCCGTCCACACACTCCTTCACGTACAGCGTTCTTTCATCCTGGCAGACGACATAGTAGTTGTCCCGACCAACAAACGAGTTGTTGCCATTCTCTAGTCCGGCACAAGACGCGATACGCTGTGCACATGGGAGACAGGTCTTGGAACCACCTGGGCAAACTTGATTTTGGAGGTATTCACCTGCAATATAATGGTGTCAGCTAAACACTGCTGAATAAATGTGTCACATATAAACAAATTACCTTTTTTCAAAGCATCTATCAAAAAAAACAAATGATTAAAATAATTAAAGACGTGTCGCCTTGTGTTTTTCACAAACAGTTGAGCCGACAAGTGAACATTTTGACAGTAAAAGCACATACTTAGTCTGTAACCTTTAAGGTTGAAATTAAACACACTAAGGATCTAATGCATTGGATGCCAAGATAATAATGAATTGTTTAATTGTTTCAGGTGACAATTATGTTGATATACAGACTTAGTGATGCAAACATGTGCTATATTTCTAACTACGTACATACAAGTAGAAATGACTATTGCACTTTGCGTCCGCCCTTATGTATAGGTAAAGGCTATGAAGACAACTCTTCACCATTAAGAAACGGAAAGAGGGGAGCGTTTTATTAATGGTGAAGATTTTTCCTCATAGACTGTCAGGCTTAGTGTTTACAATTTGTGTGTCGATGATCTCTATATAGGTAATACTTGTGTCGATGATATCTATATAGGTAATACTTGTGATGATAATCTCTATATAGGTAATACTTGTGTCGATGATCTCTATATAGGTAATACTTGTGTCGATGATCTCTATATAGGTAATACTTGTGTCGATGATCTCTATATAGGTAATACTTGTGTCGATGATCTCTATATAGGTAATACTTGTGTATCTCTATATATGTAATACTTGTGTCGATGATCTCTATATAGGTAATACTTGTGTCGATGATCTCTTTATAGGTAATACTTGTGTCGATGATCTCTATATAGATAACACTCTAACCTGTGAAGAGCGCTGGTAGTAAATTCTTCATGAATATATGTAGCCGGTATTTGAAATTCTGAGCCTTCTGATTGGTTTAAAAAAGTAGGGTAAACACTAATTGGACTTTGTGGTTAGATAACCCAAAATGGCAATAACGTCACTGAGGTTAACCGCACGCATTCAATCAGGCGGCAATTACTCATGTTAATACATAATCGCCGGCCAGTGGCCATAATGATGAAACAGTTCTATATCGTTCTATTTTATTGTTAAATCTGAAAGAATTGTATACGTATTTTTTGCAGTAGCTGTGAAAGAAAGCAAAGCCCCCAAAAAATCCAATTCTAATACGTCACAGTCCTTTAGACGAAACCTTGTAACTAATGGCCTTACGACATTAAACACTTACATGGCCCCTTGGGTTCAAACCTAAATGTACACTGTACACTCTGGTAGGGTTCGCATGAAAGAATGTCCAGGTTGAAGAGTTGTGGGTATAGACATTCCTGGAGGTAGCTGTTACCGCCGGACATGATGGCGGCGGAGCTGCAGTTGTAGTACCGTGCACAGTTGGTGTAGTGGGGGATGATTCCGGACGGATTCTTGACGCAGAACGCTTGGATGGAAACTGTTGAATTAGTCAATAAATATAAGATTGTTTCAAAGACATACAGGGACAACACGTAGAAAAGTGAGGATTTTTACTGTTAGATATAAAACTATTAAAATGCAATAATATGGATCTCTATTTTATATTTCTCTTTCTGCTTTCAAATATCTCTGTGTTTACGATTTGTTTTCATATACCTTATTAAATTTTCTCTAAACTTTCCTCTGTGTTAACGTGACTTATTGCTTAAAGAAGTTACATTCAAACTAAGTTTATTTAATTAAATATGTACACGTGTATAGTTTATTAATAAAAAGAAGAGTTGTTTGGCATTAAGTATCCTATTTTTTTATATTTCGGAGCAAATTCGCGAACATGGAACGTTTTCTTGTCTGGTGTGATCGATAATTGGTAGGAAAAAAAAGTTTTTTTAAGTGTATTGATGCATAGAGCTCTAAGACAATTTTTTTTAATTTAAAGACATCTCAAAGACATCTCATCCATCGAGACCACAACCTCAGTTGTAAGAAGCATAACGTGTACATACTAATTAAACTTGACACCCAACATTGCCGTACACACGAATATACTTCAGACAAAGACGGCTTGTTAAGACTGGTAAAATAAAAAGGAAAGAGCAGGTACTATGTGTTCTTAGTTGTGAAAATTGGAAAAACTAATTATTATGATATTCCAACACTTTAAAAGCGTCAACCAATCAAAATGTACGATGTAAATGTACAGTATTTGCCACGACAACCAGGATGTAAATGTACGGTATTTGCCACGACACTTACCAGGATCAAGCTCGGTGGTACAAGTCTGGAGTGTTGGATCGTACACGCCGAACCTACAAATGCCGACTGATACAGTTCTCTCTCCCAAACAGGTCATGTAGAATGGCGATAGATCCCTCGTCGGGTACGTGTTGTTGCCGTCCGGCATGCCAACACAGCTGGGAGAACGCTCGAGACACGGTAAGGCACAAAGAGGGCCTTCACATTTCGACGTGGTTGACAGGTATTCGCCTGCATCAATAATAATGGGATGAATACTAATCGAGTTCCTTTGTTTGATGTTTAACGTCAATTTTCAGCACATAAAAACATCATATCTTTACGTCTTTCTGGGAGTAACGAGATAATTTGAGTTGAATTTGGTGCATCAAAACAAAAAGACGCCAAAAGGAATGAACATTCCATACCCACTCTACTGGTTTTATACCAGATATCTTCATTTTTATGTTGGTTCTTTAATATATCTAAATCAAAACTAGTCATCTCATAAAAAAATTTGCCGGTAGAGAAGCTTACCCCTTTGCCGTAGATATTCTGTGTTTACATTGTCTCTATTCTCAGTAACGAGTGTCATGTGACCGTTATTAAATATAGACGGACTTGGGCCGGTCGTCTGAGCTGAATGTAGTAGTTATCGTCATGTTCAGTTTAATACCGAATAATCCATGTTTGGGATGATGAAAACGTGTGTAGTTATTAATTGAAACACAAATATACCATTGCACATGGATACAAAAAAGAAATATCTAGAAAAATATTATATCTACAATTTAAAATGTTTTTTCAACTGTAGGTATCGGATGTAATTTACTTCACTTCGACGTTTTCATAATTTAAAGGGAAATAACTGTCCGCAAATTTAAATCTAGTTGTCTCCCCCCTTGGCTGAAAATGTTAAGCACATGCTTTTAGTTTTTTGGGCATGTCAAATTGGTTCGACGTAAAAGGTCAGCTATTTTAAAAGGAATTTTTCCTGTGCATGCGCATTAGCGCGTGATTCCCCTGATTGTGTTTTGTTTATAACGGTATTTATATAGGTAAACGGGTTGGTTTGAGAGTGTATGGTAACATTTCTAAACTATGTTTTCCTCTCCAATCGTCTGATGATAGTGTGTATTGATTTGTAAAGTGGGGTTGAAAAATAACCACAACATCGAGCGTTTTATTGATAATGACGAAATGTGTTGAATGACGATAACTGGTACACAACCAGTACATCTAAATAAAATATGCAGAATGGACCTAGAACCTCCTCACCAGCAGAAATAATTCTATTTTAAACACTCCAGTTTTCGCTGGAATCAAGAACATGAATTCGGGGGTGGCGGGTTAAATGTACTGATACAGTATACCTAGTCCAACTTACATGGAGCCTTTGGTTCGTACCTGGTCCCGCACTGAACCAGGTTAAAGCTATCGCATGTCTGTGTTTCAATGTTGTAGAGAAGAGGGTAGTCGCACTCTTGTTGATATCTCACGTGACTTGGCTGGGTTGTCAGCAGGCTGCAGTTGAACGATCTGGCGCAGTTGTTCGGATCGGGCAACATGGCGAAACGGTTCTGGGCGCATATTTGTTCTACCTTGCCTAAGTGTGTGAGAAATAAACAAGGAGGTAGTTATTCATTTAATCGTTTACGTCTACTTTACTACATGGTATATGTGAAAGGCAATATGATATAAAGCGGAAAACATTTGATTTGTCAAGTCCAAAAGTGCTGTAACCCGTATTCTGACAAGGAGACCAGACTATAGTGTTACCCTATAGACGTTGTAAACATATGATGAGATCAGCTGTATGCTTATTACTTATTTCGACCTTGAAGAACAGTTAAAATTAGAAACATATGTTTACTATTTACCATATTAGGAGATTGTTTATCGTGTATGCAAATTATTGTATGCAAATTCATTTATAATGAAATTCAGACTGCTCTCATTGGACGAAACAGTTGATGACCTTCAGGAACAGTCTATGACAGTATATAAACAGACTCTGGGAGCAGCTCAGCAGTTCAGTTCAGAAGATCAGTTTCAATATTTTTCATTAAAGTTAATTTAGATTTGGATGCTTTTAGAAAATGTAATTGTGAGAGTATATAATACATATTGTGCTCATTCATAATAACAGTGAAATTGGATATTTGGACTAAACAGGAAATATTGGTAATTAATTTGGACTGAAAGGACAATTAACTTTTGTATTAAAGAAACACTTACAGTTTGTATTAAAGGGACACTTACTTGGATTACAGAGACACTTACTGTTTTGGATTAAAGGAACATGTGATAATTGTATTTGGACTTAATTAAAACTTTGGATATTAATGAAAAACTGGATTTGTGTATTCTGTAAGTGAATATTTTATGTAAATAAATTTGTTAATTATATGTTTGTGTTGCTGGTTTTGCTTTCTTTCTCGTTACATTTACAACTTGTAACGATACCTAAACCTTTAATTACTAGTAGCAGGAAGGAAATACATATTTAATATAAATTCATGGAACATGTTCATGAAACATGATATTATAATTGATGCAAAGTGTGAGAAATCTCGAAAGTTAAAGGTGACCATCCATAGAACATTATGACAAAGTTTATCAACAAACTTTGAGAACTTTGGGAGTTTCGATTGTAACGGTGTCACACCATGCGTATTTTGAAATAAACATCTGTCAAAACCACAACCTAACCTCTGTGCTCATACTCTCCAAAGAAATAATCCTGACAAACACAGTAAAATACTTACTATTCATGACAAGAGACATACTACTTTAACCTCAGGTTAGATTTAACAATGAAATAAAACACTAATCTTGGGAAAAACACATGCAAACTAGAAACGTTGGATTTTTTCAAGGAACTATTTTAGCACCCTATGACCCGGAAGTACTTCCTGACTTGTCTGACACTGGTCAGACTGGTCATCCTAACGGCCATCTTGAAATCTGATTTTCACGAAACAACACACTTTTGGTACAGCCTAATCACTTACATTTTGAACATCAATATGAATTGACGTTATAAAATATGTACAATATATGCCGTAGACTTGAGACTGATATTCTATAACTCGGATTCTAATTATATTTTCAAGAGAAATCTAGTGCAGTGTTGCATATTTACCAGATTTGACATATCAGAGACAGACCACTCGGATTTGTTAATGAACTGTGAAGTCGTACTGTTTAAACAGTGCGGATACAAATAATTATTTTATGCTTAGCAGTAAATTTTAGCAATGAAATAAAAGTGGTATTTCATACGTGTGAAATACAGTGTTTTATTTTTTCACTGCCTGAACTAATCTTTTTTTTCAATATCAAAAACATTATTTTTTATTTGTTTAGAAAATAACTGTTTAATATATATATCATTCGACTGTAAATAGTATAACTAAGAAAATTAGCTATGGTTTTTAAAACTGGTCAAGTATTTCAGAATTGTTGTCATTTACAGTGAAAAATGTCAGTTGGTCATTTTTTTTAAAACTGCTTTTTTTCCGAAATTTGCTATAGCAGTATACCATTTGATTGAAAATAACTTAACTAAGAAAATGAGTCTTAGATTACTGAAATCGGTTACGTAGTTTAGAAGTTATGGGAAATTAAAAACAGCAATTTTATCATACTAAGCCAATGACCTTGTCAATTTTTTATTTATTTTTCTGCATAGTGCAGTACACTTTGATTATAAAGCATAAAATAAAAGGAAAATGTGTTGTTTTGTCAAGAATAACAGATTTTATTTCATCTCGAAGTGATCAAACTTCAATATGTTCAATCATGAATTGCATTCGTGAAAATATATAGTTTTTACACTTCTCGATGAAATAATATCTATTATTCACACCAAAACAACAAATATCCTATATTTATCTCTTTTTAGTACAGCACTATTTAAGAGAGTTAACAACAGCTTTATGTGTGTATGCCTGTTCAGAGTACTTTCATCGCGCTTTGTAAATATTTCTAAGTAAATGTAGTTAAAAAATGCATTAAAATCGTAAATGAAATTAATTTGACAGCATTCATCTTTCATTTGAGATATAGCGAGTTAAGGCTAAAACCATTCATCTTCGTACACCACAATAAGCGAGTTATTATCACGCGGTTTGATTTCCTGTTTGTACATTATTGTAATGTCACGCGACCATCCTTAACATGGAAGTTTGTGAAATAAAGTGAATATGGTAAACCGTAGGAATACCAGAATACACTTTAAATGTTTACACTAATTTATAAACCAATCAGATGGCTCAGAATTTTATTATGAAGATTTTCCTCCCATCGCTCTTCATGGTTTAGAGTGTGACCTATATACTAAGCCGGATAAAATGAATGAATGGTGTTTTACGGCACGTCGACACCTAAATAGGTAATATTGTGCGCAACAATAAGCCGGATAGAGCCTATGAAGAGAAACCTCTATGAAGAGAAACCTTCACCATTAAGAATCGCTTTCGGTCGCTACGCTCCCTCCCTTTCGGTTTCTTAATGGTGAAGATTTCTCTTCATAGCCTCTATCCTATGAGTCTCCACGCAGTTATTGTTCCGTGCACTCACATTTATCTCTGCTTACTACTAAATTACAAGATTTCAGTAAAACCTGTTAAATTGGAATATGTGTGCCTGAAGCTTATTTATTTCTTATGTAAATATAATTTTCAGAATGTCTGCAAATTAAATGTTGCAAGATTTGAAATAATGCATGAAAACAATTTAGTTTTAATCGGGACTATTTTACTAAAAATAATATGTACTTAGGTCTCCTCAATCGATACGCATATGTAAACATTTCAAACCGAAGCCCGATAGCAGAAAATTAGTAAAAAAAAATAACTCATAGAAAATATTTTTGAAAATATTGAATATAGGTCTATATTTTATCTTTGAGGATCACGCAAAAGGATTTATTATAAACATCGTCATAACTTTTTTTAATAATCACGTGACCTAACCGTTCGCCCTACTTTCTTTGACGTTGACAGAGTCAGGTGTAAAGCACTCGTGTATATACTGTATAATAATGAATACCAACTTTGCTCAGATGTCTTTTTACAAATTCTCTGTTGAGGGTCGTATGTATTTCCGTTTGGGCATGTAACTGTATCAACTGTTCTCTCCGACTGGCACATGATGTATTTTGTGTTAATGCCGCCGCCGGGAATGGGGTTCGCGCCGTCGGGAAGGCCAACACAGCTGTAGCTGATCACCATACAGTTTTGCATAGATCCAGTACCCAACGTGGACACATATTCACCTAGAAAGAGATACAATAATATGATTAATATGCAATTGTTTTCTGCTTCGAAATATCACTAAACAGGGGTTGATGCACTATATATTTTCAAACAAAATATATTTTAAAGGAAAGAAAATCACTGCATATTTATTAAAAAATTAATATACAGATGTAAAAAAATAATATAGTACGAGATGTAAAATGTGTAAATTGTATGCTTATTTGGTACCATATATGGTAAAAAGAAATTGAAAGGATTCACTTAAAATTTTGTAAAAATATTTTAAATGTTAAGACTTCTACTAGCAATGCGGGTATTTACGGGGAACTTGGGCGGTATCCATTGTATATATTGCGCTATGTTAGAATCGTTAAATATTGGTGCAGAACAGTTAACTCTGACAATATTATAATTTCTAGTATTTACAATAATTCCGTCAATAACATAGAACATTGGCGTAATAATTGGACTGGGAATGTTAAAAAGCTTCCAAACGAGTATGGTTTTGGCTATGTTTGGAATAATCCAAATAGTGTTCCTTTGAAAACATTTCATACTGTTTTTAAACAGCGTTTATTCGATTGTTTTGTTCAAAAGTGGAACAGCGATGTTGTAAATAATAGAGTTTTGTCAATGTATTTACATTTTAAAGGTAATTTCGATATTTTGCCATATAAGTTGCGAATTGTTTTATCCAAACTAAGACTATCGTCGCATTCACTGCGAATTGAAACTGGGCGCTACGCACAGTACAGATTAGAAAGAAACCAACGTTAGTGTACCATTTGTAATTCTAATGACATCGAAGATGAATACCATTTTGTTTTCATTTGTCCTGTATATGATAATATAAGATTGAATGAATGAATGGTGTTTTACGGCACGTCGACACATAAATAGGTCATATTGTGCGCAAAAAAATATGAAAAATGAAGTATTAATTAAAAATTAATGTAAATATATAAAGATAAAACTATTCAAAAAATAAGGGATGATAAGGTGTAATATAAACTATGTATGTAAATCAATAAATGCCCGGCAACGGGTATATAAACAAGTAAATATATATATAAGAACACATTACAATGATTTATATAGTCTGATCTCTTTCAGGAAATCTAAAACAAGACTAAAATCTACAGTATCAAATAACTCTTTCATAGTATTAACATTGTAGTACCTTTGACGCATAGGATCAAAGTCTACACATTCCAATAAGATGTGTTTGACCGTTAACGGTGCAAAGCAGGGTATACATTCCGGTAATTGCTCACCTTGTAATAAATATGAATGAGTATAACGTGTATGCCCTATCCTGCACCGGGCTAGGACAACTTCCTCTCGACGAATGGGTCTACTCGAAGAACGCCATTCTCCGAGTAACGGTTTAATTGGATGGAGTTTATTGTTAACTGACAAATCCCAAGCGGCTTGCCAAGAGTTACGAAACTATGTGTTAATACAACTTTTAAAATCAGTATAAGGTAATTTGGTATTAGTTATATGTAAATATAATGCTGCCTTAGCAGCACTATCAGCTCTATCATTACCACGTATTCCTACATGGCTTGGAAGCCAGCAGAAAATAATAACATTATCAATTATAAGAATATTGTACTTTTCTAAAAGTTGAAGCACAACTGGGTTATCATGTTTCATATTACCCAGTTCTTGAAGAGATGAAAGGGAATCAGAAAATATTACAAAATGGTCATCATCAGATTCCTGAATATAATTTAAGGCAAGTTCAATTGCCTTAAGTTCAGCTGAAAAGATAAAGGCCTTATCAGGCAGGCGGCTCTTTATGCTGTGTTTGTGAACAACAGATGCTGCAGCTACCTTATCTCCATCTTTAGAGCCATCTGTATAGATATGCTGAAAGATACTGTATTTCGATTTAATTTCATTAAATTTGCTTTGAAAGACAGTAGGGTCTGTACTGGATTTGTTATTATTACAAAGATCAAAAATAATTGTTGGAGTTTCCAAAGTCCACGGTGGAATTTGTGGTACTTTGTACTTGGCAATCAAATTTAGGTCGATTTCAGTGTCTCTTAATTTTGGTTTAATACGAAGACCAAATGGTCGAATGGCCTTCGGTTTTCGATCAAAAAGAGGTTCACAACTAGGATTAAAAACATTATCGAAAGTTGGGTTTGAAGGGTTAGACTTTAATTTAATGACGTATTGAAGAGCTAATTTGTCTCGTCTGTGAGACAGTGATGGTTCATTGGCTTCAACATATAGACTTTCGGCTGGTGATGTACGAAAGGCACCTAAGGCGAGTCGTAATCCTTGATTATGTATAGGGTCGAGCATCTGCAAGTACGACTTGCGAGTCGATCCATATACTATTGAGCCGTAGTCCAGCTTGGATCTGATAAGAGATCTGTAAAGTCGCAAGAGGACTTTTCGATCTGCTCCCCAATTAGTGTTTGCATAAGAAGAAAATACATTAAAAAGTCATATTATAAACGTCCAAGTGTTTTAAAATTCATAGAGCTAATGAAAACACGTAATAAGAAAGAGTTGTTTAATTTATCCTGGTTTATAAAAGAAGCATTTGATTCTCGTAATGATTTATTGTTTAATCAAAACTAGGTTTATCCTCGAATGAAAACTATTATCAATTAATTATTGATGTTAATGCTTTTGTGATAATGAGAACAAAATTTTCTTTTTAATTTAATATTTAATTTAATTTGCGTAAGTTAAAGTTCAGTGTCATTTCCACATATTTATTCAATTATTTAATATTTCAAATTATTCAATAATATAATTTATAGGAAACTAGTGTGCAAAATTATGTTTTTGTTGTTTGTTTCTTTTGTTTATTCTGTCACGAATATGTTTGCATATTGTATATGATGATAAACTTGTAAAGTTTAAATCAATAAAAAATATCTGTCTGTCTGTCTGGTAAAAAGTCGCGATGACGTCATCGTTCCAAGATGGCCACCTCCTTTTATGTTCTTTGCAAGTAACTTTTCAATAGGTCATATCTCCTTTATTTTTCATGGTATTTTGATAATTCTTTCAGCTGTGTTCAAGTTATTCAGAACCCTTTTAAATACACCTTGTTTGAAAATAGTGCATCAGCCCCTTTAAACGTGTAGAGACACAATAAAACGCAACGAAAGGACACCTTCTTTTTATGAAAATAAAGTAACCCAAAACAGCAACACAGGAAACAGATGAACAAAACGATTCCGTTGGTTTCCCTTTTTTCCAAGAGCGATGCACCTACTTACGCATACTGAGACTCAACCCCATAAGTAAATGAGTACACCTTAAGATGAAATTGAATATGCTTTATTAAAAAGAGAAATTGTTTCTATCAAATGTGTATTTACTTAGAAATGAAATTAAAATTGAAATCAAATGCCTTATTTTTTAAAGAATATTTATATAAATTGTGACTCATAAGCCATACCAGATGCCTGGGTGTTTAATTTCATTCAAATTTTGATTATGTGTTAATATTCATCTTAACAATATGTATGTGTACATTTGTATGAAATAGCACGTGTCACATTAATAAAGATTTACTACTATACTATTCAAAATATGCTAAGGATCACTTTTATTATTCCATATAATTTTATTAGAAATTAATTCACAATAACGATATTAATTTCATTGATACTTCAACAATTCCACAATTTGAATCAAGTCATGAGATCACATGACCATACACTGCCCTAAATAATTTCATGTAAAATAGAAATAATGCTATTTATTTCAGCAAGAAATTTAGACAGCAAAAAAGTGATCCTTAGCAAATGTTGAGTAGTATACTACAAACTAAATGGGTCATTTTACTCCACCCATTTTCCTCTTTTTAATAAAAATGAGGGATGACTTTTTATAATAGGAACGACACTGGATGCAGTTGGTGGTGGTTAACCTTCATAAGAACTTGCATCCGATAAAAATGAAATAGAATTCCATTCACCACAGGATAATTGGGTACCGCTAATTTCAGATGTCTGCACATGTGACGTTTAACAACTTTATGTTGTGATTCTTACAGGGTGCCTTTGGTTCGTATCTGGTGGTACACTGGACTTGCTCGAACCTCTGACATGAGGACGTTTGTGTGGAGTAGAGTTGTGGGTAGGGACACTCCTCTTGGTGACGCCCCAGTATTGGGTGACTCGCTTGAGGTTGACAGTTGAAATACTGGGCACAGTTTGCCGGGTTCTCCATGGTCTGCATCAAGTGTGTAGCACAGTAGATCTCTATGGATACTGCAACGAAACATCAACAGTGAATCAATTGCAGAGGTGTGATAATACTTTTCCGAAATAATTACTTATTCTCAAGAATTATGTGTACGGTATAAGATCAAGAACAATTCGTCTTTTATAAGAAAATATTATAAGAAATTCGTCGAAAACTAAATCAATACTCTCTTGTCTAACTTTCTACAATTCCAGTAATCGTGTATATCCATTTTCCTAAAAATTCAATTTGTAAAAACAGTATTTGAGAATGTTTGACTAATACTGAAAAGAAATAAACTATCGATCTATTGTATACATACAATGTCTTGAAATGCACCCGAAGTTGGTCGGAACTACAGTCTCTTAACTGTATATATCTTAACTGTAAACATCAGAAAATTGATTCACACCCGCTCAGTCATGAAACAATCAAACAGGTTAACCTAAACATCGTCGACTCTTTAATCAAATGTTTAATGTCCCTGCACTTACTATGCTACAGCGTGCGTTACTTCAATTATTTCCCTTATGATCAGACAAAACGAATTACCAACCAATCAGCGGGCAGGGAAAAAGTTCCAGGTAAATTCGGAGCTATTACACAGAATCTCTTAATTTTGATTGGTTGTCCAGGTAAACAAACCAAAAAATGTTGCTAAAAAAATAAAATTCAACTTTTGAAGAGTACTTATAAAGGTTAAATCATACATTTGTGCAACGTATTCATAATGTGTTGCATAATCAAAGAAAGAAGTATATTTTACATTTTCCTCATGTTTCTACATGCAAGTAGGTGGGTCAGCACCATCCGACCCAAACAGCTTTTTCAAAACATACTCAACGTATGGCTTCTGTATGTTTTTTTGATAAAACTAAGATAGGTCTTTCAAAACAAGTAAAACAAATATAGCTTCCTATATTACAGAGCTTAGAGCTATAATGTAGGCCTATGGAAAATGAATTGGTGTAGTATGACCTTACGCGACAAACGAAGCAGTGAATTCGAGTAGTTTTAACGGAATGGTAAAAACTTACGTCTGTCTACGTTTCTTGTGCACTGTAATTTGATTGGATCGAACACCTCCCCAGATGCACATGTTGCTGTGCTGACCGTCTTGTTATTCATGCAAACGAGATAAAACTCGGACAGCAGACGATTGGGGTTGGGATTGGGTCCGTTAGGGTGTCCGACACAGCCGGGTGTACCCACCGCCGTACAGTCGGTACCGGCGTGCTGTACATAGTCGCCTGTAAGTAAAGACTTGAAGTTAATACTGATGTTGCGTATCTGAATTAACATGATTAAATACCAAATATATATAATAAACGGTATGTATGCACGGCATTTAACGTCTCTCATTAATACCAAAGATATATAATAAACTGTACGTATGTATGGTATTTAATGCTAAAGATATATAATAAACAGTATGTATGTATGGTATTTAATGCTAAATATATATAATAAACTGTACGTATGCATGGTATTTAATGCTAAATATATATAATAAACTGTACGTATGTATGGTATTTAACATCTCTTTGAACACTCTTTCAGTCGTATTACGACGGTACTTGTAGCCGTAACTTTATATATTGCTGCCGTACTGAAATACGACGCCGTAGTACATGATGTGATAGCCCACCCAGTCACATTATACTGATACCTGGCCGACCAGTCCTAGCACAACTCTTTATATGCTGAACGTCAAAGAAGTGGGCTACTGGTGTGTACTTTTATATATTAAGCCATGTGCATGACCAGCCAGGTATCGAACTCACGTTTTCTCACTACACCATCGTCACGATCACGAAGTCAGAGATGGTATGGCGCGTGCGTGCATGTGGTGGTTAGGGATGGGGGGGTGGGTTGGGTTCAGTCATAGGACGAAGGTGTCTACTTGTAACAGTGAGCCTAATGCAGCTTAATATGCTGCCAGCAGTACTGTATAGACACACGGCATGATACCTCACCCAGTCACACCGAGACGACCAGTCCTAGCACAACCTTTTAAATGCCGAACGTCAGGCAAGGGTGGCAACTAGTACCATGTTTATGAACTCTATGGTATGACCCGGCCAAGTATCGAGCCCACGACCTCCCACATGCGAGGCGGACGTACGCTCCACCACCACGCCACCTCCGCGGTTAATTAGTTTCATGTTTAAGTTAATATCTCTCTCATTACATGACTGTTGGTAATAAACGTGTTACTTATAACATATATATGGTCGTACTCATCAACAATGACATGACTGTTGGAGTGTTTTCCATAGATAATGCAATATAGACAAGTATAATTATGTAAGTAGTGTGTTTCTGTGACAGTACACGCCACCTATGTTATCCGGTGTTGATTCATCGCATGTGTTAGCAATGTGTTTGTACAGTATGTTTCTAGTTCTTGTGAGGTTTCAAGTTTGACGAACCAACACATTTCCCTAGTTGGGGTTTATTGTTTGAGAAAAGGTTAAGAAATTAAGTGCTAACAATGTCAGAAATAAACTAGAGCAAAGTCGATGAGGGTCCACATCGCAAATATCGCAAATATCCGCACTTCGCTGTCATGTACACACAATAGTCAACCACTGCGTCAAACTTGAGCTAGCATAGTAGTTCACGTTTCAGTAAAACTATTGAACATTGTGGCTGTAATGTTCGTTTTGGTGAATTGGACCTTTTACAAAGAGCATTAACTCTAATTTGAATGATGGCTGAGTTACGGTTCTTGCACTCTGAACTTTCTATCATTGCCTTCTATCACTGTTTGAAGGCTGCGTTACGGTTCTTGCACTCTGAACTTTCTATCATTGCCTTCTATCACTGTTTGAAGGCTGCGTTACGGTTCTTGCACTCTGAACTTTCTATCATTGCCTTCTATCACTGTTTGAAGGCTGCGTTACGGTTCTTGCACTCTGAACTTTCTATCATTGCCTTCTATCACTGTTTGAAGTTTCATTGCAGTCCCATAAGTATTATTGAATTTATGCTCCGGACAATAATTGTAAGTATAAAATTACTAAAGGGCAATAATTTGAATGAAGACAAACTCTGCACTTCCTCTCATTGCCCTCTATCATTGTGTGAAGTCTTAAGTAGTTTTGAATTGATGCTCCGGACAAGAATGGGACAGTCGGACAGACGGAAGGACAGACAGACGGACGGACGGTTAAAATGGCAATATGCCCGCCGAAAAGTTCTGGCAGCATAAAAAAGACTGCCAGAACTTTGAAAATCTCTCGATGCTCATTGGATGTAATATTTGATTGACCTAAATATATTTACAGTCTGACTAGGGGGTATTCAACTAGCCATCTTAGTTGACTCACAACTTGACTGGCATTTCTTACCACGAGGTTTGACAGGAAGAGCTAACAGGCTCATAATTTATTGTCACTTTACATGTGTGAATATCCCATATTACTAATAATAAGTATGTGGTCACCTGTCGACTGTCTGATGTGATATAAACGGTTGTATACGCAGGTTGTGACCTCATATGTTTGACAATACGTCTACACATGTACATATCTGCGTGCAATATGTGTTACAGTTCAACCAAATTTGACATCCAATGAGCATTTAGAGATTTTTAGTTTCTTTTTATTTCTTTGGTGATCTTGTTTTTATATCGGAACAAAATTTACACTATCTTTTAAGTAATTTCAGTAAGAATTTCAATATGTTGTACTTCCAAAATTGGAGAAGCTAAACTCCTCCGTACATGGCGTGTATAGAGTGGAGAGCCCGCGAAATTCAGAGGAAAGAAGCTATAATTGACGTCTTTGAGGGCAGATGCTAGACAGCGGGCAGGTTCGCCTACGGCTCAAGTGCAGATAAAAGAAAACCGCCGGGAAATTTGCGAGAACTATATATGTCAGTTATAGATCGCTTTAGCCTTATTAACGTGTTAAAGAAACATGTCTGCGGTGCCCGTTGAATTTAAAAGACGACATTAAGGCGGCCTTCTTGCCAGAAAGTGTCGTTTATCGTTTTAATAACCTTTAATTAAAACATGGTCCATCATCAAAACATAACATTATACCATATGACGTTCACAGCTGGATAAAATGAGACGAACACAAATGAAACATATTTTTAAAACTCAATAGGTCGATGCTGAAACAATTACTCGTAATGTTCTACAACTGTAAAAAAGAAGTAGAAAAAAGACCATATAACCTAACAGAAAGACAAAATAGACTAAATACCTAACAGAAAGACAAAACAGACTATATTCCTAACAGAAAGACAAAATAGACTATATACCTGACAGAAAGACAAAATAGACTAAATACCTAACAGAAAGACAAAATAAACTATATACCTAACAGAAAGACAAAATAGACTATATAGACTACCTAACAGAAAGACGAAATAGACTATATACCTGACAGGAAGACAAAATAGACTATACACCTAACAGAAAGACAAAATAGACTATATACCTAACAGAAAGACAAAATAGACTATATACCTGACAGGAAGACAAAATAGACTATATACCTGACATAAAGACAAAATAGACTATATACCTGACAGAAAGACAAAATAGACTATATACCGAACAGAAAGACAAAATAGACTATATACCTGACAGAAAGACAAAATAGACTATATACCTGACAGGAAGACAAAATAGACTATATACCTGACATAAAGACAAAATAGACTATATACCTGACAGAAAGACAAAATAGACTATATACCGAACAGAAAGACAAAATAGACTATATACCTGACATAAAGACAAAATAGACTATATACCTGACAGAAAGACGAAATAGACTATATACCTGACATAAAGACAAAATAGACTATATACCTGACAGAAAGACAAAATAGACTATATACCGAACAGAAAGACAAAATAGACTATATACCTGACATAAAGACAAAATAGACTAGATACCTGACAGAAAGACAAAATAGACTATATACCTAACAGAAAGACAAAATAGACTATATACCTGACATAAAGACAAAATAGACTATATACCTGACAGAAAGACGAAATAGACTATATACCTGACATAAAGACAAAATAGACTATATACCGAACAGAAAGACAAAATAGACTATATACCTGACAGAAAGACAAAATAGACTATATACCGAACAGAAAGACAAAATAGACTATATACCTGACAGAAAGACAAAATAGACTATATACCTGACAGAAAGACAAAATAGACTATATACCGAACAGAAAGACAAAATAGACTATATACCTGACAGAAAGACAAAATAGACTATATACCGAACAGAAAGACAAAATAGACTATATACCTGACAGAAAGACAAAATAGACTATATACCTGACAGAAAGACAAAATAGACTATATACCTGACAGAAAGACAAAATAGACTATATACCTGACATAAAGACAAAATAGACTATATACCGAACAGAAAGACAACATAGACTATATACCTGACAGGAAGACAAAATAGACTATATACCTGACAGGAAGACAAAATAGACTATATACCTGACATAAAGACAAAATAGACTATATACCTAACAGAAAGACAAAATAGACTATATACCTGACAGAAAGACAAAATAGACTAGATACCTAACAGAAAGACAAAATAGACTATATACCTGACAGAAAGACAAAATAGACTATATACCTAACAGAAAGACAAAATAGACTATATACCTAACAGAAAGACAAAATAGACTATATACCTGACAGAAAGACAAAATAGACTAGATACCTAACAGAAAGACAAAATAGACTATATACCTGACAGGAAGACAAAATAGACTATATACCGAACAGAAAGACAAAATAGACTATATACCTAACAGAAAGACAAAATAGACTATATACCTGACAGGAAGACAAAATAGACTATATACCTGACAGAAAGACAAAATAGACTATATACCTGACAGAAAGACAAAACACACCATATACGACACAATACATCATAAAACCTAATAGAAAGACGAAATACACCATATAATCTAACATAAAGACAAAATAAAGCGAGAGAGAAAATGATACACCATTTCATCATAGGTTCTAGTCTTGATCATCTTCGACGCTTGATTGTATGACCTTGTGCGCAAAGCCAAATTTGAATGTGGAAGCACGTGACCGTATTATTTTTTCCCTGACCATCCGCATTTAGTTCGTCGATATAATAATGAAGTTTCAGTCTTTGTTTATTATTAAATGTATTGTCTTTCTGACTTTCTGTATATCTTGGATAGCAGATGTTACTCTCTCAGCCAATCAGAAATGATACCAGTGTATCGGCAAAAATCAAAATTTGTCCAAGAGGACTATTCTAGACGTTTGTTTTGAAAACAAGCATGCGTCGCAGGTGATCTAGATACCTATAGCTTCGCAAGTAAAACTAATATGCCTCAATATGTGAAGGTTAATAAAGAAACAACAACTATATGACATTGTGAATAATATTATAGAAACATACGCTTTTATGTTATTATTGTCTAGTTTCTTCAGATATTCTGAAATGTATGCTTAATATAAAACAATACTGTGATTATTGCAACTAATGTATATAGGTATCTTTAGCCTGAAATACAATTAAATGAAAATTTGTGACACTCCGCTATTAGCAAGTAGTCGGCTAATTAGCGAGTAGGAGAACAATCTCATTAAAATCAGATCCAAAATATTCGCTCCACTACTTTCCGCTATTTAGATCTGACCATATTACATACCGGGTCACCTCAGATTGACCTTTCATCTAATCAATATTCATGAAAGATCAACTAAATTCAACCAATGAAATCGCGCGTTTCATTTATAATTCACATGAAATTAAAACTTATTCTATTCGAGTGAACTGAACAAACGCAAATCTACATATCCGAATAAAGATAAAAGTCTTCGTGTGTAATTGCTGTGTTATTACACGATACATTCAAAGAAATGCACTGAATGGTATGTTTTACATCATGATACGAAGAAAATCATGGGCACTGTCGTGTATTTTTTCCACCGATATTATTACGAAAATGTATAGCCTAAATAGTATACATGTGGCCCGATTAGCTCAGTCGATAGCGTGCTCGACCGCAGTATTGGTATAATTTTAGTGTGTGGGTTCAATCCCACGAATCGGTATATTTGTACCTCTGTTAAATTCCGTCAAGTTTACAATCTTTTTTTCCCATTAAATATTCAATAATGGTTGACGTGCATGTACAGCGAGTAGGTATTAGATTATCAGCGAGAAGGTGTTAGATGATCAACGAGAAGATGGTAGATTATCAACGAGCAAGTGGAAGAGTATAATCGAGAAGGTGGATTGATTATCAGCGAAAAAGTGTTAGCTTATTAGCGAGTGGTAGATTATAAACGGGTGATACATTATAAGCAGGACGGAGGTAGGTGCAGTAACTTACATTTATTCATCGGAGTAAATCTGTCCATACAGTTAACCGCTGACTTAGGTTCGCACCTGTTGTTTGCGGGGTTATACAAGTCTGGGAACGGACATTCCTTGAGATAGGGGCCCAGCCCCTGGGTAAACGATGCGTCACTACAATCATAGTACTGTGCACAGTGATCCGGACTCTGAAACCGAAGGTTGGGATGGTCCCTGCAATATGGGTCTATGGTGTCTGAAATGGAGATGGCATAGAACACAGATATCAAATAATACATGGAGATGGCACAGAACACAGATATCAAATAATACATGGAGATGGCATAGAACACAGATATCAAATAATACTTCAATGGAGATGGCACAGAACACAGATATCAAATAATACATGGAGATGGCATAGAACACAGATATCAAATAATACTTCAATGGAGATGGCACAGAACACAGATATCAAATAATACTTCAATGGAGATGGCACAGAACACAGATATCAAATAATACATGGAGATGGCATAGAACACAGATATCAAATAATACTGGCACAGAACACAGATATCAAATAATACATGGAGATGGCACAGAACACAGATATCAAATAATACATGGAGATGGCACAGAACACAGATATCAAATAATACATGGAGATGGCATAGAACACAGATATCAAATAATACTTCAATGGAGATGGCACAGAACACAGATATCAAATAATACATGGAGATGGCATAGAACACAGATATCAAATAATACTTCAATGGAGATGGCACAGAACACAGATATCAAATAATACTTCAATGGAGATGGCACAGAACACAGATATCAAATAATACATGGAGATGGCATAGAACACAGATATCAAATAATACTGGCACAGAACACAGATATCAAATAATACTGGCACAGAACACAGATATCAAATAATACTGGCACAGAACACAGATATCAAATAATACTGGCACAGAACACAGATATCAAATAATACTGGCACAGAACACAGATATCAAATAATACTGGCACAGAACACAGATATCAAATAATACTGGCACAGAACACAGATATCAAATAATACTTCGGGTAAACATTTTTGTATTCAGTACATTTGGAACACATTATGGCATGTAATAAATTAAATGGATTTGATAATAGTTTGAGTTTTACTTTGGCTTGGAGATGCATTCATTTGTTGGGTGTTTGCTTTTTTGTTTATTACTGTCTCAGAGTTAGATACATCAAATACACCATACAATGTTGTTCTTTTGTTGTTGTTGTTTTACATTGATCTAGCCATCATTTTGTTTAAATTTGTTATGATTTGTGACAGTTTATTTGTCTAATAGTTTGTGTGTTGTATTCTTTTTTTCTTGTTTTGGAAATACCATTTACTAATGTTGCTTTTTGCACGACGATTTAATTACCTGAACCTTTAGCTTGGGTATATTGGTAAGAAATATGTTTTAAATTTAATATACTCGATGACTTTAAAAACGCCTCATGTTCATAGTTTCAATAATTCTGACATGCAAACTTTTAAACAAATGTCGCGTTAGCCAATTCATAACTTTGTTTTTTACCTCACAATAATCAAGTTGCCTATTTTGTTTGATGGAATGAAAATGACATCATTTATACTCATAACTGATTTTGAAATAATATATTAAGCTACGGTATAATCTTTGTTTATTTTCAGTGAAACGTTTTTAAAGTCCTTGAGTATACGTCATATAATTTACAGACTTACAAGAGATGACATGTCACAGTAATACACAATAAATGTCAGCAGACTGATATCCCAAGGAATTCAAAGTGAAATGACAATAAAAAACGTATAACCGCACTTAAACTTTCATAATACGTGTAGGTACGACACATATGACAATTAAGCAGATGACACGACATTTTAGATGCTATATTAATAAAAGTGTCTGTGCCCAAAGACATCGACTTCATATATGCTACTTTGAAAAATAACGATGGCACTGTACATGGATCATACTCGCCACTGTACATGGATCATACTCGCCACTGTACATGGATCATACTCGCCACTGTACATGGATCATACTCGCCACTGTAAATGGATCATACTCGCCACTGTACATGGATCATACTCGCCACTGTACATGGATCATACACGCCACTGTACATTGATCATACTCGCCACTGTACATGGATCATACTCGCCACTGTACATGGATCATACTCGCCACTGTACATGGATCATACTCGCCACTGTACATGGATCATACTCGCCACTGTACATGGATCATACTTGACAATGTACATGGATCATACTCGCCACTGTACATGGATCATACTCGCCACTGTACATGGATCATACTCGCCACTGTACATGGATCATACTTGCCACTGTACATGGATCATACTTGCCACTGTACATGGATCATACTCGCCACTGTACATGGATCATACTCGCCAACTGAAGATGATGATTTAAATGTTAATAATTAGCAGCAGCAATAACATTAGAAGCAGCAAAGCTTTTTTTATTTTCCATGATGGATGCAACAATCAAACCGGCAGTGCAGCATGCCCAGGACACAGCAATCCAAACTAGAACTGTCACTGAATGTGATGAATAACCCCGCTTAAAATCTAAGTCAAACAAAGGGCCATAATTCTGTAATAAATTAGGCAATCAACAATATGTGATGTAGAGGGACATAAGGTCATCCGTTGTTATGTGTATTTGAAGTTTGGGAACAACCCATTCAAAACTGTTTGAGAAACCAATTAACAAAAATGTGCTACGCGACGGGACTCGGCGCGACGCGACGGGGCGGAACAAACCGCGATAGGACGCGACGGGACGGGACAAAAAAGTGTCACGCGGCGCGACTTTAAGGACAACGCGATTACCATAAAGCCCCCACTTCACTTTGTGAAAGTGGGGGTATAACAACGCATTTTAAACACTAGTATATTGAACAAAAATAGTTTAGCACCACTTTTTAGTGACATAAGATTAAACATATGAACACTGATATAATTGTTTGAAGATATTAGAAATGTTAGGTAAGGGTGTGATTTTCAAAAAATTGTGTTATTTATTTTATTATTTTCTAAAGGAAGTATCAGAATTACCTCCCATATATTAAAAACTTATTTCACTATACAAACGTATTGCTTTGAACAAACTTAATGTTTGACATTCACAAGACTTGCCCATTCTGTCATTGTTTAAAAAACGCTGAAATGTGTTAACAAACGGTTGTTATACTTAAGCATAAACATTCCAAATTCCGTAATTTTAAAATTACCGCCCTTTTCATTGAAATGAGAACGATTTTCGATAACCTATAGAAGTATGTTCCCATCATAGTTCCTTTATTCTTATCACTGACTTTATTTACAAATAGGTTTATAGCATTATTATTGGTCATATCTATGTCACTTTATCAATGACCCCTAACACAGAGATGATCATGTGTATATGAATGTTATGGTAAAAGCTTAATAAATCACCAAGACTATACTCAAGGAGTTGGCAGAATCCGCAGCAGAAAAAAAAAGGGAATTAAGCGTCAAGGGTACGACAAAAGAGGATTGAAGACGAACAGCAAACGCTGCCGTCGCGTTTAGGATATAGGTAGACGTCTTCGTATAGTCCACAATATATCCGGTCAATGTATTACCCATAGATTACGTTTTTTCTCTAATGGTAATCATTTCACTTTCTGCATTTATATAATTAAGTATTGTTGAAACATTTATCAATAGTGTTTTTAAATAAGATATTATTTATTTGTAGTATTTTTACTACTATGCATAATGTATAATTGTTGCATTTTCTATAAAGAGCTGTACGTTCTAAAAGTTTCTATTTTAAAGGAACGTTACCTTTAACAACAAATTGAACTTGTTAATAAAACGATAAAGCTGTATATTGTCTTTGTTTGCTGCTGAAGGATGGACATGCAGTGTAAATTGTGAGAATTTGTTTGTATTATGTTCATTCTCTCGAAAATGTGTGCATAAAATTCAAATATCCATGACAGATATATATATATTTTTATTATATTTCTGGTGTTTGGGACACAGCGGGCCTATGACCCTTGGTATCGAAGGTCTTCTAGTCCGGCCAACACGTATTGATCTGGGACAAAACATTTTATTTCTTAAGCATGCCCCCAGCGATTTAAACGGTAATATGTTTCACGAAGAATGTTTTTTTATGCGTTTAGTAACGTGTTTTCTTGCCGTTTAATTAGTTGTTAATTGCGTTTGCACGCGTTTTCCGCTCGATCACTATCCATTATGCGATGTAACGTAGATTGTTGGCCTTTATAGACCCCCTATCTACAAAACATGACTTCCCTCATTCAATTTGACAGTTGTAGATGTCACTTTTCAACAAGAAAAGATTTGTACGATTTGATGTAAAAGGTAACCGCAAACAGACAACGATTCGATCCAGTACCTTTTTCACGCGCAATTTATTCAGTGTAAACAAGGGCAAAATTCTGTGTCAACAAGCTAAAACGAGTTTTGTTTTTAAATTATAAACAGATTTCAACCATGTTCTACATTGCTAATTTACACAAACAACCTTATAAATGCCGTCTTATTTTCAAGCTAGTGCATGCACCACTAAAAGCATCTTCAAACTGGTAACTTCTTGTTCGATCACGTCTAACGGTATTATGCTTAAGCGTATGACAACTCCCTTACTGTTGCTGATGATATGGTCCTCATATTATTATCTAAAAATGGGTTAAATAAGATGTTTGATATATGCTATAAATATACTAAGAAATGGTGATTTGATTACAATGTTAAAACATGTGCAGTGATAGTATTTAATGAAACACAGGCTAGCTGAATTTGATCATAACACCAGGCAATGGACTCTTAGTGCTAACCAAATAATAAATGAAGTCCAAGTCTATACTCATCTTGGTATTCGTATATATACATATATGGACATAAACGACTCTATTCACGAGTCCAATACAAATTAAGAGGTACTTTTTTAAGTCTGATAAATAACGGAATTCACCCACATGGGCTCAATCCGTTAACATCCTTGACAATCTACAACACAATTGTGTTATCAAAAGCGTTGTATGGCTGTGAAATGTGGAATTCGCTTTCTCCTTCCAATCTATTAGAATTGGAGAGATCACACAGATTCTGCGTCAGATATATCGAAAAGCTGCCTACATATACAAGCACTGATATAGCTTTAAGTGCTCTTGGAATTTCGCCAATGGAAACCGTAATTGACTTTTTGGTCAATTGTGTAGATTACCAAATAAATACCTCGCCAAGCAGATACTTATAAATAGGCTGATGAATTTTTTAAATAATGACAACCAAGTGTTAGGTTATACTCCAGATATACACAGACTGCTTAAAAAATATAATATATTTTATTTACTAGAGAGTTTTGTAGCAAGGACGAATATTTCGTTAAAGTACTCATTGAAACAAATTTTGAAAACTAAGGTGTGCAATCTGGAATCAAACCAAAGGCTCTCACGAGTAGGCCTTAAGTTAAATCAAATACCATGCTATTGTTTATTTAACAATTCTGAATCAAGTGATATTGGGAAATTAAGCAGAGAAAGACCTGATTTAAAGAAACATTGCTATACTGCAATATTAATATTTGGAATGCTGTTCTCGTTTAGTCGCTCTGAAAAGTGTCCGATGTGTAACTTATTAGTAGAAAACTTACTATTACATAATATGCATTGCTGTTCAGTTAACGACTCCGCGAGACAAAAACTGCGGAATGCATTAATATAAAATATAGGATTAGAGTTATACAAAGAGTTTATTCTTAAAAGTCCTCGAGATCAGATATGGAAATTATTATCAGGATTCAAACACTTTTCGACTATTGAAACTGACACTGATACCACGTTGGCTATTATTATAAAAATTGTTCATACTATTTTTAATTATACATATTAAAGCAGGTTATTGTCACGAAGGTGTAATTACTTACTATTAGTGTAGTTAAAATACGTAATGGTTAAGTGTTTTTTTCAGTAATGCCAGCAGGCAGCTGACGACCCTGTTTTGATTGCTGGGAATATTCGTTATTTATTTTGTGTAGATATACATTACTACATAAATACTTTAGATTTTATGTATTTTACTATAGACAATGAAATAATATTTTACAATAATGTTTCATACTATGCTTAATAAGTCTATATTATTAGTTATGGGAGGATGCGTAAATAAATTGTATATTGCACCAGTTTGTCTCCTTGTGTTTCGTTTCGGCAAGAGTCATGCATATGGTGATAAATGGCAATATATGACTCATATAAATAGTATTTATTTCAAATTCTGTACTCATGTTTAGTCTTATATAGTTCTGATCCATATGTATATGTTCTCATGTACATTGGAGGAAGTAAATAATCTATCTACACTATATACAACTTTAGCCCACAAACGTTTAAACGTATTGCTCTTATTTATAAGACCTTCGCTAGAGAATAAACAACATGTTAGGCCTGTAACAATAATAAAGCTAGTTTACTAACGGTAGTTCTGTAACAATAATAAAGCTAGTTTACTAACGGTAGTTCAGACAAATACACTCTGTTGACTTGTCAAGAAGTTACTGAATCATGCATTACTCCTATTATATATTATTTTCGTCATGCATATAACTCTTGTTTATAGATACTTGATATACCTATGAATACGAACTGTGCACCTCTTGTCGCAGTTGTGTTTTTGTATTGCAGTGGAAGAGATTTTATGTTGAGTCTTTCACCAAATACTCAGGCAGACGCCATCGAAGCATTTAACAACAACTCTTAATACCGTGATGCTATATTAAACATTGACAACCCTTTCTTTTCTACTTTGGTAAATAATATATACGCTAAAGAACTTCAACTTTACAAAGCTAATATTTCCGATACTGTCGCTTCTCTTCTCAATTTGCATCTCTCAATTGAAAAAGGAGAAATAATAAGCAATAATTTTTACACGAGAGATAATTTTAAGTTCGATATCCTAGTTATTCCTATTTTGACGGGGATGTTCCCAGGGCAGCATATGGGGTTCTGCTTATAAAATATAAGTTAGAGTAATTTAAGAACTCTTCTGCGACAATGAATATTTCATTCTAACTTCTATGGTGACGTGATTTACGAACTTCGTAAAATCCTACCTCATGATGCAATCTTTATTAAACTAAAGTCTATAAAACTAATGTTATGAACCCATCATTTTGCAACGCACTTCATGTTTAGTAATTGACCCATTTATAGTTCGCCACTATGCTTTCTTCTTTGACTGTGTGATGGCCGGAGAAATTATGACACTGTGATGGCGTCTACCTAAATTCTGAAAGGACGGTAACATTTGATGGTTGTCTCCAATCGTGTCTTGTCGTGCCCTTCATAGTGTATTCTGTTGTTGCTCTGGCTTCTGTCATTCTGTATTTGCGTTGTGACCTTCTATGCTTAAAAGTTTGTTATATTCATATATACATGATAATCTTTGTGTTATACTTAAATTGCCTATTAATGTTGTCTAGCTTGTTAGAGGACATAACATGGCCTTTATTTAAACTGTCTCGTTTTATTGGGATGATACTATGGTTACAGTGAAGTTTGATTCACCCTAGAACCTGGATTAACCCCTAAGCGGCCTTTCTGCCACTGACTGTTGCAAGTAGCTGTTTTGTTGACCTGTTTGTGTTTGTAATGTCACGTACCTTATGTATCCTTCTCATTGTTGTTTGTTTCGATGTTTAACAGTGGTCCTTGAATGCTACATTTCCTGTTCGACTTTCATATCTACTTTAGAAAACATGCTTTTGGCATACTCGCGGTTTGCATATGAATCGTAATTATAATTATTCATAATCCACGGATGTCATACCTGATATTCATACTTACCAAAGCGTTTTGCTTTAAAGAAACTAACCCGCCAAATAACGGCAAAATTACACTACAAAACCGTGTATCTAAACTCTAGAAGCAGACGAAGTGTCTTAAAAACCTTACAAAAATCACGATTTAGTAATTTTTCAAAGTAAAGGTGTTCATTTATATTACATAAACTAACGGAAAGGTAAGAGAGCGTGCATTGTTAGATTATTTATTGTCTATGGAGACATTATTTGTAAACGTTGCAAGATCCTTGGTAATGAACTTTCACGGTTTAAAGAGGATATACTTATATATATAATTTGCAAGGCAATGTTGACCAGTTTACAATTCGCCACTTTGCATTCCTATATGAAAGTGCGATGACCTATACTCTATGTTGACGTTCGTAGCGATGACCTATACCCTATGTTGACGTTCGTAGCGATGACCTACACCCTATGTTGACGTTCGTAGCGATGACCTACACCCTATGTTGACGTTCGTAGCGATGACCTATACTCTATGTTGACGTACGTATCGATGACCTATATCCTATGCTGACGTACGTAGCGATGACCTATACCCTATGTTGACGTACGTATCGATGACCTATACTCTATGTTGACGTACGTAGTGATGACCTACACCCTATGTTGACGTACGTAGTGATGACCTATACCCTATGTTGACGTACGTATCGATGAACTACACCCTATGTTGACGTACGTATCGATGACCTATACTCTATGTTGACGTACGTATCGATGACCTATACTCTATGTTGACGTACGTAGCGATGACCTATACCCTATGTTGACGTAGGTATCGATGACCTATACTCTATATTGACGTACGTAGTCATGACCTATACCCTATGTTGACGTACGTAGTGATGGCCTATACTCTATGATGACGTACGTGGCGATGACCTATACCCTATGTTGACGTACATGGCGATGACCTATACCCTATGTTGACGTAGGTATCGATGACCTATACTCTATGTTGACGTACGTAGTGATGACCTATACCCTATGTTGACGTACGTAGTGATGACCTATACTATATGATGACGTACGTGGCGATGACCTATACCCTATGTTGACGTACATGGCGATGACCTATACCCTATGTTGACGTAGGTATCGATGACCTATACTCTATGTTGACGTACGTAGTGATGACCTATACTCTATGTTGACGTACGTATCGATGACCTATACCCTATGTTGACGTAGGTATCGATGACCTATACTCTATGTTGACGTACGTAGTGATGACCTATACTCTATGTTGACGTACGTATCGATGACCTATTCTCTATGATGACGTACGTAGCGATGACCTATATACCCTATGTTGAAGTACACCTAAATAAGCTCAAAAAAGTGATTGTAAACTTTAATGTTGGTCTTCACTCTTGTCTTGTTGTCCCTTAATGGTGTAATCCCTTGTAGCTCTGACTGCTAAACCTCCAACGGATGTTTTGTAACTGACCGTTCCAAGGTCGTACCCATGTTGTAACTGACCGTTCCAAGGTCATACCCATGTTGTATCTGACCGTTCCAAGGTCGAACCCATGTTGTAACTGACCATTCCAAGGTCGAATCCATGTTATAACTGACCGTTCCATGGTCGAACCAATGTTGTAACTGACCGTTCCAAGGTCGAACCCATGTTGTAACTGACCGTTCCAAGGTCGTACCCATGTTGTAACTGACCATTCCAAGGTCGAACCCATGTTGTAACTGACCTTTCCAAGGTCCAACCCATGTTGTAACTGACCGTTCCAAGGTCGAATTCATGTTGTAACTGACCGTTCCATGGTAGAACCAATGTTGTAACTGACCATTCCAAGGTCGAACCCATGTTGTAACTGACCATTCCAAGGTCGTACCCATGTTGTAACTGACCTTTCCAAGGTCGTATCCATGTTGTAACTGACCTTTCCAAGGTCGTACCCATGTTGTAACTGACCTTTCCAAGGTCGTATCCATGTTGTAACTGACCTTTCCAAGGTCGTACCCATGTTGTAACTGACCTTTCCAAGGTCGAACCCATGTTGTAACTGACCGTTTCAAGGTCGTACCCATGTTGTAACTGACCGTTCCAAGGTCAAATCCATGTTGTAACTGACAGTTCCAATGTCGACCCCATGTTGTAACTGATCGTTCCATCGAACCCATGTTGTAAATCTTGTTTATGTTTGCGCTGTAGGATACTTTGACCGCGTTCCGAGCATGCTACATTCCATGCTGGACCTTTATACCTACGTTTATGAGCGTGATACTGTATTGTTATAGATGTTTGTCGATTATGTAGGCATATAGATTGTATTGTTATAGATGTTTGTCGATTATGTAGGCATATAGATTGTATAAATACAGATGCCATATTATAAAAAATACTGAAATGGGGGTATCTTGGAATCATCAAACACAAACAATAGAGAAAAGTAGCCGACTCGGTTTTATTGAGTCCCTCCATGAGAGGTAATATAAGGTACCACACCTATCACGCCCCCTAGCGCCAGCTTAAGCGGTATTTCACTTAAAAGCCGCAAAGATTAGGATTGATGACCCCAAAGGACCAGTAAGTAATAACACTACTGAGTTGTAGTCGGGCGACCTTTTATAGCCATAACTAAATAAACAAATGCTAGTGTGAATGCAAATAAATACTGAAAAGGGAACCCATTGATAGCAAGAAACACAAACAAGAGAGAAAACAGGCTTGGATTTCTTAATCTGTTCGTGAGATATAAGATGCAACTTCTCTCATGCCCCCTAGCACCGGCTTAAGCGGTATTCTATTTTAAAGCCACACATATTGGGCTTGGTGATCCCAAATGACCAGCTAGTAATGTCACTATTGCATTGTAGTCACCACACAGCACTAAACAAACGCGTGTGTGACTGTCAGTAAATACTGGAAAGGGGAACCCTTAGGAGCAACAAGCATAAACAATAAAGAAAGGTAGCAGACTCGGTTCTATTGACTCTCTTCGTGAGAGATAATATATTAAGGTGAAACTCCTCTGACGTCCCCTAGCACAGACTTAAGCGGTTTTATAATTTAAAGCCACAAAGATTGGGCTTGATGATCCCAAATGACCAGTAAGTTATAACACTTTTAAAAAGTAGTCGGTGAAACGCAATGGTGAAATTTAATACATACTGAAAAGGAGATATATGTCGTATTTCAACATTAACCAACTGCAATCAATAAACGTTTGAGCACAGGTATTGTGAATTGGCATTGGAAGGGAAACGCAAGAGCAAAACATATCACGTCCGGAACTCCGTGAAAGAGAAGCGTATCTTCTGGTCGGACCTCCGTGAAAGGGTGGCGTACATTCTGTCCGGACCTCCGTGAAAGGGGAGCGTATATTCTGGTCGGACCTCCGTGAAAGGGAAGCGTATCTTCTGTCGGACCTCCGAGAAAGGAAAGCGTATCTTCTGTCCGGTCCTCCGTGAAAGGGGAGCGTATATTCTGCCGGGACTCCGTGAAAGGGTAGCGTATATTCTCTCCGGGCCTCCGTGAAAGGGTAGCGTATATTCTGTCCGGGCCTCCGTGAAAGGGAAGCGTATATTCTGTCCGGGCCTCCGTGAAAGGGAAGCATATATTCTGTCCAGGCCTCCGTACATTGTTTTAACTCGATCGTGATAACGGCTGACAGCAGAAATTTAAAATATAATTTTATGGCGACCTGACAATCACCTTGTCCTCCTAATGTATCTCATCTCTTACTTTCAACCAAGTTATAAAATGTGACACGAAATGAATATAGGCGTTTTACTTTCAAATATACAAAATAACTCGTCTTAACCGTATTTGCATTCACATACATGGAATATAAATTGTCCATTATGGCGAGAGTATTGGGTTGTTTTAATTGAACTAGTTGATCGATGAACGACCGATGAACGACATATTTATTGTCTTACATTTGTTAGATTTACGGCATAGGCCATTAAGCATGTTAAGATGAATTGGAGCTGTACATGACGGCAACAGGAATGAACTTCATATGCTAACTCTCCATTTACGTCTAGGTAAAACTATGCAGAATGGGCAAAGAATCTTCTCACCTGTAGAACTTCAGATTCTATTGTAAAACTCAATTTTTCGCTGGAGCCACGATCATTGGTGTTTGCCACCACCTACTACTCAAGTAGCATCTGAACAATACAGGGATCACGATGAAGACAATAGGATTATTGCTAGTGTAACTTGTTCTGGACGATTGTATCCTCTCGAGTAGGTAAATGACAGATCAAGAATATCACGAGAGGCGGATGCCTCGAGTGTGATCCTTGATCTGGCATTTACCTACGAGAGGTGATGCATAAACGTCCAGAACACGTTACTCTTATAATGATCCTTTTATTATATACCTCCTACATACGGTCAATAAAATAGAATATTTACAGTTCTGTTGCATACGTATGCAATAAAGAAGATTTATAATGCTTATTTTCAATAAAGCGCATAGAAAATGGGCGTATTTTAATATATTTGGGGGCGTAGCTACAGCTTACAAGTTAAAGTTCACTGGTGCGACGTACTTGTTTTGTTTGTTTGTTTGACGTATTGTCGTCTTGATGTTTCGTGCAAATTGGTGTAAATGCGAGCATTATTAGGAATTTCCCTGTTCTATTTTAAGTAGGATAGTGATACGGAATCTATTTTTAGTAGCATACTGATATGGATTCAGAAAACCTTTAGAGGTGATACAGGTTTTTGTATTTCACTGTAAGAAAATGAAGGTACTGTGTATATATTAGTGATAGGTATATAATAAATTTAATTAGCATGACAAAAATGAAAAAATGAACATGAATTCGTGGGGATTGTACCTCTCTGCCTGGATGGTCCTATTCTTGCCCGGGTACCACACGGGGAGGCCATTAAAGCTCTTTCTTATAAATGTATCATTTCCAATAACATAAACACAATAGCAAACTGTATGCAATCAGAAGGGTTGTATCTAATGGTAGAACGTGTTTCCCGACCCATTTGTCGTTATAATATCTCTGTCGTATATATGTGTGTACTCTGTATGCAAAATATTAGCAATACAATATGTTTAACTAGTACATTCAGAGATCTTGGCCATTAAACGACCTAAGCAACAATTATATAAGCCAGGACGCTTTTGTTTTAATCCTTTGAGATACATTTTAGTCGACGAAAAAAAGAGCAGATTTAATCACCCCGGCGACGATGTCCTTGCCCATATCGAGATTTGCATGTAAGCTGTGTTTACAGATTTATATTTATTGCATTTCTTGCCGTAGCTCAATAAAAGTTGGCCTCGATGTTCCTTATAGTATTATCTTAATTTTAGTTTCTGTCACCCCTGAGTTCCCAAGGAACCCAAATTATGCTAGGCCTTAAAATGTGCAATATCGTATTTCACATGGGATTTAAAAGCGCGTTTACTACAGGCTGTGTTACATGTCTATATCTCTTAAAGTTCTTGTCCTAGCTCGTGTTATTATATGTCTATATCTCTTAAAGTTCTTGTCCTAGCTCCACCATATTTTGGCATGTGTTTATTATAGTATCATCGAGAGGCTTGCACAAAACATTGTCTTCCCTGAATTTTGGTCTCCCATGAAAGCCCTATTGTGTTGGTCCGTAAAATGTGTAATAAAGGCATGTCAAGGTTTGCGTATAAGGTGTTACATAGATGTATGTTCATATATGTCACTTAGCTCAAACAAATGTTGGTTTGGGATTCGTATAGCATTATACTTAATTTAGGTTCAAATAAATCATGGGCCCCTGAGCGCCCATAGAGTTCAACATAACATAACCTATGAAATGTGCAAACAACTATTGTTTACGCTTATGTTACATAGCTCAATCGCATTGGGGCATGAGTACCCACTCACTACCCACGCACACTCCACTACATCAAACCCAATGTTTCTGTGTTGTACACCATAACTATGATGCATGCTGCTCACCTCAATCCCAACTCTCCATGCTACACTTTTTCTTTTTTTCTGAGTATATAAAGTATACCTCTGCTCATCTCAGTCATCACCATCCCCTCTCCAGATATTCTATTCCCTCATTTTAACAAAATATTTCTGTGTTGTTGATATTTTTCATAGGCATGTAGTGTATAGCTCTGCCCAACCACTCTCCCTCCAACAATACATTGTGCCTACATTTTCACAATTTTCTTCTGTGTTTATTTATATGCATGGCATACATTTTCCTGTGGCAATGATCCCCTCACCAAATCATCACCCCACCTATAATTGTGCACGAAATGTCAAGAACTGTTTCTGATGTGCTGACAAGAGCGTGCCATCGAGGTAAACAACGAGGCGTAGTCGTCTAAATGACAACAAGAATGCGTATACTTGGAGAATGACTTTAATTTCTGTTGTATCTGATCGGCATTAAACAATGAAGCATGCTATTATTGGATTATTATTACAGAAGGAGAGGGGTGGGGTGCGTGGGTGTTCCATAAAAATGTAATACTAAAAAAGTCGATTTTCGATTTCCGATTTCTTCCACCGCTTCCGGTTATGTATAATTCATATTCGATATTCCCTGATCCTGTTGTTCAATCTCTCCCAGAGGCCGTCATTTTGGGTAGAGATTGACTGTTGTTATGTATACTTTACAACAGTTAGGGTGTATATTTGACTGAACGAACACTACTATAATTAAAAATGAAACGGACGATTAATGTAAGGCCTTGTAAAACATGTCATATTAAACTGCTGTTTACTAGTACGTTAACCACTGTTCTATCACAAAATACAACTTAAAAAAAAGTACTTTAACACTACCACCAAGGACGAATACAAACTGTTTATGTGCATACCTTTGAGTGGTGGACAAGGTCGTCCATTGTCTTTGGGCCATGTACACGTTTTTGCTGTCATGTCATAATACAAGTTTTTTGGGCATTCCAGCCAATATGCTCCTCTCCTAAGTGTGGTGATGGCATCACACTGCACATATCCGGAACAGTCCCACGGAATGGCCACATACATATCGGGTCCATCACAGAATGTCTCTAGGAATTCATATTTGCCATTTTTTAGACGAGCATCCACTGAGACAGTTAGTAACACAATACACAGAGCGAAAATTTGTCCAATAGTATTAGTCCAAGCCATCCTGAAATTGATTAAGAAATGAGGTCAAAATGTGCTCGATTTACAAATAGTTTTATAGTGCGTGTATAGACTACTTTTAAAACTGTTATTGAAACGAGTTCTTTCGATTAATTACTCTTTTTAATGGTATACTCTACAAAGGCAGTTTAAGCAGGTATAGGCTCCCCAGTAACACATATGATCGGAGATAGGCTCCCCAGTAACACATATGATCGGAGATAGGCTCCCCAGTGACACATATGGTTAGTGTAGGCTCCGCAGTGATACATATGACCGGGTGTAGGATCCCCATTGACACATATGACTGGTGTAGACTTCCCAGTGACAGATATGACCGGGTGTAGGCTCCCCAGTGACACATATGACCGGGTGTAGGCTCCCCAGTGACACATATGACCGAGTGTAGGATCACCAATGACACATATGACCGGGAGTATGTTCCCCTGTGACACATATGACCGGGCGTAGGATCCCCAGTGACACATATGACCGAGTGTACAGTCCCCAGTGACACATACGACCGAGTGTAAGCTCCCCAGTGACACATATGAACGGGTGTAGGCTCCCCAGTGATACATATGACCGGGTGTAGTCTCCCCAGTGACTCATATGACTGGTGTAGACTTCCCAGTGACAGATATGACCGGGTGTAGGCTCCCCAGTGACACATATGACCGGGTGTAGGCTCCCCAGTGACATATATGACCGAGTGTAGGATCACCAATGACACATATGACCGGGAGTATGTTTCCCTGTGGCACATATGACCGGGCGTAGGATCCCCAGTGACACATATGACCGGGTGTACAGTCCCCAGTGACACATACGACCGAGTGTAGGATCCCCGGTGACACATATGACCAGGTGTAGGCTTCCCACTAACATATATCACCTGGTGTAGGCGCCCCACTAACACATATGACCGGGTGTATGCTCCCCACTAACACATATGACCGGGTGTATGCTACCAAATAACAAATATGACTGCGTTTATACTACCCATTATGCTCTCCAGTGACACTGGTTGCTTTGTATTGGAATTCATCATTCTAAGGCAATGCTCCTGTCATCTTTAGGCGTTCTTTTTATAAATATAAATAATTCCGTTCTACATTGTTCATTTTACTGGGGAAGTTGTAGTTCTTACAATATAAAAATGAAATTTGGGTGTGTGAAATACGGTATCATATTATTCAAGTTCATTCACTCATATATGGCCATGTTTATGAGTTTGTTCAACTATTGGCCAGTCTTTGTCCTTTACAATGTCTTCATTAATTATTATTTTTATGACCTTTCCAGTCAGTTGATTAGAATGTCCGTCAAAAACGTGTTGAAATGAAATGTAATAAATCAATTTAAAACTATGTTAATGCTATATAGAATGTGTTTGAACTCTGTTAATGCGTAAAGTGTCTTGTCTATGTCGGCAATGCATTTAACGTAAACACTTTTCTGCAATGTGTTTATGTGTTGCATTCAATTAAAGGTTTCTGCGTTCATTGGAAAATAGCTGCATTTGTTTAATCACAAAGCAAATAATGCCCTTTAAAAAGTCTTAAACTGTTTCTTTTATAATAAATTCGTTGTTTTTACGGTTTTTGTTGTTGTTGTTTTCCAAGAATTGCGGATGAATACAGGTAATGTGGATTTTAGTAAAATTCCCAAAAGTAGTTCTTCGCAAGGAAGGTAGCTTAAACTGGTGTGTTTACAAAATAATTTTATCTACATGTTCGAGTGACCGCAATTATATGACATTATTTTGGAAGACATATTTAAATCAAAAGTAGAACAAGTCTGGGTTCCAGTCTGCAGTATAACAAAATAATCTGAATACTTTATGAAAAAGTAACCCATAAATTACAATTTAAAAAAAAATAATAATAAAGGAATAATTAACAACGAATAAACATGAGCGAAAATACTAGATCTATATATATTAGGAGATTAAATAAATATCTAAAATAATGGTTGTTCGGCTATTTAAAACCATTTAATAAGGCTTTGTTGTCTCGGTCATTTTAGTGGAGGGCGATACATAGGGATCACGTTTTCCACGGCGATAGCAAAGGCGACTTCAGAGCCATAAACTTTGCTTAGAAACTCTTTATTAACAACGGTATTTCAGAACACCAACAAGTTATTTTAAGCGTACTATATCCCAAGTCGTCACAGATATTGCTTTGAAACTCGATATCCACCATAATACTAGGGAATGGCGTGACCCAGTGGAAGTGTGGGCTTGAGACCAGGATTGAAGTCTCACTGGCGCCACTTTGACGAAGTGTTCTTGGGCAAAACCTTGTTTTCCTTAACCTCGTCCGTCGGATAGGAACCTTAACCTCATCCGTCGGACAGGAACACCCCGTGTGGTTTCCGGGGGCCCCCGTTTGGTCACGGGGCAAAGAATAGGGTTTGGTCACGGGGCAAAGATTAGGGCCACTGCAGATCCCTTTGGAGGGGTAGGCAGAGGGGTAGAATCCACCCAAATGTACGTTCATGTTCATGAAAGGTCTTCATCATGATCCCTGCATTGTTTCAGGTGCTATCTTGCTCGCATCAAAAGAGCAGTGGCAGAAAAACAATAAACGTGGCTCCAGCGTAAATGGAGTTCCTACGATAGAATTTGCAGCAACTCTGCAGTTCAGGGTGAGAAGGTTCTAGGCCCATTTTCCATATATTATCTCGATGTACATGAAAGATGAGCCTGGCATGTTCATGCCTGTTAGGCGCCATATAACCTGTTCATGTGTTGGTGCGCCTTAAAACCCAATTCAATTCAATTCAATTCGGATAGGAACGTAACCTCTCCTCCGACAACGTCAAATAACCATAGGAATTGATTCGTTAGTAAGTGTAAGGAGGGTTCCCGGATTCCTATGTGTCCTTCCTCTGTCTCTGGGGCGACTTGAAATGACTTATAATGTGTTGAATTTAAACAACGGTCACTGGGCTTACCATCACCCTGACCTTTGTCTTATGACCATTGGGACAGAATCTGTCTTTATTTCAATTAATTTTATATTAGGTATTCAATTGTTTGCTTTTATGTTTGTTGTAGACAGTCACTACACCATTCCCCATACCCACTCCAACCTCCCTCTCCCTAGCCTCCCTTTCACAACTAAACTTGATCTTGACCTTACACTGAAAAGAACGTAGTCAAATCCCACTCCCCTCCGCCCCCCTCCCCCTCCCTTTCACAACTAAACTTGATCTTGACCTTACACTGAAAAGACCCCCCCCCCCCCCAACCCCAAACCACCACGTTTTCTTTAAATAAATATTATCTGGGGGTAATTGACTATTACCTACCCATTTACCTACCCATTTATAACCTCCTCTTACCACCACAACCCTCCTTGGCAAAACGTCCCCTTTCTATCATCTCCTCCCCTGATCCTCCCCCAAACCCTACAAGCGACGTCCCGTAATGGCGGCTTTATTACTACATGTCGGTATTGTAAACACTTCATAACAATATTAGCCATTCATGAGTCCAAACACAGATTCAAAATAATTGTTTTTATCTATGCCCTGATCCAAAATACAGACATAAGACAAAGGAGTGTTGTGATCAACGCAGTTAAAATTAAAACAAATTAAAGGCAACTTTAAGATAGAGTAGTGTTTCAATTGAAGCGGTCACACCCCTTTCTTAACATTAAATGAGCTTTCAAAAGTAAGTATTCATGTATTCGCAGTACATCACATGCATTAATGCTCTTTGTAGCATGGTCACAGACAATTCTCTTTGTTCAGGCACAGGTGTAAATCGTTTAATTGAAAATAAGACCTGTCAGAATAACTGTGAGAATAACAGTGAGAATAACAGTTAGAATAACTGAAATAGGGCTGAAATGGACATGCTACAAAACAAATGGAGTATGGTTTCATCTCGTTGGTTAATTTAAACACCTCGATGGGCTACGCCCATCTCGATGTTTAAATGAACCAACTCAATGAAACCATACTCTATCTATTACTTAATAATCTAATGGGCCTGTCGTTTTGCTATGCGTAGGTACATAATTCAAGAAAGTCATGTTTTAACATGAATTGTGTGTCATTCATTGCTATGTTAAAAGCTTTTTTGACCATTTATGATGCACACTTGTAGTTTTTTCCAGTTAATATATGACATTTATTTCACATTTATAGCTTACGGATGATACGTAACATAAATAAGCATAGATAATGCAGCCGCAACTCAATAGTGAACATAATTCCCATCTTAAAACGAAAACACTGCAGGTATTATTGTACTTTCCGCACTGCACTTCAGCTGACATATTTGTCATTGTTAAGGGGGAAAAGGGTGTCGCATTATCGCATGCCCGCTCTTTGATCTGTGCTTGACATTGCAGATGTAAACCACAGTTGTCGCTGGTAAGGGAAAAATGGTGTCTAATGGGTCGCCTTGTCGCATGTCTGCTCTTTGATCTGTGTTTGACGTTGCACATGGAATCCACAGTTGTCATTGGTAATGGGAAAATGGTGTGTAATGGGTCGCCTTGTCGCATGCCAGCTCTTTGATTGATCTGTGTTTGACGTTGCACATGGAAAACGGAGTTGTCGTTGGCAAGGGGAAAATGGTGTCTAATGGTTCGCCTTTTCGCATGCCCACTCTTTGATCTGTATTTGACGTTGCAGATGGAAACCACAGTTGTCGTTGATAAGGGGAAAGGGCTGTTTAATGGTTCGCCTTGTCGCATGCCCGCTCTTTGATCTGTGTTTCACGTTGCAGACGGAAACCACAGTTGTCGTTGGTAAGGAGAAAGGGCTGTCTAATGGTTCGCCTTGTCGCATGCCCGCTCCTTGATCTGTGGTTGACGTTGCAGATGGAAACCATAGTTGTCGTTGGTAAGGGGAAAGGGTGTCTAATGGTTCGACTTGTCGCATGCCCGCTCTTTGATTTGTGTTTAACGTTGCAGATGGAAACCACAGTTGTCATGGGTAAGGGGTAAAATGTGTCTAATGGTTCGTCTTATCGCAAGCCAGCTCTTTGGTCTGTGTTTAACATTGCAGTTGGAAACCACAGTTGTCGTTTGTAAGGGGAAAGGGCTGTCTAATGGGTCGCATTGTCGCATGCCCGTTCTATGATCTGTGTTTGACGTTGCACATAGACAACACAGTTGTCACTGGTAAGGTGAAGATGGTGTCTAATGGGTCGCCTTGTCGCCTGCCCGATCTTTGATATGTATTTCACGTTGCAGATGGAAACCACAGTTGTCATGTGTAAGGTGAAAAGAGTGTCTAATAGTTCGCCTTGTCGCATGCCAGCTCTTTGGTATGTGTTGAACGTTGCACATAGAAACCACAGTTGTCACTGGTAAGGGGAAAATGGTGTCTAATGGGTCGCCTTGTTGCATGCCCGCTCTTTGGTCTGTGTTGGACGTTGCAGAAACCACAGTTGTCGTTGGTAAGGGGTAAGTGTGTCTAATGGTTCGCTTTGTCGCATGCCCGCTGTTTGATCTGTGTTTGACGTTGCAGATACCATAACTAAGCGTATTTACAATCTGATATATCTTTTTTTAGCCGAGGATAGGAAATGAACAGATGAAATCGATTTAAGCTAACCAGTAGGCCGTATTGCATACTGACCGTCCAAGTCACCATGTTTTCACTATTCTTTATGTTGTGTATTGTCCTGTTTATTGTCTATGTAACGTGCTTATTAGATTTAGTTCCTTGTAAGTGCGTACCTGTGCGTTTAGGTGCTTAGTTTCAATTTCAGTATTTTATCATTTTAATATATTTTCTCCATCACGTGATAGTATACACTAATGCAGCAATCGATGTGGTGTGTACATGTGTTTGCGAATACTTTGATGTATTTAATTACCGCAAGTTTGGTCACAAAAGATATCAATTACAAGCGATGCCACTGATCGATCACGGCAATGCTACGTCGGCGTTACAACCTGATGGATTATTAAGTAAAAACGACTAATGTGTCATTCCTAGTGATGTATGCTAATACATCATTTGATTTAAATCGGTAGAGATCAAGGGTAGCGTTAGATTTTGTTTAAAGCTATAAAAAACGAATATATGTTTTGTTGGTTTGACAATTTGCAATTCACTGTCCAGTAGTAAATGGTGATACTCTGTCCACGGCAATTTCCCATACACAAATGGTGGCAACATTGTTTAGTCTTTAGATACAGGTATTTAGGCCGGTTTCGACTTTGGAAAATCTACTGAGCATCCCACGAGGATTAACTAGGCCATAGTATCACTTCTGCTACTCTCGCCTCTAAATAGGTATTTCTAGGTATTTTGGTATGAAGAGAGGGTGACGCGCTTATAGCTCTTTATTAAGTCCATTTTTGTAGCAGGTATTACTAGTAAAGTATCTATTCCGCCAAGAACAGCCAAAATGTACAACATTTGTATACAGTTTCTAAACCTACTGACGACGATTTATACATTATTTTAATTACAGTGCCTCGCCGTTCTTCGTTTTCTAAGCCTCGCCTAATAAACTGGATAGTAAAAGGCACTGACATAATATTCTCTATTTAATCAGCCAGGCCAAAATCCAAAAGTAGAGCGTCGAATTCAGAGTCATCGTTCATTTTATGAATATTCTATCACATGTATTGTAAAGCCCACGAAGAAACATACTTTCAATTGGCACATATACATCATTATATGAACTGAACACTTGGATAGAGTTTTGATACACCGGTTTGTTGTGTAACTTTGCCATTATTTAGAGGATTAGTTACTTTAACTTGTGATTACAGACTTTAAACTTTTTAATTATATTTTGATGTGAGAATAAAATCGCCAAACAATCAAAAGACTACTCCTCATTTTCAACTGATGAAATCGACAGGCATTATAGCAAAGCAAATATTAGGCATGTTATAAATTAAGTATTTTCTCTCACGTATATTTTAGCATTTCGTATATGGTTTTAATGACTTTTGAGCTTTGTCACATGAAAATGAAAGCCATATTATTAATGAAATATGTGCAACATGTTGTCATAATCGTGCGAGTTCTGTTGTTATGATTTAATGTAGTTAGTAGTTTTATATTCCTCGTTTTAACATTATGACCAAGGTCAAATAACAACACAGAGGCATTAATCATTAAATAACAAAACAGGGGCATTAATTACTAACATAAATGATGTAAAGGTCAAGGTATGCCGCTCATGAACCAGTGCACGTTGCTGTACGTAAACATAGAAATTTAAAACAAACTTCAGATAACATGTAAGCTATTACAGAAGCATAGAATGTCGGAGCCGAACGGTTGACGTCTAACAATGACCGGTACATTTAAAAAGAGAATAAGAGAGAAGTAGGTATCATACAATCCTTGTGGGATGAAATTATATAACAATATGTCTTGGATGTACGGGGATTATACGGGGAGGTTTTTTACGGTGACCAACAAAATCTTCATTTTGATAACAAATCTTCCACCATGAATAGAACTCATGTGGATTTTATTTCTAAGTATTACAAACTGTTCAAATAAACAAACCTGTAATATAATTCTTCAAATATTCTGGTTTTATAAAATCTGTTCAGAAGCTTACACAATTAAAAAAAGAGAACAGGAAAACTTGAACACATTTGATTGAAAGCAATATATCCAGAATATTTGAATCATGGTGGATTTTCTTTCTGAATATGATGTTAATACAATTGCTTAAGACAAAAAAAAGAAAGTCAGGTAAAGAAAAATACCAACAAACCTTGGCAACGAAATTATTCCATAAACAATTATAAGAAAATCCCAGCTGCCTTGCCAAACAGGGATTTGACCGGCACCTATCAAATAACAATATGCCCGTAAGCGTAACACTTGTTAACAACACGAGAACATGAATGCGGTATGATTTCGTCACGAGCCTTCCACCTGTCATTCATGATGGATGGTGACAATGGCTGACGAGCGTACAGAGACACCAACTCAAACTGTCTTTGCATGACTGTAATTACAACAATAAGCATGGCATTGTCGCTACTTACCTGTAATTGCGGTATTTAACATGGCAATGTCGCTACTTACCTGTAATTGCGGTATTTAACGTGACATTGTCCGCTGTAATTACAACAATAAGCATGACATTGTCGCTAACTTACCTGTAATTGCGGTATTTAACGTGACATTGTCCGCTGTAATTGAAAGCATTGCATTCGTTTTGTTTTTTAAGTTTAGTGTTATTTCGGATAAGACTAGTGTATACTACACTTCTCAAAACTGCTAACTACACCGCTCACGTTTTATACACTTTTCAAAACAGCCAACTACACCGATTTAAAATATGAATAATTTTGTTAATATCATTATTTCATAGTTGTTTGTAATTAAATAAACAAATAACACAAATCTGCACAATATGAGACAAATTTTTATTTTATTGAAAAACATTCAACCCATCGATATATATAACCCAAAACGTGAGCGGTGTAGTTAGCAGTTTTGAGAAGTGTATTACATTTATTTATCTATATATTTATTGTCCGGTTCTAGGCGGTGTGGTCAGTGTCTTATTCGCCAAGTTCAAGGTGTATTAGACCGTGTTTTATTCGCCAGATTCGAGGGTTGGTTGTCAGCGTTTTAACTACCGTTTAATGTGTTCTAGTTGCCATTACCACATAAGAACATATGCCATTGCAGATAAGCTGTAGTTTTATATTTCCATTTGAAGTTCGGCAATTATCAAGAATCTTGTATTTATTAGTAAACCCCGATCACCCGTGTGTATAGTGCTGTATAAGTAAGTAAGTAAGTAAATATTTTATTATAGTGACATGTGTATACGCAAATAACAAACATTTAATACAAATGCATAGAGAAACACCCGGCCCAACGGACCTATTTACAATACAATTAAAGTTACAAAGGGTTCATTCATAAATATTATATATATTGCGTATATGTTTGATCACACGCTATATTATATTTAATAAAAGCCTATGAATGTATACCAGATATGTTCAAAGTGACCGTGCATCATCTTATTTAAAACATACAAAAGTCAATCAAAATAATATTATTAGTTAAGAGAACATAAGAATTATTTTTTTGAGTTGTGCATATAGATAGGTAGATATGAAAAAGAAATAAGAGGTTGTGGCGGGTGTTATTAGTTAATGGCTAAATGGCAGTAAGCTATTTGCGACTTATACTTAAACTGATCTGCACAGAAAAAGTTGATTATTTGTACAAGCTGTACAAAACCAAATAATAATAATACATTTCGGACCACTTTGTGGTTATCCTAGAATAAGTATTACCCGCAATGTGCCTACACGAGTCTACACACGGTGAGTGATAGACACTAGTAACGTACAGAGTGTACCTGGATATATATACAATAGCACACTAGTAACGTACAGAGTGTACCTGGATATATATACAATAGCAAGGTATGATAATACGTATGAATAGGAAGCATTATATCATGTATACAGAATGTAATTCTAACTAGTATCATCTTTAAACACATTAATCGTAAGCAGTTAAATCGAAATCCGGTCGACACGTTTAGCTGGCTTGACAATACAAAACATCAAGCCTATCGTGTCAATACATGGTGTACACTTTAGAATATGTAACAAAGGTGCTGTTTTGACAGGACGAAGTGTGATGTCTAATAATTAAAGATGTACTTATTTGTATGTTAGTTATGTTTTATTGGTATGATTACATATACTCGCGAAAAATGCACGAAAATACCTATTGTGGAATTGTCCGACAAACAGTGCATATTTCATTGTTGAGTTTGGACATGGCATATGAGAACTGAACCCAGAATAACGCTCAGCGTGAAACATCATCAAAATAAGACACAATTTAAAAGATAAACACACACGGGTATAAAGGACCACCCTGTAAAACACTAGGACCAATAAATAACTTATTGGGGGAAAGTTATTATTAGTGTGGTGTTTATCAATCATAACATGTATTGATTCCGATTGGAAAAATAAGAATATAAAGATAGCAAGACCTTAATCAGTGAGGTAGATAATATTACAGATGTAGTTGTTTTTTCCCCTCATTTTTTAATCAATGAAAAGAAAACAATACCTTCTTCAAAAATAAGTTTATATATATCTTATTAACAAATTGCATAGTTTGCATAAATGAAAGCAACACATTGTCAATGTAAATATAGTTGTACATGTATCTCAGCACATTCCTTTCGGATTTTTATTTTAATTCAATGCAAATATGTTAATATATATACTTTGATACTATAATAAATCTGTCTCCTTGATTATGATAAATGGTAAGGTGATATATTGTAGCTATACAATGAACTTACGTTTTCGTGAGCTGTAGTATAGTATGTTTTGACAATAACATGTGTGTGAACATGATTATTTGTAAACTTTGTTTTTATTTCTAAAAGCGTAAATATTTCTCACGAGCATGCATGACATGGCGTAACACGCCTTCATTCTCCCGTAACATAATTATTTAATCAAAACCGACTCTGCTACTTTCCTTTTTCATTTATGTTCATTTCGGCCAAAGAATCCATAGGTTTAAATGCGCTAGTGTTCGTTTAGTGTTGCCTGGCGGTCACAAAACTCAAAACGTGTTACCGTGTTACGAATCAGCGGTATTATTACGTGCTGTGTTATTACTTACTGGTCCATTATGATTGTCTAGTTTAATAACGCACTCGTGATTTAATTACTACGCATCCGAACTCCTAACTGTGTTTTATTCACCGATAAAATACAGGTAGGTATTTATTATTTCGATTCTAACACAACAGTTACCCCCTTGTTTACGCTATTGTTGGGGCACTATATATTATCTCGGAGGTCAAGGTAATCAGGCTGCTATGTTTACAGGCTGTTCCATTGGGCGCCCCCGTATGCAAAGTTTTGCGTTTCAATACACTAGTAGTCACGTGACAAACAATTAAGTCATTGCTTACGTCATATAGCTTGCGCTATATAGCATGGCAAGTTTGTTGTAATTAACATTTCATTAAAATTACTGTTGAGTTTGATAAAATACAGCTGTTCCATTAATTGCCCGCGTATGTTTCATCCGTTGGAAGCGCACGTTACATGACGTCACTTGGTAAATATACGTCACGAAGACAAACTCAACAGTAATTTTAATGAAATGTTAATTGCAACAAACTTGCAATGCTCCCAAACCGTGCACACCCGGCTATAAACCCAGCATATGCATCAGTACATATAACATTAATAAGCATCTTGAACAAGGTGAGAACGTTTGACGTCATACAGCGCAAGTAGCCTGATTACCTTTACCTCCGAGATAATATAAAGTGTCCCAACAATAGCGTAAACAATGGGGTTATTCTTGTGTTAGAATCGAAATAATAAATACGTACCTGTATTTTATCGGTGAATACAATACAGTTAGTCGTTCGGATGCGAGTAATTAAACCACTCGTGCTAACGCACTCGTGATTTAATTACTACGCATCCGAACTCCTAACTGTATTTTATTCACCGATAAAACACAGGTACATATTTATTATTTCTTAAATAAAACACCGTCCATGCATTTGCTTGAGGGCATGAGAGGTGTTGAATATTACATTATAACCCACGAACACGTCTCAATAAAACGGAGTCTAAAACTTTCTTGTATTGCTATAAAAGATATTTCATGTTGAGTCTTTCATCCGATACTCATGCAGACGTAATTATAACATTTAATGTCACCTCTCTGTATTGAACATTGACAAACCTTTCTTTTCTACAATGGTTAACATTATCTACCCTAAGGAACTTTAATTCAACAAAGCTTCTTTTCTTGATTTACATCTTTCTATTGAAAATGGCGAAATAATTAGTAAAATCTATGACAAGAGAGGTCACTCTCATACTCTTTAATATTGTTAATTGTCCCCACTTAGATGGGGATGCTCCCCGGGCTATGTTTCTCAACTTAGTAGTTTTTCTAAAGATTGTAGTCGTGTTGAGGATTTTAATATTCTAATATTTATATAACTAAAGAGCTACTCCACCAGGGCTACCGTTACCATACATTTCGATACACGTTTGCAAAATTGTATTATCGTAACGCTGATCTACTTTTAAAATATAAAAGCAATTTAAGACGTCGTCTGCGACAAGGACTATCACAATCTGACTTCTATGGTGATGTGGTTTACAAACTTCGTAAGATCATTGGTCATAATCACTTTCATACAATCTTTATCTTTACAATCTTCTAGAACCTGGTTTAAAACCCCAGTGGCCTTTTTTGCCACTGATCGTTCCAATGCGGTAGCCCTGTTGTTTGTGATGTCTTATCTTGCCTTTTATATATAGTTGTTTTTTTGTTTCTTTGTCTGTTTGTGGTTGACTGTTGTCCTTGAATGCTACCTTTCTTGTTCGATTTGTATATCTACTTTTATTAAACTTGTTAAAACGTGTATCAAAAGAGGTTATGACTATATCATTTAGCAACGTTGTGCATGTTTGGTGATTGACCCATTTACTGTTTGCCACTATTCTTACCTCTTTGAATGTGGGTGACCGGACAGATTGTGGAGGATTGTGGAACTTATGATGACATCTACCTAAATCCTTATAGGACGGTAGCGTGTAATGTTTGTCTTAAATCTTGTATTGTCGTACCCTTAACGGTTTGTTCTCTTCTTGATCTGGCTTTTGCCAAGTCACTGAGTACTTACTTTGTGGCTTTCTATGCTTTTACTTATATTGCCTAGTAATGCTGCATTATTGGTTAGAGAATATTACCTGGCGGTGATATCTTTATTTACACTGTTCCATTTATTGGGATGACAATAGGGTATGTCTACCTAAATCCATAAAGGATGGTGAGTTTGGTGTTTGTCTTCAATCTTGTCTTGAAAATCTTAAACCCCGACTGGTTTATTTTCTTGTTACGTTGGCTGCTACCAAGTCAGCGATGTTTTATATATTCATATATACATGATAATGTTCTTGTAATACGTGTACATATATTGCCTATTAATGCTGCCATGTGTGTTACAGGATATAGCCTGGCGGGGATATCTGTATTTACTATGTTCCGTTTTATTTGAATGACAATAGGGTAAGAATTAGGTTTGGTGACCTTAGGAACCTGTTTTAAATCCCACATTTCCTGTTCGACTTTATAAATGCGTTCTAAGTTTCGATAATGTTTTATATACCTATCTCCATGATAACCGTTGTGTTATATTGCCTATACCTTCTGTCTGGTTTGTTAGCGGGAATTGTTTATAATGACCTGTTTAAATTGGATGACAATAGGGTAAGAGAGCGGCTTGGTGCACTCTAGAACCTGGTATCTAACACGGTTTATTAAAATACTCAAAGTTGTTTTAAACATATTTATTTTACATCGATTGCGAAACAATTAAGTTCTTGCAACTTAGATTAATCACTCTCGATGGCTTTCTGGGTAGAACCAGTACTAAGCAATGTGGATTAATTATCTTGCTCAAGGATAAATAACGTGGCCGCGACGGAGGATCGAACCCACGACCTCTCGATCATGAGTTCGGCGCTCTACCACTAGACTACGCACTCCACAAATACTCAATGTTGATTGGTTATTGGAGTGGTCTGAAAAAAGCTATATAAACCTCTGACGTCATGTATGTCAACCGTTAAGACGTCATTTCAAACGCAAAAAACAACAACATGTTAACCGTTGGGACGTCATTTTAAACGTCAGATGCAATGAAATGTGTTATTTTAAGCGACGCTACGTTCCAACAACACATTTAAATAGAATGAAGCTGTATATTCTTCTCATTTGATGTTGAGAGATAGGCATAAAATGTAAGTTGTGAGAATTTGTTTGTATTGTGTGCAACCTCTCGACAAAATATGTTTCATGATACATAAAACTCCATGTTAGATAAGAAATAAAACATTTCCAGCGGGTTTATATTGTGCGAGATCGAAACCTGGTGTTTGAGACTTAAAACAAAAAGAAACAGCGGGCCTGCGGCCCTGGGTATCGATGAACGTCAAGTTCCGCCCACCAGGTATTGATCTGGGACAATATAACCCCTCTGGAAATATTTTATTTCTTAATTTAACCCTAGCAGCTTTTTGCCACGTAACCCTCTTGTCAACCCGTGGTGTCGCATAATTGGCTTTGATATATTTGTGTTGTTGTGGTTGTGGTTGTTTGCGTGTTTTTGTGGTTGTTTGCGTGTTGTTGTGGTTGTGTGTGTGTTGTTGTGGTTGTTTGCGTGTTTCGGTTGACTGCGTTTTGTGAATGCTACATTTTCTGTTCGACTGTATACCTAGTTACCTACTGAGAATGTGTAGCCATCTGATTAACCTGGTTCCCTGACCTCCCACAATACTGTGGACCTCCCACCCCACAAAGCATTGTGGGAGGCCAGGGAACCAGGCTACTGTGCAAAGCATTGTGGGAGGCCAGGGAACCAGGCTACTATCTGATATGGCAGGTATCTGGTGCAGTCTGATCCTCTAGTCCTGTTGTCACTGGCTCTCGAGATGCCATCTGTGAACACCACAAGCATGCTGTTTTTATGGATTTTAAACAACATCGTCAGTCTGGGAAAATATCTACGATGTTGAAGAGTCCCATACTAGGTTCGGCACCATTTTTGTGTCGCATCCGGGAGTGTGGTCATTGTACATGTTGTGGATGAACTGGCCGCTTTTCGTCGAACCTGTTCCAGCGTGTGCACTTCGGCCATTGTGTGGGGGTTGCAGACTGTCGATGCATATTCGAGGGTGGGTCTGTCTGATCATTGCTCCATGGCATGTTGACTAAAGCCTATTTAACCCAACGGCGCGAAGTCTGTATGCTAAAATGTCAGCTTAAACATTTAAAACTGAAATAAGCACCACATAACGGGATTCCTGTACAGTGTATGGATATAATATAGTTCAAACTAATACATTAAATAAATTATAACCAATACATGTCCTATCAATCAAGCCTTATCAGACGTGTCAACGGTTAACCTAGTTTTATTATAAATAGCCATAAAGAATGTATTGTATTCTTGTCAAGCATTTTTATTTCCTTATTTCAAACTGGTTAAGGCGAGTACACATTTGTCTAGTATTTAGCATGCTCACGCATGCGTACACGTATGTACATATTTTCCTTCCATTTTACGAATTGTATCGCAATTTACATGATTAAGTGAGGACGAATTGCATCGCAATTTAGTGAGGCGTACGTCCATTTTTAGGAGCAAAACAATTTTACCATTTTATTTACAAACCAGTCGAAACCCATAGAACAGTAACCTTCCTTGTTTATAATGCTTTGTCAACTTCCCAGTGAAGGGTTTAGTGTGATGGGGATGGGGATACGCGCCTGTGCAGAACCTTGTTTCAGACGAAGTATCGCCCTTCTGTAAATCCTTACACTGGTTCAAAGATTCTGACCGGATACAAAATTCGCACTTTTGACCACACCCTTTCCACACATGTGTATTCTATCTGTAAATTATGAATCCCTCCACGCGGTACTCACGAACGTACTACGCCAGGGCTACCGTCACCATAAACTTATAAAATCCTTTGCAAAATGTTATTATCGTAACCCTGTTTTTCTGCTTTTAAAATATAAAAATAATTTAAGAACTCTTCTGTATGGTGGCTGATTTCTGCCATTTGTCGTATTTACGTCTTTTCGTTATTTCGCCCCCGAAAAGACGACAGAACAAAAAGACGACAGTACGAAAAGACGCCTAATGCAGCGCGAAAAGGCTACAGAACGACAGAACGAAAAGACGCCATTTCAAGGGCGAAAAGACGACAGAACGCCACGCGAAAAGACGACACTTCAGCGCGAAAAGACGCCATTTGATATTGTCGTCTTTTCGCGTGGCTCTCTGTCGTCTTTTCGCCCTTGAAATGGCGTCTTTTCGTTCTGTCGTTTTGTCGTCTTTTCGTTCTGTCGTCTTTTCGCGCTGCATTTGGCGTCTTTTCGTTCTGTCGTTCTGTCGTCTTTTCGCTTTCCGGTTGACTACTAGAAATCGGGACGATTTTGAACTGTCGGAGAATAGGGCAAAATTGACAGCGAGTGTGCATACCGTATTTTCCATAAATAATAAATGAAGGGTTACTAGTTCTGTTAAATCGTTTATTTAAACGCAGAATGGTCATCATAATTATATTGAACACTAGTCTTGCGTAAAGCAATAAACATGTAATTATGGTATGTCGAATAAAAGTAATGAATTGTATTGGTTCTGCAACTCATTAATAAGTTTTTCACACCTTATATAATGAATATTAAAGTGAGAATTATATATTGGCTTTATGTTAATCAGTTCTTTTTGAAAATGTCAAGATTTAATTGCAATATGTATATTATATGAATAGAGGATCTTAAATGAGTTGTGTATGACCGTAACCTGGCTGTATGATCTTGTATAACACATGTATACATTTCCAGTCCATTATGTAAATCAGTTTCGGAGATACAAGCTTACACGTACATAAAAAGTTCAGACACATTCTCTCTTTTTTTTCGAAAGGGTCGAGCTAACATATTAAATATTAAGAACGTGTATATGTGTTACCTCCTTTCTTGACTATTATATTTCATATGGTGTAGATATAGTTCTAAACTAAAAAGGTCCACTCTCATACTGTTTGATATGTTACACAACTATTTTAAATAACATATTAAGAGAAAATCAAATATTAGGGTAAGGCATTTATTGGCTTCCAAATGAACAATCATGTTAGCACAATTATCAGTCACGTACATGTTTAACAGTTCCGTATAATATGAAACACATTCTTAATTATGTCTGCTATACTACACCATCCTCAGGGCTACCATAATACAATTAAGAAAAAGCCTGAGATTTTTGGAAATGCTAAATTTGAGCGCGCGTAGCGAAATTTTCAAAATCGACAATTTTCAAAAGCGATTGACAATGTGTATACAACATATTACATTCTGTTGTATCTTATTCATACTTTTCGGTTACCCAGATGTTGAGATTTCACCTTATTTTCAGTAGGCCATACAATTTGTGTTACTCGCTTTTTATCCTTAAAATTCATAATTTTGCATTGGAGAGATGTTGAGACTTGACTTTATTTTCAGTAGGTGATAAAATTTGTGTTACTCGGTTTTATCCTTAGGTTCTAAGGTAAAATAATAATCTTTGACAGATTACAAAAGACGTTAATTTTCAAGATTTTGATTTTAAAAGATATATATATTGAATCAATTTGCATGAATGTGCAAGAAATATGCAGGGTTTTAAAAGAATCACACTGTAGATACCTTAATTTTAACAGTAAACTTGGTTGAACATCAAGGACGAAGACCGAGTTTATCACAAAACAGAATGTATTGGTTATGTCTTATTTCTGGTCACTGATTGGTCAGTTTTTTTGATGATGCTCTATCAAAATTATAAATAGTGAAGTAAAAATCTTTCTCAGAGTATAAAGATACCAATTTCTAAGATTAAATTTTGAAACGGATACATATGTCATATTAATATACATGCATATGCAGGATTTTAAAAGAATCACACATAAATACAGTAAAATTGGTTAAAGATCTAGCATAAAGACCTCCTCTATCACCTACCAAAAAAAGTCAGCCTACTTAGATGATGCTTTAGCAAAATTATGAATAAGTTGTTTTATCGGAAATGATTTATAAAGCTTATTACTTGGACACACATTTAATCTGTCAGGATTTTGTAATTTTATTTACAGTGTTATATTTTGGCCGGTCATATTAGGTCGATCTTGCGTAATAAAGATTAACATGTATTATCTTATTTTCTATACGTGTAAATAAAAAATGAATATGCTGGATATTCATAGTCTCTTGTAATTTAATTGTTGAATCATGGTATCTGCCAGTCATTAATGCTGATAAATGGCTTTCATATGCCATACATTGTGTTTTAAATAAAAGAAACCTGTAAAATTTAAGTAATTTAGAGTCATTTCACTTTACAGAAAAAAGAGCGTAATGTACACAATTTTACTTTTGGTTTTGCATTCTTGAGAGGGAATGTACTACACACATATATAACATACACTTTGTGGAGCGCTGTGGTCTAGTGGTAGAGCGTTGGACCCATGATCCAAAAGTCGTGGGTTCGATTCCCGTCATTGCCATATGCGCTGCGTCCCTGAGCAAGACACTTTATCTGCATTGCTTAGTACTGGTTCTACCCAGGAAGACATCGAGAGTGATTCAAATACGTTCATAGAGCTTTCGTTACAATCGATGTAAAATAAATAAGTATAAACTAATAAAATGTAAAGCCGGCAATTTTAACAGAAAAGCCGGTAAGCCGGTAATCTAATCAAAAAGCCTGTAATTACCGGCGCAAAGCCTGAGAAATGGCAGGCCTGCATCCTACATTGATAAATATAAGGTATAGTCATTATGATATGATGGTTTCAACAAACAGTCCCGGAAAGTTAGTGTTAAATTTAAATGTCAATATTTTGCTTGCCATTTGTTTGAATAGATCGAGGAATATGAGTCAAAATCAAGTCTATTATTGACAAAGAAATTGTATTACATTTCTACATAAACAAATCCATAGTTATGTCCGCTATACCATCCTACATTGTTACATACCAATTTTAAGAATATAAAGTTTACTCCAAACATGGTAATTAGTGCGACTGGTCCAGGCATGATCATCAGTATCAGTCCCGGAAAGTTACTACTAAATTACAAAGTCAAAATATTATTTTTATATTATTATGTTTTTTTAATATTCATATTAAATCAGGGAGTACGTTATAGGGAGGAGAAACGGGCTCGTTTTGCCGATTTATGTTGTCGCGCATGTGTTTCACTACTCCGTGAAAATGACTATTTACGGTTGTTTCGCGAGTGTGTGAAAAACAGCAAATTCTTATAAATTATTACACTTACAAACTCAATAAAGGTGCTAAATGTAAACATAAGTATTATTTATTTACATTGTGTCCTCTGATACAGAGCGTGTATTTGTTTGCAAGTTTAAAAGCACATTTTACCAGACGGTTCCGTGTAACAAAGATGGCGCCACTCTGCGCCAAATAAAAAATGGTGACAGTGTATAGCTATTGCAAACGAGATACGAGACTACGGGTTATTTAGGCATTAATAATAACAAAAAGTGAATAGTAAACATATTTATCTTTGTAAAGAAGGTAATTTCATGGTGGTGATTATAAGACAAAGACTAAAAAGAGGTGATGAAAATGTGCCTTTTGAGATATAACGTACTCCCTGATTAAATGAACCATTCTGCGTTTATAAAAAACATTTAAAAGAAATAGTAACCCTCCGTTTATTATTGGTTGGACATAAGGGTAGCCTAATAAATTGGCTCCTATGCAGTTTTTTTTTATTATTCTGACGTTCTATGTAACTGCATATACATGTTGATGCTCGCCAATACGAAAAATTTCAAAAGAGCATTAAACGTGTATTTTAACACACTAGACATAAGGGATGCACACATCCTGCCTTTTTAACCCATTTCTCCAACAATTCAAAATCGTCCCCGACTTTTAGTAGTCGCCGTTAAATGGCCGCAATGACCGAAACGTGCATGTCAACAGGAAGGCGAAAAGACGACAGAACGAAAAGACCACAGACCGACAGAACGAAAAGACGCCAAATGCAGCGCGAAAAGACGACAGCATGAAAAGACGACAGAACGAAAAGACGCCATTTCAAGGGCGAAAAGACGACAGAACGCCACGCGAAAAGACGAAAATACGACAATATCAAATGGCGTCTTTTCGCATGGCGTTCTGTCGTCTTTTCGCCCTTGAAATGGTGTCTTTTCGTTCTGTCGGTCTGTCGTCTTTTCGTTCTGTCGTCTTTTCGCGCTGCATTTGGCGTCTTTTCGGGGGCGAAATAACGAAAAGACGACAATGGCAGAAATCAGCCACCATACTTCTGCGACAAGGACTACCACAATGGTGACATGATATACGAACTTCGCAAGACCCTTGATCATGATCACTTTCATACAGTCTTTATTAAATTTGTTAAATAGTTTATCAAAAGAGGTTATGACTATATCATATTGCAACGCACTGCAAGTTTAGTGGTTGAACCATTTACAGTTCGCCGCTTTGCTTTGCTTTTTGACTGTGCGATGACAGGACAGAGTGTTTACCGTATGATGACGTCTATCAACATCCTGAGAGGAAGGTAACGTTTGGTTTTATTTCCATCTGTTCATGTCGTGCCCTTAATGGTGTATTCTCTTGTTGCTCCGGCTTCTGTCAAGTCAGAGTACTTGCTTTGTGGCCTTCTATATATTCATATATACATGATCACCTTTGTGTCATAATAATGCTGCCCAGAGTTTTGATAAATGCATTGAGAAAACCGTCAGTTGCCGACCAAAATGTACTAAGAACGCTCGGTAAATGATGACAATGATAACAATTGTAAAACCACTCGTGAACGAGTAAACTGCTGCTTGTGTTCGGGGATATAGAATGACGGGGATTATTTACACTGTCGTTCTACTTGGGATGACACTAGGATAAGAGTGAGGTTTGGTGCACCCTATAACCTGGTTTAACACCCGGCGGCCTTTTGGCCACTAACCGTTCCATTTCGGTAGCGCTGTTGTCAATCTTTTTATATACATTGCTATTATTTAAGTGTTGTTTCCATGCGAGTTTTTGATTGTTGTCCTTGAATGCTGCATTTCCTGTTCGACTTTTATATATATATATATTTTATTTATTAAAGTGCAACCTGTTTACAACAATATACATGTAATACAACATTAAAGCAATATTAGTTAAACAGCCAGCCTGCAGAGGCTTACGAAGCACTATCATTTTAACAAATTATGTTCATCGAGTCTTTATTTCATTGCCATCTTCCTGGCAATATTAACTGTTACAAACGTTCTGTTTAACCAACGTATTACTCAGTTGATTGAAACTCTGTTATTGTAGAACTGTTCCTTGTATAGTTATAATCAGTTCCTATATAATGATTTCACAGCATGGAATAATGATTCTATTTTATATACAGTTAAATGACAGTTAAGAGTGTATCATGCATAAATACGCCTTTAATCACATTTAACACACACAGTTATTGTTCTGTCTTAGCGTTTAAGTAGTTCAATACGTTCATCAAATGCTTCAATCAAAAAGTTTGCTAATATTTTACAGTCTACATTTTTCATTTTATTGTTGAAAACATCAGTGTCACTACCAGTATCGCCAAAATGTTTATTTCGAAGCTCGTGGTAATATTTACACGTTACCAGGAAGTGCGTTTCATCTTCAACTTTCCCTTCATCACACGTTTTACATAGCCTGTTCTCAATCGGTACTTGGGGGCGTCTGTATCGACCAAGCTCAACAGCGAGGGGGAAAAGACCACATCTGAAACGAGCAATGGCTGATCGTTGTTTAAACGACAACTGCCTGTCTAAATAGTGTTCTCGTGTATAGTCGGTTTTAAACTGTTTATAAGTCCTTAGTTTTGGTGAGTTTATCACATCAGCTTGCCATTTCGTAGTGAGTTTTTGTTTCAACTTTTTTTAACAATATTTAATAAATAACGAAGAGACACATTTTTAACGATGTCAATTTCAAAAAAGTTGACAATGTTGCATTCATCTAGTATGGCTTTCAAATCTGAACACCAAGTGTCTCTTAAATGTACAGTGTTGTTAAGGTCCCACATTAACACACGATGGGCTATTCGATTTGGCGGTAACCTTGCCAGTCTGTGCCATAAACGAACTATGTCGCAGTGTCGTCTTAACCGTGGGCTGTCCCACCCTGTATCTCCATCTAGAGCCGCCAATGACGTTTGCCTTCCCACACCGAGAAATGTTCGAATGGCTTTGTGTTGCAGCCTGTCCAATCATCGTATTGTTTATAGCCCCACACACCTGCAGCATAATCGGTGACCGGAATAACTGTACTATTATATAGCTTTTCGTAAGTGTTTAAATTAAGTCCCTTGTTTGTAAAATGCTTGGCCGTAAGCGCACCGAGTGACCTGCCGCCTGCGTCGTTAAGTATTTCCACTCCATGTGTGTAATTGATTCGTTTATATCAAATACCAGATAACGGTACGAACTCACGGCTGCAATATCTAAGTCCCCGAATTTAAAATGAAAGCCTGTCTACATCTATATGTTTATAACTACTTTTGTTGGATTTTGACGAAACTTTGTATGAAGCATCAGTATGATGTCTAGTTGTGCGTCTAATTCGGAGGTCAGTAGGACAAAGGTCAAGGTCACCGTGACTACATAATGACAAACCTTGTCCGCACAGTAAGTCCGCTTTTCCTAAAGCAAATTTCATGAAAAAGAGATACGAAAATTGTAGGAATTTAAACAACACAAATAGATCATAGTAACCGACTTGTTTAAAGGTGCAAAATTGGGTGGAGTTCGACTCTGTTGTTAATGAGATACGTGACGATTGCATAAACATTTTAACCCTTAACCCGCTACATATACATAATGGACTGTTCTCTCTTTGAATCAAGACCATTCCATTAATGTGACAAATGGGTGGTTTTGGGAAAATGACTGATGAGCAGCGGTAAACCCAGATCAGTCGGCGAGTTACTCGCAGGCTGATCTGGGTTTAATATGGACGCAAAGGCTATAATAGTCGTGCTAAGCGGGTTAAGGGTTAATCAGCACTTTTCTAAAAAAAACAATAGTTTTGGAAACCGTGTCTAAAATGTTGCGTTTTTATATGGAACACTTAGTGAAGTTTTGTTGTTCCATTTTCAGCGCATAATACAATATGAGAAGCTTATAAACTTTAACATGCACTTATCTAAGTCAAAACAGGAGGAGAAGACCTACGCAGACGCCAACACAAGTAGGATAGCTCTTCTTCGAACAGTCAAGCTGAAGACGGCTTTCAGAATGCACCAACGATGTTATCCTCTCCCTCCAGCATGCGGTTTACCTCGGTGTTTTCGCATCTGGCTACGAACATGAATATGACACAAATTAGTTTTTGCAGGCAAAAGAAATTACTAACAGATGAAGGGAAATGTGCCTATGCCCTAAAAGGTACATTTGGATTGTAAGAAGAAAAATAGTCAACATGTTGCAATACAATAATAATAGTTTATTTAATTAAAGTTTTGTTTAAACATATTTTATTTCCATATTATACAACATGCATATGTAAATAGTACAAATAGGATTGGAACGAAAGAATTCAATCTTATAAAGTTCCTCTCCTTGAAAGTTTACTGCCTACCCAAACAAACAATAACCAGCTGAACAGAAATACTTCCATAGGAAAAACAAACATAGATTTACCACATTAAATAATAATTAATTTTTGTTTCTTCCAATTTTCTGTCAGACCACCTTTAACTGTTTGAGTATACATATCAGGATGGGGTGGACACACTTAACAACTTTACAAGCATATCAACATATTTTTCTTTTATAACTAGACGGGTGTTCCGCGGAACACGCGTGTCGCCTGTCAGCACTTTGTCAGTATAACAAGGTTTTTGGACCGAGATAAATGACCTTGACAAAATAGCCTGACAAAGTTTTCGTGAAGAAAAAATGAGTATTTAACCCATATAATGACCTTCAGTGTGACCTTGACCTTTATATTTTAGTATGGTCACATCGATGTTGTCATGATGAGTGTATACTGAAAGTTTCATGACGAAATATCAAGAAATGATAAAGTTATAGCCAACGTTAAGTTTTCGTGACGGACGGACGACAAAGTGATCCCTAAGTATCGCATTTTTCTTCGAAAAGGCGACAAAAAAGGATGGCATAAACAGATGTTAATGCATAAAACATCAAAAGCCTAAAATATGAAACCTCTTACAATAAGATGCAGAACCACATCGTGATTACCTTCATATCAGTAAAATACCCCAATTTCACCTTCCACCATGTACATGATGTAATGACTTTATATCAATTAAAGTCACTAATTCCACCTCGTGATTAAATACACTAATTTTAATCATCAGCTTTAATTCATTCACTTTAAAACAATTTGGACCAAATCAATAGAGCTGAACACAAAACAAAGATCATGTTTAGTGGAATTGAATTGGGGGTTTTAGGCGCACCAACACATGAAAGGTTATATGGCGCCTTACAGGAATGAACATGCCAGGCTCATCCTCCATGTACATCGAGATAAAATAAATATGGAGAATGGGCCTAGTAGCTTCTCACCTGCAGAACTGCAGAGTTGCTGCAAATTCTAGTGTAGACACTCCATTTACGCTGGAGCCACGTTTATTGTTTTCTGCCACTGCTCTAGTGATATGAGCGAGATGGCACCTGAAACAAAGCAGGTGGATCTGCAGTGGCCCTATTCTTTGCCCGGGAACCATATAGTGGAGGTAGTGCAGGTAATTGCGTGTAGATGAATCCGAGCTCATCGCAGAAAGTTCCATAAAAAATACGCAAAATTAACTAGTCAAGTCAAATGACCTTTAAATGTGGTCATGATTACACAAGTTAACATTGTGACCACAGCTTTTACATGTTCGCAGTCTGTAACTGGCCATTTGAAACCATTAACCCTGTGACTATGATTGTGTACACATCTATACTAAATACATACGCAAAACCTTATTTTCAGTAGGTCATACAATTTGTGTTACTCGGTTTTTATCCTTTGGTTCAATAGGTTTTTATCCTTAGGTTCAATAGTGAAGTAAAAATCTTTCTCCGAGTAAAAAGATACCAATTTTTAAGAAATAAATTTTGAAACGGATACATATGTCATATTAATATACATGTATATGCAGGGTTTTTAAAAGAATCACACATAAATACTTTTAAGTTTTACAGTAAACTTGGTAGTTTTACAGTAAACTTGGTTGTTTTACAGTAAACTTGGTTAAACATCTAGGATAAAGACCTCGACTATCACCTACCAAAAAAAGTCAGTCTACTTAGATGATGCTTTAGCAAAATTATGAATAAGTTGTTTTATCGGAAAGAATTTATAAAGCTTATTACTTGGATACACATTTACTCTGTCAAGATTTTGTTATTTTATTTAGTCTTATATTTTGTCCGGTCATATTTTAAATGTGTTAAAACACAAACATAATGACTTTATTCACAGATTTGTATGTATGTGCATTATTTTTATGCCTATGTGTTTTAATGAGGAGATTGAGAAACACTTCAACTGCAATATACAAGTCACCAAAAATGTAACACTATTACATTAAAAACAGTCAACTTTAAAAACACTAATATATAAAAAGCAAGTGATTTAGTGAAATCCCGTTTATCATATACAGAACTTGAATTACATAAGACGTCGTGGGCGATTTGGACTAATTGATTGGTGGACTGGTGTACACACCAATTACATGTAGTTGCCATATTGGGTACACGTGTTGGTATTATTGTTAAAAATTGGGTACTAATAAAATGTATGACTTTTTGTTTGGCAATTTTAACAGAAAAGCTGGTAAGCCGGTAATCTAATCAAAAAGCCGGTAATTACCGGCACAAAGCCTGAGAAATGGCAGGCCTGTAAAACACATAGGATTAAATTAAGTTACCCTACATGAAGCTACATTTCCAGTCAGGAAAATTATATTCCAGGCAAGGAATGTCCTCTTAAAGAAAATAAAAAATAATGTTGAAATAGACATGCTCTCATTTTCTAGCTTGCTGCCAAACTCCTATAACCTACTTCTGGTAACCATGCACTTCACATGATATTGTTTCTTAAATTTGAACTTTCTGTGTGTCATCGTTTATAAGATGGCCAGTAAGAACTGGTGCGTGCGTGTTCCAGGGGACGACAACTTCATTTATGTTGGAGCCACGTTACAGTTTTTCTGCCACTGCTCTAGTGATATGAGCGAGATGGCACCTGAAACAATGCAGGGGTCATGATGAAGACCTTTAATGAGCATGAACAAAAAATGATAAAAAGAACATGAATTGGTGGTTCTACCCCGCTGCCTACCCCTCCAACGGGATCTGCAGTGGCCCTATTCTTTGCCCCGTAACCAAACGTGGCCCCTGGAACCACACGGGGCTACTATCAGATGTACATGTGAACTACACACTATCTATACTCAGTTGCAAAAGTGGACACCGAGTTTTGTTTAGATTTAATTGTATACAGTTTTTTTTAGAATTAAATTGACAAATTCCAAAATGAATATGCCATGTTTGGTACCAAAAGTTTTTACCATTCCATTGCCAATATCATGTCATCATTTGTCGCTTGATAAAGAGGATAGGGTGTAAAGTAAAATGTTCAAAGTGTCCAGTTTCTTTTGCAACTGAGTATATAAATAACGAAAAGGTCATAACTTAGACTGGCAATTAGGATTCAACACAATGTTTATTACAACATGTACATAGCATTTAATAAGTATACACAAATAAAACATACACTTTGTACTTGGAATAACACGTAATAATACGTCAAGCTTTACAACATAACTCATAAACACCTGAATCATCCGTCTTCCATTAACATTGATGACATTAACATGGAATCATCTATCCAGTTTTGCACAAAACTTATAAATAATTGTTACCCGATACATCACAATTGCATCACAATACATACATGAAGCCTTTGGTGCATGTATTTAAAGTGTACAACCACAGGTTTGGCTGATAATAAATCAAGTAGGTAGACCACTCCTCATTTTTGAGCTTTATTTATCAACTTACCTCACTATTTCTAATCATATACTTAAGGCCGTCCCTAAAAAATTGTTAGTTTGCTGTTTCCCTACCTACCCACGAAAAAGTCCCTACCGAAAACGTATATCAATTCTTTAAAACAATTTTTTTTACTATATTTAGTATATTTTTCTTTCATTTCATAAGGTTTTTACTGTCTGCATCAAAAAATAAATCACCTACCTACCACTTATAAAATCCTGGGTCGGGAAACAGCAAACAAATATATTTTTAAATATGGCCTAATAGTGAAAATACAATATTGAAACAGAAAAAAAGCTCCCATTTGAAAAACATTATATCACAAGATGTGCGTAGTTCTAGCACTTTGCTGTTTTCTTGAATATCTGTCACTGTTTTTGTATATTTCTGTGCTCCACACAAGTATTAGAAATAACAGTTTTTTTAATACATTAATAAGTATATAACGATATCACATGGTGAATTGTCTTGTATAGTCGTATTCTATGGTGGGTATCACAGCCTGTACAAACTTCAGGAATATCATCAAATACCTGGGTATAGGTCAAGGAATAATAAATTCATAAAATACACGAGTATAATCATATATAATAAGTTACCTATTGTAGAAGTAGGTACAAAAGTGGATCAGGATATGGCATTCGGAGACCGCAGTCCTCTGAAAACTCACATTCAAAACAATAAACAATTACCAGGAAAAGATAGAAGCAGACAAGGAACGTCCCCAGTAAGTGACAAATGCCCATGAAGTTCATTTGACCTTTGACATACAAGTTTGAGGTAAAGACCTGATATTTGGGTAAGACACACTTTCTCATATTGTGATTAACATTGGTGTGAAGTTTCATGAAATTCCCATCAGTTTTTTCAAAGTTATGGCTCTGACATTATGTTTCGGACAGACAAATGAACAGAGGGACTAATGGACGGACGACACAGTTATTATATGCCCTACCTTCAGGGGCATACGTATGTGACACCACAAACAGAAAAGGGTTGACAAGAGGGGTACCGCAAAATAAGACTCTGGGATAGCAAGATAATGTGAATGATTAAAACAATACAAGTGGTATAATCAACAGCAGACAGGTTTTACACTAAATTAGTAAAAAATTAACAAAGAATGGTATTTAATTAGACTGGCATTTAATGGGCAATCAAGAAATTATTTAGGTTATTTTGGGCCACCCCAGAGACAGAGGAAGGATACAGAGCAATATGGGATCACCCTACGCTTACTATTAGATTCCTCTTGCTTGTTTTTATGGGACCCCACCCCACCCACACACACACCCCGGTAATGTCCTCATCTGACAGATGAATTAGAGGGAGAAAGTAACTTATTAAACGTCACAGATGACGGGTGGTTTGGCAATGGCCTCTAAAACACGCAACCTGCAATGAGTCAAACATGCCACCACCAGGCCACTTTCCTTATCTGGAGCCTTGTAGACTACCTATATATATATTTAATAGGACAGGGCACCGTGGCAAGCAGGCAAGAAGGCCGACGTACACATGCAGACAAACAGTCAACACCTGACCGTGGAGGTCAGTCGTAAACAGAATAAAATACAAAGCACATACACTTCTGGCTACAGGTGTAGATTCAATGATATAAGGTAATGTAAACAAGTTTCAGATTTCACAGGCTACGCCACTGTACCAAGTTTGATATAAAGGATACATATGTACTCCAAGATCTCTCCCTCCTTCCGCTACCATTTCTATAATCTTTTTCATTACATCGGCATGTCTGGAAATAAACAAATCAACTGTCCTAATCACAAGTGTTTTTTTTGGTTTGAGTTTTGTATATTAATTACAAAAGAAACAATTAAATAACATACATGATGCTTTACCCCAATTTTATATTCTTTTATTTAAAAGATGAATCAACTGTATTTTACTGATGACATTCAGCAAACTGTACCTAATCAGCTCTAGGTAATGTTTACTAGTACATTCTCCACTGCTTGTATGATAAAATTTTGTTTGTTTGTTTGTATATGGTTTCCCCTCCCCTAAATGTATATATTTTCCCCCCTTTTCCTGTGAAAAATTCCCTCTTAAAAAAAATAAATTAATATATTAGAATTGTTTTAACTCCAAAACAGGAAAACAGCATACAATTTGCAATTTGGAATGGTAAATTCTTGGTACCACTTAAATAATAAACAAGAGGGCCATGATGGCCCTATATCGCTCACCTGAGTTAATTTGAACCAATAAAAGAGGGCCAGGGCCAAGATGGCCCTAAAGCGATCATCTGAGTACTGGCACATTATCGAACTTCTTCGAAATCTTATGGTCCTATACACATTATCGAACTTCTTCGAAATCTTATGGTCCTATACAATCTGTGCAAGTTTGGTTAAGGTTGTTCAAGAAATGTGGGCTCTGTTGTGTATAACAACATTGATATAGACAGTTTAAGACACTGACAAAGTTTGGTAAAGATCGAATATAAAATGAAGGTGCTAGAGAATAACACCTTGGGCAGAGCCAAATGTGACCCCAGGGCTACATGTAATATATGAGAGCTGTGTGCTTTGTGGTTTTAGAGAAGAAGATTTTTTAAGTTTTTCCCTATACAAGTCTATGTAAAACGTGACCACTGGGGTGGGGCCAAATGTGAACCCAGGGTCACCATTTGAACAAACTTGGTAAAGGACCATAAGAGTATAGTAAATGCAAAATATTAAACCTCTGGCTCTTGTAGTTCCAGGGAAGAAGTCTTTAATGTGTTTCCTATATAAGCCTATGTAAAACTGTGACCCACGGAGTGGGGTCAAATTTTACCCCTGGGTCATCATTTGAACAAACTTGGTAGAGGACCATAATCTAATAGTAAATTCAAAATATTAAACCTCTGGCTCTTGCAGTTCCAGAGAAGAAGATTTTTTTCAGTTTTTCCCTATACAAGCCTATGTAAAACTGTGACCCCCGGGGCGGGGCCAAATGTGACCCCTGGGTCACCATTTGAACAAAATTGGTAGAGGACCATGAGCTTATAGCAAAAGCAAAATATTAAACCTCTGGCTTTTGCAATTTCAGAGAAGAAGGCTTTTTAAGTTTTTCCCTATTCATATCTATGTAAAACTGTGACCCCCAGGGCGGGGACAAATTCGACCCCAGGGTCACCATTTGAACAAACTAAGTAGAGAACCATAAGCTGATGCTACATTAATAAATGAGAGCTCAGTGCCATGTGGTTCCAGAGATGAAGATTTTTTAAGTTTTTCCCTATACAAGCCTATGTAAAACTGTGACCCCCGGGGCGGAGCCAAATGTGACCCCTGGGTCACCATTTGAACAAACTTTGTAAAGAACCATAAGCTTATAGTAAATGCAAAATATCAAACCCCTGGCTCTTGCAGTTTCCGAGAAGAAGATTTTATAAAAAAAATCCTATACAAGTCTATGTAAATCTGTGGCCCCCGGGGCGGGGACAAATTTGACCCCAGGGTCACCATTTGAACAAACTAAGTAGAGGACCATAAGCTGATGCTACATGTAATACATGAGAGCTCCGTGCCATGTGGTTCCAGAGAAGAAGATTTTTTTTCAGTTTTTCCCTATACAAGCCTATGTAAAACTGTGACCCCCGGGGCGGGCCAGATGTGACCCCTGGGTCACCATTTGAACAAACTTGGTAAAGGACCATAAGCTTATAGTAAATGCAAAATATCAAACCTCTGGCTCTTGCAGTTTCTGAGAAGAAGATTTTAAAAAAAAAATCCTATATAAGTCTATGTAAAACATTGACCCCCGGGGCAGGGACAAATTTTACCCCAGGGTCACCATTTGAACAAACTTAGTAGAGCACCATAAGCTGATGCTACATGTAATACATGAGACCTCTGTGCCTTGTGGTTTCAGAGAAGAAGATCTTTTAAAAAAAAATCCTATATGTCTATATGAAAAACATGCAAAATCTCAATATACAAACTTTGGACCCCTGGGGCATGGCCATTTTTGACCCCGGGGACTTCATTTGAACAAACTTGATAGTCTAGACGTTGGCGATCATTTTAAAAGAAAAACTATCGAAATCTATCCAGCAGTTCTTGAGAAGAAGATTTTTTAAGGTTTCAACCATATATGGTAATGGCGGCCATCTTGGATGGCGCTGACCTAATTTTAACAAATCTAAAAAGCATTCACCTAAGGATCATCCACGTGAAGTTTGGTCAAAATTAGCCAAGAGGTTTCTGAGGAGAAGTTATTTGAAGCAAAAGTTAACGACGGACGACAGACGACGGACGACGACGACGGACGACGACGGACGACGGACGACGGACGAAGAGTGATCCCAATAGCTCACCTTTGAGCCTTCGGCTCAGGTGAGCTAAAAACAACAACACTAATTTGTGTTTCTTAGAAATTCCCCTTTGATATGAAAACAATGCAAAATTCCCCTTCCTGAGGGCCCTGGCCCCATTCCCCCAAAGTGAAGGGAGGGCCCTGGGTGTTTTACGTCATTTTCAACACATGTAAGGTTAAATATGACGGTCGATTTTTTGTGGTGGAGGCAGACCACCCACTTTTTCAGAGTAGAACCCGAGCTCCCAGTGGGATTCAAACCCGCAGCTGTGAGAGGCGAAGGTTTACAATGAGCCAAGATATCTATGCAAAGTTAACCATTCGGCCACGGAGATGCTGTATGACAAACTGACATATCCTGATATCATCTTATATTATACCTCATTTGCATATTCCACTCTTTGTTTAATGTGACGTCATCCGGTCCATAAAGTTGCATATTGACCGGGCGCCCATTCTGATAGCTATATTAACGGACGTGTGAAAAAAACGACGTCAAAATAAATCATAAAACGTATTGATTTAATTTGTTGGTCAGATTCAGTATAATATCACAAATAATGTATGGTGCTTCGGTCCATATGAAGTTTATGGACTGGGCAGTCCATAAACTTGCATATGGACCTCAGCACCATACATTATCTGTTAAATAGATATACAGTATGTCACAATCAGAACTAGAAATAATAATGATTGTTTTCTAGGCAGAAAGTCCCCACATGGGCTTGATCTTTTTGTTTACTCTTTCTCTTATAATAAAAAGAATTCCAAGTAGATTTTTTTATATTTTGAAATGTTTCATAATCCTTAATTGCAAAGCAAAAGGAATTTGGCAGTCCCTCTATACATTTATAAGTGACAAGCTTATTCTTTTAAATGAACAAGAAATATAAAGCTACTGTGTTTCAGAAGTTGCTCAAAAGGCAATCTTGGTAGAACTCTAGCCAAAATAGTCAATCTCAGACATCTCGCAATAAACAAAATATACACTTTAAATAAGCCACTAAATAAACTTTTTTATCACTATTTACAACTCACTTGCAGGGATGAACTGATGCCATTGGTGGTCCTGGAAGGTGTGGATGGGTTTCCATGGTGACTGTTTTCTTTGCGTGATCTTGACTGAAGTCTTCATACATTTGTTCCACTGTCAATGGTTTTCTGTTCTGCAAGTTAACATATTACACACGATAGAGGTAGTCTTCCGATTGTTATAGTTTTCTATTATAATTCAGGATCAGATAAATAGCAAGAAACACGACTATAAGACCTATGATCTGACCATAATACTAAAGGCAAACTCCATGATGAAATGATCAAGTTGTGAGGATGAATGTTTATTAAACATTGGACATTTGGTGATGCCATATTTTAAGAACTGTTTCATGGTAAAAAGTACAATGACAAAAGAGATATTAAAGAGAGCCTGGTCTCAGCGAGTTGGCTTATTTAAACACCGAGATGGGCGTAGTGTTTAAATAACCAACGAGCTGAGACAGACTCTTATCTATTTTGTAGCATGGTGTACGTAGTAACACTGTGATGTCATAGTGACCGTACTCTAATTTCCAATATCTGATAATTGTAGTACGGTATAGCCATGCCCCTTTAGTTACCCTAAATTATGTGATTTAATGCTCTGCATTCATCAAAGGAAATGTCACCGACCATGCTATAAGCTTATATGTATCCAAATGAATAAATACAAATTATTTAACTGCTGGGATCAATTATAGGGAAATCCTTCACAAGATGGTAGATGTGTGATTCTTTTCATGAATGAGCAGATATGAGCGAGTGAAAAACAAAACACACCCACCATCATGTGAATGATGTCCCTATAATCAAACCCAGCAGTTTAATAATCTGTTTATTACATTTTAAATCAGTTTATGTAAGATTTTAAATTGAATCTTCCACTTTATTGAACGTTATCTCGAACAGCAACACTTCATTGACATCATGACTCAACATCATAGTCAGTTCATATTTAAAGATTATGAACTTTCTTTCACTGAGAAATTCCAATTTTTTACCCATAAAAATGTAATAATAAAATATCATTGTTGGTAAAATAACAGACTGAATGTGATTTTAATTTATGTCAAATGTTCAACTTTTATTAAAGTAAGAATATTTCAGTCACAACTAGGGTTGTCGCCTATTAACGGCAATAAATATGCCCCAACTACCAGTCCCTCCATTCCCCACCCTACCCTTTGAGTAAAGATTGAGTGGAATATGATTTTCATGACCAGGGAGAGGAGTTATGGAACGGACAAGGTTGAGTCTACAAACAGACGGACAAGGTGAAACCAACACTTTGTTTGAATATTTCATCAAAAAAAAAGGTTTAACTGGATATATTCACGGAGAACTAAAGTAAATTGCAGTTCAGTAGTTTACCAACACATTGTTTATGTTATATATAAAGCTGCTTTCATGGAGAACTGAACTGAACTGTAGTTCACCAACACATTGTTTACGTTATATATAAAGCTGCTTTCATGGAGAACTGAACTGAACTGTAGTTCACCAACACATTGTTTATGTTATATATAAAGCTGCTTTCATGGAGAACTGAACTGAACTGTAGTTCACCAACACTTTGTTTACGTTATATATAAAGCTGCTTCATGGAGAACTGAACTGAACTGTAGTTCACCAAACATTGTTTACGTTATATATAAAGCTGCTTTCATGGAGAACTGAACTGAACTGTAGTTCACCAACACATTGTTTACATTATATATAAAGCTGCTTTCATGGAGAACTGAACTGTAGTTCACCAACAGATTGTTTACGTTACATATAAAGCTGCTTTCATGGAGAACTGAACAGAACTGTAGTTCACCAACACATTGGTTACGTTATTTATAAAGCTGCTTTCATGGAGAACTGAACAGAACTGTAGTTCACCAACACATTGTTTACGTTATATATAAAGCTGCTTTCATGGAGAACTGAACTGAACTGTAGTTCAACAACACATTGTTTACGTTAAAGATGAAATTTGTCCTAAATCAACAAATCCGTTGTTGATATGTTTTTAATTATTAAATATCATTATAAATACGATGTTAACTATGCTATTGATGTATGTTTAGTGAAAATATGTTTTTAAAGATAAAAACCGAAAAGGCGAACAGGCATTGCTAAAAAATCGAAAAAAATCTAAGGGGAAAAACTCTTGCGCGAATTACCGGAAATGACGTCATTGGGAACAAACTATTTTTTGTTTACATTGGGACTTAACGCAAAACAGTATCCCTTTTGTGTAAATGTGAGAATTAAGCGATGTCAGAGGAAATGCCCGTGATAAAACAGTTACACCATGTGCAACCTTTAGGTTTGGAGCCAGAATACGTGTCTGAGGACGAAAATACATCGGATTCATCAAATGATGATGAAGTCGTACGCGGTGCAGGTGCAAATTGACAGCTTGTAAAGACTATCGTGTCATGTCATTCGTTACGTTCAGTGGTTTATTACGCTATTCACTAATCTAACAAAATAGCGTATTTATACACTTACAGCAACAACAAACAAAAAAACAACGTAAACATTGTTTTCATCGAAATCTGACAGTAAGTCACCCGCAACACTGCAATATCTTGGTACATACACAATAACCGCGAAATGTAGTATATTCCGAATGAATGGACCTGGTCTATACCTATACATAAATACATGGATATATATGTATGTAACTCTAAGGTAATACGAGCGTCAGATTTTTTTTGCCGATAAGTAGACATGGAACAAATATATTTATTAGATATTATCCATAATTGATAAAAAAAAAAATGAATAAAAACAATAATAAATGAAACAGCATATAATTTCGGCGCCATAATTGCTATAGTATTATATATTTGCCATAAGTCGCCATCAACACCAAACACTCTAGAAGTGGTGTTTGCAATATGACACGCTCTCTAGTCTCCACGTGCCCCCAAATATCAATACAGACTAATAAAATATTGCGGTGCACTATTGAAGTGCAGCCTAATTTGGGTACATACGTCGGTATATCACAAAAGCACGCACCATTTAGGGAAACCTAGTTTTATGATATATTTCCTGTTTATTGCAATTACTTGAGCGGTGAAATACCGCCGAGGGCAGACGCGTATTGCACAAGACGGATATATCACATGATATTTGTCGCGCACAAAGAGAGAAAAATACTATGATTTAAATAATATAGCCAAATGTATTATGAGAACGATATAGACAGTTAGTAAGTATACAGATCGAAAACAGACCAAATATATCAAATTACCATAATATAAAGTATATTATTCTATTATACTTGTTTTACTTATTGCACGAGCTAAGAGGCGTTATTGTTGTTGCTTTGCCATAAAAAATTACTAAATTAATATAAAAGCTAGTATTATTATTAATTTTCTGCCTTGTTATAAATATCCATGAAACATTTTGTTTGTTTTTTTTCAAATCCATAGCCCTATATATGTTGATAATATATATCTATAATACTATTGGCAGAAGAGGGTGTATAATTTAAAATTATTAAAATTAAAATTGGAAACAAATACACAGTATTTATTTCACCGGATTCATTTAAATTTATATGCTGATAGTTCTTAGCAATCTTTTAAAAAAATAGGCGAATACAACTTGCGTGGAGACGGCGGGGTTATGCACTTCTCATTTTTACAGTCGAATATCGTTGGTACCGCTGTTGATTTTAATCTGCATGGCCTTTTGTTCTCCAAATTCAAAGATAATGAAACCAAAGGATGGACTTCCCACGAAATCAACTCAAAATGTTTGCTACAAACTCGCGCTTCTTTCGTAGGTTCCCACTTTCTCGACGAGTCGGGCGATTTTCTTCGGTAACGTCTACCCACACTTCAAATCTTAATATATCATTATCTCGATTAGGGAAACGAAAAAAACTTAGGTTATTATCTTGTCCTTCTTTATGCAAACTTTTTCACCCAGCAACAACACACGGCATTTTTAACAAGTACCATAAAACGTAATCCTACATAGACACTACTATACAACTCAATGCGACACCGCGAATCGTTTGATACCAATGACGTCACAGGATCACGTGTCACTTACCTGTCTTCAAAAAGGGCGAAACTCGAAGCGTGTGCGCTATGGGATAAAATTGGCTACTGTGAGAAAACGGGACAACCAATAAGTGTAAGATTTGAAAATATTGTATATTATATACATATATTTCCGAATATATACTCAAAATACACGCTATATTTCACCTTTAAGACCTGATCCCAGAGAGAGGAAAATGATACAGAAGATTCCATGTTCACCTAACTCTTAGTATCAAATAGACTCACCTGGTTCCTTAAATGTTACATGGGACTATCCAGTTTATCTCCCTACTCGACAGATGAAGCACTGGGATTTGTGACATGCTCAAGATCACAATACATTTATCAGCCCTGGCCTCTGAACCCAAAACCCTTCAGTTGCGAGGCAAACACGTAACCATAGGAGCACCAACCCCACGCCTATTTATTTTGAAAAACCTTTTTATCTACGAGGATATAACTAACATACAAATACTTATTCCTACCTCATCATATCCATACAACCACAACCTGGGTGTCTGGTAATATTTGTCATATGTGATGTTGAGATCGTACGTCCGGGTCTGAAGCACTCCACTCTCCGACTCGGATACCTGTCTCTCTACTAACTCGGGAGATTTCAGTGTTGCCTGATTCAAACAAGAATAAAATATAGAATGGGGTATATTCATCATAAATTGTCTTCCTGTAGTTGAAATCATTACCGTTATATCTGTTTCTATATCACATTTCTTCAAGGATTTTAAGCTCAGTGTTCAAGCAGTATTTGCTCAGTAATCATATAGTCAGTCGAACTTCGGTAACTCGAACGATGATTCCTTGAATATCATCGGTAACCCAATACATACTCCGGTCCCGGCACAATTCCTATATAATTCAATGTAATTTACCCTCGGTCATTCGAATATTATTTCTCGAAGACCACCCCAACTCGAAGGCTTTTTACGGTCTGGAGATCATATGTGTGATAAATACCCAGCGGAAACTCGAAGGTTTGATCCATTGCCATGTAACGTCGGTCATTGATTTTACACGACGCTTAAGTTCAATCAAAGCGTGAAAGAAAACCAAGCGCTGTGACAATTATGTACGATTATCAGATGAAATGTTTAATTTGTGTGAACTTATTTTATGACTAATTATGATCAGTTAAACACATTATTTTCGATTTTCTATATTCTATTCAATTATATTCAACTCATTATTCTGATTTCCGTTTTGTATAAATTACATCATTTATCTAAATAAACATGATAAATGCTTAATAAAGATAAAACAAACACATTTGTTTGCAGTTTTTCCAGTATTTTCTTGGTAATAATTACATTTAAATACATCTGTTATTCAGTTTAAACAAACATGTAAGCAAATATTAAAGAACATATTGAGAAAGATTAGGTGCGTATATAAGTAGCACCGTTTTTCAACGGTACACAAGTTCTGATAGATGGTATTTTTTTGTTGCCAAATTTTCGATTTTCTCGAATCGCCTGATTTCTCAAACATATTCCTATGGACCCCGTATCTTCGAGTAATCAAAGTTCGACTGTAGTATTGAGGATATTGCCCTGCTCAGTGTTTGTGTAATATGGCATTAATGTGTTTATCCATAGCATTGGGCGTGTGGTTTGTTGTATTACTATCCAGCTCTGGAGGACAAAACTTTGCCATTTTAGTAAGGCTAATAACCAGTCAGAGCTCTAACCTTAAACAGTTACGTTTTTCATAACCTGTGACTGTTATTTAAAAAAGACCTAAAACTCGTATAGTAACCAGAATCAGTTACTACCACAAAATTACTCCAGTTTAGATGCATTCTATCTTCTGTACAGGAATTTTCCTACATATATGACAATTTTCTCCAGGTAGGGTGATTATCCAACTTTACAACCATGCAATAAAATGCTATCAGCATCGATGAAAATCCAATGCGCAAGACCTCTCAAGTTACCTACTGTTATGCAACAAAATTCATTAAAAATCATTTTGTAGTCTCCAACATGATATTTATTGAACAACTGCTAATTGGATCTGGATGAAGATTTATTTATCCTTGATAATAAGTATTCAGACATAAATAAACACTGCACATTTGGCAACTATTTTGATTTATTAGCAAATGATCCTGGCAACTGATTTAGGTTACAAATAGTTACTAGGGAAAAGTAACTCCTACTCTAAACCAAAGAGAGATAATAATTTGGCGTTTTAATAACTTCCAGCAGTTATGAAACTTGTAACTGTTTATGGTTAGAGCTTTGACTGATAACACTGGTTGGAAGTCTCTCACAAAATAAAGTGTTTCGAGGCGACCACCTGCAATGGTTTCAAGAGGATGACTGTCAAGGCTGCTAAAAGAAATGTGATGGTTGTTGTAAATTTTGTATTTTGGAATAAAATGGTATTAAACAAGAAAATCGGTAAAACCGATGCTCCCCGAAATGTATCCTCAACTTATCATATGGCCTTGTATCACCCAGCAGTTTTCAATATGCAGTCCCATTATGCTCTGGACAAGAATTCCAAGTGTAAAATTACAAAGAGCAATAACTCTAATTTGAATGACAGAGTTACAGTTCTTGCACTCTGCACTTTCTCTCATTGCCCTCTATCATTGTGTGAAGTTTCATTGAAGTCCCATCAGTAGTTTTGAAGTTATGCTCCCGGCAAGAATTCCAAATTAAAAATTAAAAAAGGGCAATAACTCTAAAATAAAGACAGTTACGGTTCTTGCACTCTGCACTTCCTCCTATTGCCCTCCATAATTGTGTGAAGTTTCATTGCAGTATAATATCTAGTTTTGAAGTTATGCTATGGACAAATATTTTAAGTATAAAATTACAAGAGGCAATAACTCTAAGTTGAATGAAGACAGAGTTACGGACTCTGCACTCTATCATTGTGTATTACAAGTTTCATTGCAGTCCCATCAGTAGTTTTGACATTATGCTCTGGACAAATATTCTAAGTATAAAAATTACAAAGCGCAATTATAACTCTAATTCGAATGAGACAGAGTTACGGTTCTAGCACTCTGCACTTCCTCTCATTGCCCTCTATCATTGTGTGAAGTTTCATTGAAGTCCCATCAGTAGTTTTGAAGTTATGCTCCAGACAAAAATTCTAAGTATAAAATTACAAAGGGCAATTACTCTAATTTGAATGAAGAAAGAGTTACGGTTCTTGCACTCTGCACTTCCACTCATCGCCCTTTATTTTTGTGTGAAGTTTCATTGTAGTCCCATCAGAAGTACTGAAGATATGCTCCAGACAAGAAAGTGTGAAGGGCACACGGACGGATGGATGGACAAAGCGGCAACTATATGCTCACCCTTCATAAGTAGATAACCATACAAACTGTGTCTATCTGACCAGGCCTAATATTCATCAAACGTTTGAGCACAAGAATCGGACTCGACTCAAATTCTCATTTTTTAAATTCCAAATAAAAACAATTTTACAAAGAAATTAAGATATTTATTTGCAGAAACGACTAATTTTAAAGGTAATTTAACAGAAAATGTCTGAAAATCACAATTCTTACCCATAATTTTGTGTTGATAGGGTTTGCAAAAAATGAGATTTTGAGTCTGAGTCTGATTCTTGTGCTCAAACATTTGATGAATTTAGGCCCAGGGCTCATCTATCTCTACCCAGCACTCACCGTATCATGTTCTTCCAACAGCCCACTCTCCTCAAAGGCTTCCATATCTTCTGCCTCATCGTCGTCCTCTCCATCCTCGTCATCATCATCCGTTACCATGACATCACCAGTAGAACCCTTCTTTCCATCCTTCATAACGATATGAGAAATCATTATGAAAAAATTAATGAGAAATACACAGATTTTCTTTTATTTTTGGATTTTCAACAGGTTCCACCCACTAAACATGTGCAAAAAAAAGCAAGGTCCGTCAACGAAAATCTATTTCTGATGTAAATATTGCATTTTTCGAAGTTATCTTCCAACATTACAGGGTAAATGGAAGACATTTTTTGACTAAGGGAAATTTCTTCTTAAATGGGTAATTTTGGACTCTGTTTACAGAAGTTTACGAAGAAAAAAAATCTTGTCTCAAGACCAGCATTCGTACAGGCGTGTGTGCGTAACTTAGGATTATAGTTCCTCCGCCCTGAGCCTGATAGCCACCAGAGAATCCCAGTACAGCTGAGCACAATGGAGTGTGGACTGTTTGTACATGCAGGTCAGGCATAATAATTTATAACAGTTCACACTTCGAAAATTGCGCAGAGGAGCACATGGTGTCTTCCTCCACCAATGAAAGCTGGAAAAGTCGCCATATGACCTTTAATAGCTGTTGGTTCGACTATAAAATCCAATTCAATTCAATTCATTCACACTTACTTTTGAGCCTAGATTCATATCCGACACTGCGTCCTGTATATGTCCCATCTGTGGATCTATAACAAAATACAGTCAGCATTCTCATACACTGTAATACAGACACAAATCATAGGACACTGCGTCCTGTATATGTCCAATCTGTGGATCTATAACAAAATACAGGCAGCTTCTGGTGGAACTACCATTGTGCTGTAGTTGATCTGCTATTCCAATTTACTAATTATGCAATAGTTCTAAAAGAGATCAAACTGTAGCTTTTCTTTTCTTCAAAATTTGTTTTGTACCATTTTGTAATGAACTCAAGAAAAGTAAATCCCATGTTAACATTTTAGGTATCCACTTTCTGCAGCTTAAGACTATCACGACGTAACATTTGTTAAGTACAAAGACGCTATCCTGACAGTGGAAAGACAGGAACCAAAAAATGTTCAGATAAAACAAAAATAATATGTAAATTAACCAATTTGCAAACAATTAAAAACATTGATGGTTGAGGATATCTATTGCAAATGTCATTGAAAATAATAAAATTTACTATTGATACAGCACTATTGGGGAGTTCACTTTTGCGACACATCGATAGTTTGATGTACTGTTACACTCCTAACCTGCATAATGATGTGTATCGACCCAGCCCCCATCTGCATCGTTCTCTTCTATTATCTTCTCTTGCTCCTCCTGATGGTTGTCCACCTGCTTCACTCTCTTGTAACACGGAACTGGTAACACAGCAATACACAAATAGTCAAACATTTGAAAGAACACAAAGGGACACAAAGGATTCAAGGTTGTTACAGTCCTAGAAACCTACGTTGAAAATTACATAGCTCCGATTTGTCAATCAAACTTTTATGCATCAGTGATTAGAGGCAATTTAACGTACATTTAAGTATTTCAGTGTTTCCCTCGGTTTTCAAAAACAGGGGTCCACTGGCCCCCACTCTCCCCTCTCCCCCACCCATTGTATCAGATTCAAAGGTCATTTTTCATTTTTTGGGGACCAGACTGTCCACACAATTTAACATTGTAGTACTGCATGTACCGTAATCACATTTCAGTGTGTGCGTTTCATCTTATTAACTTTGTGATTCAGTACAGCTTTGTGTTTTACGATATAAAATAATAAAACAAAACACTTAATGATAAAATGAACTTGTTTTTATTTAACATCCATCTGGGCAGACATTCTGAAATGTTTACTACCAACACAGGTAAATGGGTTGTTTCGCGCATGGGTCGCATTTCATTTCAATAACTACGTGAAATTAGCTAGTCATATGAACTAAACACTATAACTCTCTTCTTTGCTGGTTCAGCATCTAGTCATATGAACTGACCACTATAAATCTCTTCTTTGCTGGTTCAGCATCTGATTCATCGCTTGTATCAGTATCAGGAGGCCTTGACGTTTGAAACTTTTCAATGAATTATGATTAATCATTTTGTAGCGGATGTTTACAGTTAAATGGTTTACGAGTCGTAATATTTCTTAGTTTTGGACGAGTAAAATATGTGACACAGTCTGCTACTGTCGTGTTTTTTGTAAGGTGTTTTTACGTCATTTTCAACACATGTAAGGTTTTATATGACGGTCGATTTTTTGTGGTGGAGGCAGACCATCACTCTTCCTGGGAAGAACCAGTACTGTACACCTGACGTCCTCCAGTCATCCATAAGAATAGACAATTCCTCACTTACAACTCCAGCTCCCAGTGGGATTCGAACCCGTCCGAAACCTTAGTAAAAAACAAGTATGGGTGATTCTGATTTGGTGCAAGGGTGAAAAAGATCGAGAAAATAAAGATGCAATGGGATTTAATAAACCTTTGTCCACATGGTCATGCTTGGACAATTTTTAAGGGTCATTTTATGAAAAATCGTGGCAAAAACACAGGATTCCTGCATTAAGGAAAACACTGGTCTTTACACCTGTACAAAAAGCACATGTTGTCCCACAAATGACCATTACATACAATAGAGCACATGGCCAATGGTTATGGGAACTTGACCCAAGAAAAATAGAGGGTGGTGCTAGAAATTTGTCGGCACTTTGAATTTAAACTGTTTCGACAAAATATTAGGTATAAAACATATAATACAGGTTTGGGATAGGAATTTTATGAAAGACAAGGTCAAACCAATAAAATTAAGTCCTAAATAGAAATCAACTTCATAAATATGTTATTTATGTATCAGCAAGACACAAACCATTTCTAGTAATAAGGAATTGTTTATCCGCTGGTAGGTGTGGCTTTCTCTTCGACTCCTCCCCTGCGGCCCACTGCCACGTGGGACAATGGTGAACTATATGGTCCCCTGCAGCTACAAACTGTAAGGTAAATAACAGAATGCACAAACTAGAACTATCACCGATGATTAACCCCGCATAAATTCTAAGTCAAACAAAGGGTCATATTCTGTTATTAACTAGAACTATCGCCAGAGGCGGACAAATTAATACCCCCCGCTGGCAACTTGTTGGGGAGTGGGTAAACATACAAGACTTTGTTCCTATAAGATATATAGACATATATTATAGAGAAAAAGCCCTGACAAGAATTTTCTATTTGACTATCAAGTATGAAATGCATTAAAATACAAAGGGCCATAACCGAGTGGAAAATTATCGAAACGGAACATCTCAATAATATGCGCATCTTCCCTTGATATTGCTGCTTTGTAGCAAGTTTCACGAAATTATAACATGGAGTTTTAGAGATATAGCCCGAACAAGAATTTTCTATTTGACTACCAAGTATGAAATGCATTAAAAATATGAAGGGCCATAATTCAGTGAAAAATTATTGTACCGGAACGTCATAAATGTATGCACATCTCACTTGATATTGATACTTCCTAGCAAGTGCAATAAACTCTAACAAGGAGTTTTAGAGAATAGCCCGGACAATAATTTTGTATTATATATATATATATTAGAAATACAAAGGGCCATAACTCTGTGGAATATTATTGAATCAGAACGTCAGAACAATATGCGCATATTCATTTGATATTGATGCTTATAACATGGGGTTTTAGAGAAATAGCGCGGACAAGAATTTTCTATTTCACTACCAAGTATGAAATGCGTTAAAAATACAAAGGGCCACAACACAGTGGAAAATTATTGAACCAGAACATCATGGAACTATATGCACATCTCCACTTGATATTGATACTTCCTAGAAAGTTTTGCTAAATTCTAAAAAGGAGTTTTAGAGAAATAGCCTGGACAAGAATTTCATGTTATATATATATATATATATTTTAGAAATACGAAGTGCCATAACTCAGTGGAAAATTATTGAACCGAAAAGTCATGAAAGTATGCCCATATTCACTTGATATTGATGCTTCGTAGCAAGTTTCACGAAATTATAAAATGGGGTTTTAGAGAAATAGCGCGGACAAGAATTTTCTATTTCACTATTAAGTATGAAATGCATTAAAAATACAAAGGGCCATAACTCAGTGGAAAATTATTGAACCAGAACATCATGAAAGTATGCACATCTCCACTTGATATTGATATTTCCTAGCAAGTTTCGCTAAATTCTAACAAGGACTTTTACAGAAATAGCCCGGACAAGAATTTCATATCATATATATATATATTAGAAATACAAAGGGCCATAACTCTGTGGAATATTATCGAACCGGAATGTCATGACAGTATGCGCATGTCCACTCGATATTGATACTTTCTAGCAAGTTTCGCTAAATTTTAAGAAGGAGTTATTGAGAAATAGTCCGGACAAGAATTGCGTCTTTAGACAGATATTAGAACTACAAAGCTCCATAACACAGAGGGAAATTATCGAACCTGAACGTCATCACTTGATATTGATACTTCCTATCAAGTTTCGCTAAATTCTAACCAGGAGTTTTAGAGAAATAGCCCAGACAAGAATTCTGTCTAAGGACAGACGGAAGGACAAGGGGATTCCAGTATGTAAGGGTGATGGGTGAGGTAGAGGGATATAAGATCATCAGTTGTTATAATGTGTCTACATATGAAGTTTGGGAAGAACCCATTCAAAACTGTTTGAGGTAATAAAATTGTCTTACGCGACGCGAAGGGACGTCTCGGACAACGTGATTCCTATATAGACACCACTTTACTTTGCAAAAGCAGGGATATAATAACACGTGTATACAGATTGTATTGCCTTTATATAGAATGGAGTGTTGGTTTCCACAGATTAATAGATAGGCATCTCTCGCTGATGCCATCTGTTCCATCTTGTTAAAACATTTAAATACATATTCAGCTACATTATATAATATATCATATATTTTGAAAAGTCTTTGCTTAAAATAAGTGTTTCTTTTCTATTCTTACCTCTTCAGGAGTTATCACACCTGTCTCTTTGAACTTGGATTCCTAAAATTAGTAAAAACATGAGCTTAGATTCCTGAATAAATCATGATGGTGGACTAGTGAAATACAACTTAACAAGTCCTCCTAAAACATGAAAAAAAAAGCCAAAAACTTGGGTAGGGCTAGATTTTACCCCAGGGTCATCATTTGAACAAACTTGGTCTAGAGGAGTAAAAAAACTATAAGCTTATACTGGTACCAGGGGCGGATCCAGGATTTCAGCTTAGAGGGGGCGTAAGAATTTTGTCAATATTCGGGTCCGTTTCTAGCCTCATAAAACGGTTGCGGTAGTGCACTGATAGCGTAAAAAAGTCCGTTTTCAAATAAGAGGACTTAATGTGTTAATTAAAACAGTCATTAGCCATTATGCATGTAGCGAGCGAGAATTTTTTTTATACTGAGGGCGTGCATCAAAATTGTTTGATGGGGGGCGTAAGATTTTGGTAAATTTTCGGGTCCGTTTCTAGCCTCATAAAACGGTTGCGGTAGTGCATTGATAGGGTAAAAAAGTCTGTTTTCAAATGAAAGGATTTAACAATGTGTTAATTAAACCAGTCATTAGCCATTATGTGTGGAGCGAGTGAAGCGAGCTAGAATTTTTTTATACTGAGGGCGTGTATCGGAATTGTTTGATATTTTATCTTCAGTAACATGGACATACATGTATGATCCGGAATTTTGGGGTGGACGCGCGAGCCAGGTGTGCCCCCCACTGTATCCGCTATTGGGTACATGCAATTGATGAGAGCTCTATGCCTTGTGGTTTTCAGCTCAGCACCTCCATCAATCGATCATACAGTCATGTACTTATCTCTTATTTCGGAATGAAAACCATTATATCTAGCAAATAAAAGGTAGGTAAATAGTATACTGCGTTAATATTTTGTTATTTACACCAACTGATTTTATAAGTCGCCCTACCCTAGAAAAGTGGAATGTTCCGCCGTCGTTATTTTGGTTTCGACTGTCAACAAATTATATGTAAACACGGGGATCAAAATAAATTTGTAACATGTACCGTCTTCGTTTAATATTTACAATGATATAAATTTTCCTCAAGCTTCTTGCTTCATGATTGGTACTAAACAAAATAAATTCAAATGATTACGATTTGTTCAAACAAGAATCACTTTATAATCAAGTATTAACTTCAAACGTGTTTCATACGTGTAACACGAGTAAATCTTTTAATTATGTTGAGACTAAACGCTTGTCCAAAGCATGCAACATCAACCAGTCTCACAGTGCTCAAGACACTTGTTTCAAACTACAGATCACCAGCTCAAACCTTCTAAAGATAGTCTACTACCCGGAACACTGTAATGGAAAGAGGACTCAGCAACTCTGAGAATACACTGCAACTCTGAGTCCCTCTTTACCATTAGCTCGAACCAAAGTCCCAGAACTACACTATCCAGTATCAAACCCTAGCTGCAACCACTATAAAACAGACTATGGCCCGGTACACTGAGTTGGTTCCAGAGGACTCAACAACTCTGAGTTAACACTGCAATTCTGAGAGTCCCTCTTTACCAATAAACTTCGACCAAAGCCATAGACCTACTCTACAGCACAGCTATTTTATTTAGCAAAATAATTATTTCTAATTATTTTCTGGGAGATATTATCTCACCGAAGTCTAGCTGCCAACTGCCGACTTGTAGTTCTCATGCCCTATTATACTACTTCACAGAGCGCCACCTGGTGTTTCAGTCTATTCATTCAATGAGCGCCTCAATGTTAAGACTATACCAAACGTCTGATTGATTTGTTCGTGATTTATACATATAAATGACGATATTCGGCCTTAGATAATAACTAATTTACATTTCAACATATAATTACATACATATTTTACACAGAACAATCATGATTCTTACCAGAACGCAAGATTAACAACGTTGTTTTGTTGATAACGGTTTTGCTATTTGCAATGCAAATGGAGTTTTATTAAACAAGGGAAGTAACTTAGATCAACAGAAGTATAGAAGTAAATCCTCATACCTCCGACACATTTTCATCACAAATTTTTGGCTTTGCGAAGCTCACATGATGGCTACGCGAAGTCTGCAAACAGATTCAGTAGCATCTGTTTTCATTCTATTCAATCATATCAGGTATGAAAACATACAAAAAGTAATAAAAAAAATCTCAATTCATATTCGACATCTAGACCCCACTGAAATGCACAGCAGGCTGAAACAATTGAATGAATTTCTGAACTTTGAAATTTCCATACATTTTCTAAACAGTTAGTAAACAAAGTTGATGTTTTCGTCATTGCGGATGTTAGCCACTGGCACTGAAGTCAGTTGTATGGCTATGCAAACATTAAGGCGACCATGCTCGGATTTATTTATATTTTTAAAAATTATTTTGATGTTTTAGTTGGCTTATTAACGTCAACCAGCCCTGAAAATAGTGCTGCGCTGTATTATCGGTTTATCAGTGTATTGTGATATGGACCTCAAAATAATACATACCGTGATATTTTTTTAGCATATCGGTACCGGTTTTCTCTATCCATGTGTTTTGATTAGGAAAGTAAATCATAATCCGCGACTAAATCTAAGATCTATTTTTAACTTCATATGGTTAAAAATAGACGCACTTCCAATAATATCTGGTGTTCGCTTATCATAATGTGCGCACATGAAGTGCTGGGTACCATGCACTCAGACGAGCATGGCCGATTCAAGTGATTGAGAAATGTTAAAAACAAAAGAGCACAATCGTGTATTTGGGATCACTTTGGGCTTAATTAGGGTGCTACAATAGTAGATCTAGGCAATGCTGCATTTTGTAATTGCTCCGGCAGCACAACACATTTGGTAACTCACTTGCTAAGACATTACTCGATATTGAATACATTCAAAACAGAACGTAGACATTCACATTGTCAACATCGGTCCATCGGAACTGCCATGCGTATAATTTCCGAGCCTTCTCTGTCCTTACCAGACTTTTTACAATCCTTGTTACAAAGGTTTTTGATCTCAACTAGCATGTCAGCAGTATTAACAATACATTTTTGTATTGCTATCGATCCATGTCACCTATTCACCATGAAGCACTCTCCAGCGTATTCGTAAACAATTACCCCACCCACTATTTTTTTGCTTACGGTTCAAGTTTCTTTCTCACAAACTTACCTTCAAAACTGGTGTCAACATTTCTGCGACTCCCAAGGCCGTGCCTTTCATTACATTAACAATATTTTGCATCGCCATAGCGAAGAAAGATTAGAATTGAAATCTACAATTCGAAATTGCAAAATCCACCTCCCGGAAAGTGAAACCAGAAAATAAACTCCAACGATAAAGAGCGTCTACTTTCACTGTCATTAGTTTTCGCGTTGTAAATAAAAAAAATCAGTCTACATTTAATATAAAGGCTTGCTCTCAGTCATGCAAACATAAATATTTATGGATGAAAAATGTGAAAATGAACACTGTGGTAGTTGCAGCGGACATTTGCCAACTCCATCAGTTCACCAAACCTTGGACGAATTGGATTTCAGTCGCGGAATCTGGAGTGCAGCCGTTGATGGATGTATAGATGACCTTGTAGAATTCCTTGTAAGGAAACATGTACACCCTGATCAAACAGATTCGTCTGGATATACTGCGTTGGTAATTGTTCTTTTGACTACATAAGCCACAGCCGTTTTTATTTGAAGAGATGATGACCGAATGGGTTTCAACATCGGTTTCTGACTATCCACTCCTTCCCCCCGTCCCCACCCTCACCCCCCCACATTCCCTTTAACTCTCCCACCCCTCTCCCTGCTCCATCCAATTATTGTCTTTAAAGAAAAACTGAGAGACATGCCACATACACTAAGTCATCATTGAGTCTGTCAGTAAGTCCATTACAAATCTTTTCAAGCAAACTCTGCTAACATTTTCCGACTAGTTAAAATTATGGAACTTGGCATGACAGACCAACGGACTGCAAGGCTATAGACGGTTGCCAGTGAAAACGTCCCATAGTCAAAACGTCCCAAAATTGGTCAAAACGTCCCACTTTGGTATTTTCAAATAGTCAAAACGTCCCCCCAAAAATGTCCGCCATTAAACAATTACCAGTGTTAAGTTTGTTTTGTTTTATTTTGTTTAGCAACTGTTTTATGACATTTTTACTGTTTAAGGTAATTAAATACTTCTCTTTTTTTGGAAAATAATGAATAATTATTGACTGATTTTATCTTAAAGGGACACATGGCAATCTTGAGTTTTATTCAAACATTAAAAATTGCTCCTCAATTTACTTATCCTGCGTCATTTTGACTTTAAAACTGCTTGCATATAATTAAATAAAAAATTGAGATTTCAACTTTCTTCATTATTTCAGGGAGTACGTTATCCAAATTTTTAAATATATTACTGGTGCAATATTATAAAAAGTTAGTAATATGCAAACATAATTTGCTTTGAGCTATTCTAACAATTAATATTAATGATTGAACAAATGCAAGTTAAGAGGAAAACTAACGGGACGCCGTGAGTTTTTTAAAAATCAAGATTGCCATGTGTCCCTTTAAGATATTTTTTTTAAACATGTTAAAGGGGGACTAGGGGACATTTTGACTATAATTATTATTATGTTTATACAAGTGTTTGATTGTCGCCAGGTATTAAATAATTAATTCACTGAATGGGAAATTGATTAGAAAGAAGAAAAAACATGTTTATTTTATGATTTTTATTTGGGGGACGTTTTGACTAGGGGATGTTTTGACTGTAATTCCTATAGACCCTCCAGTCAGACCGGGAGGTGACTAATACATTTGTAGTAGGTTTTGACATGAATTAAACATGTATGCTTATAACTTTTTATACTGTGCGTTTTAAATCAAGCAATATTTCTTGATCAATGGGTCAATTTCGAACTATGCCGTTTTGACCCAGGATGTCGTCTTGAATTTGGGTCGTTTTTACCTGGATTTGCATCAACTTGAAGTAGCCCGTCACAGCTATCTCTGTAGGATGGACAGTTGGTATGTTGTGTACCTGTGAATATGACTGTATACCAACTACTTTGCTTTACTTTTAACCTACATCGACCCCCTTGTGGTTGCCGGAGTTGAATACAACCACTGCATATCCCACTAGAGGCAGAGGGGTAGGAATGGCGGATGAGCCTGGCGTGTTCGTCTCTGTTTGGCGCCATATAACCTTTCTTGTGATGGTGCACTGTAAAACCCCAATTCAATTCAATTGATAACATGTGCAAAATTTTATTTTTCCGGATTGTATGCTTTATACTATACATGCTATATGTTTCTTGTTTTAATGGTAGACTGAGGTTTAAATGATTAAATTATTGATTTGTCTACCTTTAATTTTCAAGGGTGTAATAATTTTTTTATAATTCTTAAATTTAAGATAATTTTAATTCTTAATTCATGATCAATATCCATATTTATCTTTAACAGGAATTACCTTGTCCATATTTCAGTAAGTCGGAACTCCTTCTACAGTTTTCATCTGATTGAATTGAAACTTAGTATACAGTTCTGACATGAGGTGGACATGCACATATTGTCGGGGTGTTCCTGTCAGTTGATTTTCATTGAGTTATGCCATATTTTGACTTGATTTATTTCTTATATACTGTATAGAATGCATTCATGTGTGGGCAACTCCAACAGTTTCTACTTGATTAATTTTGTTTCAGCACTATGCTTGTAGGAATGGTCACATAGAGATCACCAAGATTCTCCTGGCCCACGATGCATCTCCCAACATACAGACTAGATCTGGAGGAGTTACCCCACTTCACAGGGCAGCATACTGCGGGCATATAGACACTGTCAAACTTCTCTTACTACACAAAGCTGATCCCCTGATATCGGACTTTGATGGCAAACTGCCATTACATAAGGTAAGTACATGTGGAGAAAAAGCCAAATAAATTATCTGTGTATTGGTGCAATGTTTGCATTTGTTCAATCATTAATATTCATTTAAGCAATTTGTTTTTGCATATTATTAATTTTAGATATTATTGCAGCAATAATACATCAAAACTTAATAGTATAATAAGACGGAATAGTGAATACTTAAAATTTGATTTATTTAAATGTAACCAGGGTAAAAGTAAAAATGATACTGGATATATAAATCGAGACACACATATCAAACTCTTCAAGATTGCCGTGTGTCCCTTTAAACTGTTACTGAAAAGAAAAAATTCTGGCGACATTCAGATTGCCAAAATTCTATTGATAACCATACCTGGTAGACATGCTTTTTGTGTTAGCATTTTCATTCCCTTCAATTTCTTCCGAGATAGAATAAGCGCTATGGTTGGCATTTAAAGGTACTAACCAAGCAAATATTGCATATTTTTACTTATCATTAAACTATAGTGTTATTATTCCTGATACATCGTTTTAGTACCACCTGATCTGCAATCCATATCTTCCCGAACAGGTTATCACCAGCAATTTGCGGGTGATAATATCACACGTGATAGATCTACACATATTTCAAAATATTTATTTTTTTGGGTGAGAAAACTTATATTTTCACATGTAAATACATGTAAAACCATTTAAATTAGCCAGGCCAAATATTCCTTTTTTTTGTCTACATGTACTTTACTGCCATTTACAATTGGATTATGAGTTCGGTTAAAGTATATTCAACTTCTGATATTTAATCGCATCAATGTATGTATTTAAATAGAGGATAGTTGTTTGTTTTGAGTGAATATAGGATTTATTTCCATCGAGAAGTGAGAAAATTTATAGTTTCACAAGTGCTTTAGTACGAGTGAAAATATTCGTGTTTTCTCACTTCTAGATGAATATATATATATATTATATATATATATAAAAATCCTATATTCACGACAAACCAACAAATATTCTATATATTATATACTCACAACCTGGAAATTTATGTAGAAAAAACATAATGCGCCAAAACAATGACGTCAATAACGTAAACAACGTCTACAGATGCATGACGTCATTTTGAGTGAAAATATATTCACATGTAAAATATAAACAATGAAAATATTAGGTTATTTTAATCATAAAATCCACTATTTCACTTGAAAGTATAATTATAATAATAGGTGAATATGCATCATTTTATAAACAACATACTGGTTAAATCTGGTACAAGTTCAATGTTGGGATTGCCATTGTCTCCCATACAATTGTTTAGTAGCATAACTTTTCTGTAGATGAGAAGAGGTATTTACCTAGGTAGTGAGAAAACGTTGGTTTTTCTTTAGCCTAACTTTATTCATTTTACACCGATTACAAAACATGCTACCCAGCTTATTCAAATCATTCTCAATGACATGGATGACAGTGTTATTCTGGTCTTGTTATGGGAGGAAAATGATGAATCCCCAGAAAACCCTTGTATTTAACCTCAGTACCCTCTCACAACACCGAGATGGGGATTCAAACCTGGGTTGCATTGGTGAGAAGCGAGTGTGATACTGACTGAACTACTCGGACACCCAAATAAGATGTTTTCATAAAGTAGCTATCCCGCCAACAACAGTCAAATTTAAGAACAGATGTACACCGTTTCTAAACCTACTGATGATGAGGTATATATAGAACTTACAATATTTTGAGAATCCAAACTCTATAGACACAATATAAACAGCTTTATCCAGGCAGAGCAAACCCCGAAACTGGTGCGTCGAATTAAGATTAAGAGTTACCAACTCAATTCATTTTACGCATACCGGTATTCAGTCACAGATATTTTAATAAACGGTCAATAAACCGATACTTTTAATCAGCATATTTAATTATTATATGACCTGAACACCTGGATATAAATTTGATAAAACATGTTTGTCAGTGATTTTTTTCCATTATTTGGCGAGTTAATTTCTTTAAAAGTTGTTATGTGAATAGGAATGAATATGGAACATGCTTAACTACAGAAAACAACATACTGTTTAGTAAAAAGACATTTAAATACAATAACAATTATCATTTGGAGCATCCCATTATTGAAATGTCTTCCATTTCAGGCAGCCGAGAAAGGCCATGAATTTATTGTGGAACTATTACTAAATGCTTCACCCATCAGTAAGACTTACAGGGACAAGAGAAGTCAACTTCCTGTAGACTGTGTACCAGACAATAGCACAAAACTGAGGTCATTACTCGAAGTTAATTCATCATTTGTGAAGCAGTCTTCGGAATCCGATCAAAATGGCTGAATACATGAACAAGATTTAGAATTAAAATTAAACTTGTTGAGATACAGGTATTTTGCAATAGATGCAAAGAAAGCTTTCACAGACTTTAGAAGTATGTCTGCAACTTTATCTTGTCTTGTTGGAATCAACAATTCACAAAGACGGACTTTTCTATTATATTCATGGTTTGGTACCATATCTGGTTTATATGCCAGTAAAATGTTCTTCATACTGTAATACATGTATTTAACACTTTTGTGATATATGTATACATGAACTAGATGTATACATGAACTATCATATTTATATTTCTGGAATTTAAGTTTAACACAACACAGAATTATATTCATCAACAATTTATTGAATGTTAGATCAATGGTTCCATCAGTGATTCAGAGTTTCAAACATGCTTGTTTTAATCTCTTCAGACCTGCAGTCATGAATGCATGATACATAATGACAAATGCATTAGTTTCAACAGCTTTTAAGTTCTATGACATAGAAGAACGCCAAAACACGACTAATAAATACAGAATATAAACACACTGCACTCTTATGAAAATAGATACTGCAAAATACAAAAACATGCTACAAAATTCACAATGGTAACGGGAATAAACAAAAATTTCGTTAGAACTGATGGATGCCCTCAGGAGTGGATGCTTTGTGAAGCTGTATGACTGGACAAGAGTTAAAGGAAAATGTACAACAGTAAACTTATAGGTCTGCATCGGCATAGCTACTATTAGGCCCGGGCCTATATATCACATAGCTAAGTTTAAAAAAATGCAGAGGGAGCATGCTCCCGGACCCCCCTAGTTTGTTGGGCCTATAAATGCATTTCAGGTCAACTTCGCCCTGGGTCTGTGAGTTATTAGATGATACAAGTCATTTTCTTAAAGAAAGGTCAAAAGCAACAATTGATGCCAATTCAAAGAACAAGGGCAATCCATTACATTCTGGACAAGAGATGTGTGATAAACATAAACATGATCAAATTAAAATAAATGTACTACACAAAGGGATCTTCTATATTTATTGAAGCTTAAGTAAGTTATGGTTATTGTGCTCTGCACTTCCCTGTCCTCTATCATTGCCATGATACATTCCAGTCCTTTAAGTAGTTTTCAAGTTAAAGCTCTATAGAAGAAATATATCTACAAATTACAAAATAAGGTAGCGCCGTGGTGTAATGGTTAGCATTGTGGTTTAGTAACCCAGGGATCGCGCGTTCAATCCCAGCCAGGACCGAAGTTTGGTTAATTATCGAAATATTTCAAAAGTATTTCCTACCTTACCAGTCTTTCAGATGAGAATTTAAACCTAGGTCTGCTCGCTAAAATGCTTAGTGCAATACAGCGAGGATAAATAAACGCTTATACGCACACAAATTACAAAGGGCAATAAATTGTATTTGAAGAAAGATAAGAGTCGTGTTTACTGTGATTTGTACTTCCTCTCACTGCACTCGATTATTGTTTCAAGTTTCCAGTCCCATTAGTAGTTTTCAAGCTATGCTCCGGACAAGATAGTAGGATGGAGGGAAGGACGTACGAAGCGGCGACTACTACATAAATACGCTCACACAAATTTTTTCAAGAAGCATAACATGGTCCCCTATCTGAATGATATGGATTAGAAAATCTATAAACTGGCTGCAATGAAATGAAATGAATACAAAATAAACATGAGATTATGATATTTAATTGTTCTACAACTGTTGTTTGCTGCTTTATGTCAGATCCAACCATTAAATAATAAAAGAAAGCAACTTTAAAAGGACAAGCGGCAATCTTAATTTTATAAAAACTTGCAGGGTCCTTTTATTATTTTTTTTACATAACTTGCATTTGTTCACTCATTAATATGAATTATAAGAACATTATTAAATAAGTTTTTTTTTTGCAAATTACTTATATATGTAAACATGTAGTAAAATAACAGAAATGAAAACTTTTAATTATATACAAGCAGATTTACAGTCAAAATTGATACTGGATTAATAATAAATTGCGACGATTCTTTTAATGATAAAATGAAGATTGCCGTGTGTCCATTTAAATATAATTCAACTGAAATGCTTGCTACTAAATACAGACTTAAGTTTCACAAGAAATAAACAGATTGAGGTCATTTTTAAGTATTGCAGGTTTTATATAAAATCAGATCTAGTTTTCAACTTACACTATAAAGGCGTGTTGGATCATTACATTCTGAACTAAGATCTCGGAATTGGCCAGCCCACAGACCATGATTCCTAGATTTAGGCATAAATACGTATACATATGCCAGGATGTGGGTCTGATGGTCTGTGACTGATTTGAATTTGAGTTAAATGTGGGATTTACGGCGCACCAGCACATAAAGGTTATTTTTTATGGCGCCAACAGGAATATTACAGGGAGATAAAAATATGCAGACTGGGCCTAGAACATCTCACCAGCAGAACTGCAGAGTTGCTGCAAATTCTGTCTGTTGTTGTAGGTCACCACTCTAGTAGCACCTGAAACAATACAGGGATCATGATTTAGAACTGAAATGAACACGACAAAATGAACATGAATTCAGTGGGATTTTACCCCTCTGCCTGGATACTCAGTGGTCCTATTCAGGATGGTCTGTGGCTAATTTGGAGATTTGAAATTCAAAATGTAATTATCTGACTTGTAAAAAGCCATGAATCTCAGGTCTACATCTTTATCCAGATTTAGTCGTTAATAAATAGTTTAAATTGTAACAACTATATGCTAGAAACTTCTGACAACCAGAACTGCAAATAATATCCCTCAGCATACAGTGAATTGTTAAGGCCTCTTCCCCTTGGAGTCAGCACTTCTCCAAGCTGTAATGCACATACACATACACATTAATGCTGTCAGACAAGTTCCAGGGCTTACCTCCCTATACATGATCATACATGTTCAGACCACATCATTAACAACTGTGTGACATTATTGACCCTACGTTTATAATATAAGTATATCTAGTCAACAACCACGTGCCATTATTGACCCTATGGTTGTAATGTAAGAATATCTAGTCACTTGTTGTGATGTATCTAGTCAACTGTTGTCCTGTACACATCACATGTACCTGTAAAACACAATACCTACAACATTACCTACAACATGAAGTGACACTTGCGATTTAAGTCCACTCATGAGGCGATCTTTTTAAAACATTTCCCATTCCCAAGGTTTTTCTCGCTGTTTCTGGAGCAATGGGATAATCACATAAATAACTACGCTGGAGATTAAAATCCCTAGACACTACGTGACTTTCTTCGTCCTATGGTATGAATACGGACTGTGTAATTTCGGGTCCTTGCTCTTGTAATGTTCGTTAAAGTCAAGACGGAAACTGAGAAAGCGTAAACTGACATCCTGGTGGCTGGTCACCATCACCAGGAACTGTTGGACCATGTCCTGAAATGGAGTGCACATACAGATAATGTCATGAACATGGGAGGTAATAGGTTACAATATATAGTGTTGTAGAACTCAAGAGGCATAATGGTAAATATGTTTTCTGGTCATAGAGCTAGTTTTTATGGTGAAAAGGAATAACACTTGCTTCACCCGCAAGGTGTCTTATAGTTTGAATCCCTGCTACATCTACAGATTTTTCCTCATCCGTTTACATTAGTGCCGTGACCAGGATATTTACTGTTGGTGGCAGCTTAGCTGAGGTATGTAGAAATTTGTTGGATATTTGTGGGTGACTATATTCAAGGATGGAGGAATGTATTGTTAGTATAATTCAGAGGGGTGAATACCAAATCGTAAGGGCTGGGGTTAGGGTTAATACTTTTTCCTTGTCTGTTTGCAATGGTAACTGATAATAAAAATAGCATGTTCTCTATGGCAAAGCAGATGACATTTAATGCAAACCTGTAAGAAAGTAGTATTAATAGACAACATACCTGGTATGACTGTTGAAGAACGGCCAGTTTGGCTCTCGTTGACGGTATCACAGTTTTAAGAAATTCAACCCTCCGTTTTCTCTCTTCCTCCTCCATGTCATCTGTTAAGCCCCACTCACCCTGCAAATGGAGGTTTTAATATTAAACAACAAATGGAAACTTTGTATTCAGAAAAAAATAATGTTGGACAGTAAATGTTGCTCTAAATATGATCAATTGCTCTCATACATATCAAATATGATATTATTCGATAAATATATTACCCTTTTGACACAATTAATCTAAATGAAATTGGGAATTACGCCCGTTTAACACATCTAATAAGGTTATATGGCACAGCAACCTCAGCGGGAGATGAGATGAAGGAAGAAGTTTCTCATTAAACATGCCTGTAATTGGGAGTGAACCCATCCAGGGCAGAGGTCCCATCCAGGGCAGAGAACCCACCCAGGGCAGAGGTCGGTAGTTCTCAAGTACAAGGTCTTATCCACTGAGATACTGAGGCTGCAACAGGAGTGGAAACCCTCTGAATGTTTCCAGATTTACACTATAAGGGCTAGTCCAGCAAAAAAATGTGTGGAGGGGTAGGCACTTTTTTCTCCAGTTTTGTGATGCTCCCTACCACCTACATAACTGGAATTCACATGCTTGCAACCACCCACAGCACTGAAACTGTTTGATTTCACATATTCTCTGTGTAGAATATAAATTATAGTGTGTGTGTTGTTCTTGTTCTACAACTGAGGGAAAATATTCAATACATCTTTTGCTAAAAATGCGACAAATTTGATATATCGTAGAAAAGTGTTTGGTATTAAGTGAAAAGATACACACACCCCCCACCCCCATGTTTTTTGCTGGAATACCCCCAACTATACACACCTCGCCTGTTCTCTGCCTCTGAAGTTTGGCATAATGTTGCCTGGCCAGGAGTTCATGCTGGGCTGTCTGGTAGAAGGTGTCCTGGGCCTGTTGGAAGTCGATGATCAGGTCAAATATGGTCCGCAGCTGGGTCAGGATACCCTGTGTAACAGTTATAGTACACATACTTACAATGTAGCATTTTCTTGAAATAAAACTACGAAATAGCACTGTACGGTTATTGCAGGAAGAAATCAACATGCAAAATAAATTACAATACAGTGAAACTTGTCTAATTTGGAACTTGGCTTAAACGACATCCTCTCCTAGAAGACTCTCCTTCGATAGAATCGGTACCAACATTCGTTCTTTATATGGTTAACCCTTCATTAACGACGCCTCTCTCACCTGCATAACGAAACTGTTTTGACTACACAACCAATATTGCAGTGTATTTCACACTTTCTTGAAAGACATCGTAAAAAGAGAATTTTGCCGCAAGTGTTTATCGTTAACACTGACCTCATTAAACAATACCTGAGCGAATACCAATTATCAATGTCGTTATTAAGTGGCTCCTCAATCAAATGTGTACATGAATGAGCGATTTAATGGTTATGGTATAATACACATTTGTTTGAGAGTTGACTTCATATGATTGTAAATGTGCATAATGGATACACCTAAAAAGAGTAGGAAGCAACATTAAGGTTGAACTAGGAAATATTTTTACAAATACGACAAATTAAAATGTGAAAAGGCAGAGTTTTAATACCTTGACAAAATACGGAGATATTAATGCTGTCGTAGTTGTAGTTGTATACATTTTAATAACGTTTTGTTGTACATATGTGTACAAACATGTTTTTCATTATATCAATACCTGGCCTGAACGACACCCTCTCCTATACAACCTTGTTGCCCAGAACTGCAGGATGTCAAATAAGACAAGTCTCACTGTATTTGCAAATGATTGTTCTTGAAGTGTTCATAATATGTGATTAAGGAATATGCCAACTTCTGTTAATACCCTTCAGCAAGTAACGGGAGAGTGAAACTCAAACTCATCTGATGAATATTATGACAACAGTTTCCTGGTCTACGTTGTCATGACTCCTTGAGAGAAAGTCACAGCTAACTATATAAAGTTTCTATGTGATTATGTGCTACAATAGCAGCTTAAATCTGACATAAAATATAATTTAGAATAGTTATTGTGTTTAATAATGCAGGAATTGTCTTGTGGCAAATGTCCTTATTACTCTCTAGATCAACTGATGAAACAAATATCTGGGTGGGATTTTTTTTTATATTTGAAAATCAAACAGCCTTCAGCAGATCTGACAGACAGCCTGCTCAAATCAAACAGTCTTCCATTATATACAAATCAAACAGCCTCGCAGTTTGTACAAATCTAATAGCTTTCTAAAATGTGCAAATCAAACAGCCTTCCAATATAATTTGTAATTCAAACGGCCTTCCAATATGTGAAATCAATCAGCCCTCATTTGTGCAAATCAAACAGCCTTCATTTGTGCAAATCAAACAGCCCTCATTTGTGCAAATCAAACAGCCCTCATTTGTGCAAATCAACCTTCTAGTTTGTGCAAATCAATTTGCAAACAGCCTTTTAGTTTGTGCAAATCAAACAGCCTTCCATTCCAGTAAGTGACAAAGTAGTGATAATTAAATGGGAAGGAATATAGGTGATATAAAACCTGTGCTGTAAAACAGTTACTGCTACACAGAATTACAAATTAATACAATGATGTTTGTTATTACAGACAAGGTACACCAGCAACAACCAACTTACAGTCCCAAACTCCTACAAATATATTTGTGCAAAACAGTTTTATCCAAAATATCCACACACTAAAACACTAAACCTTATCATTAATTTTATAAAGTCGAGCTTTAAAACAAACATTTAATATTTTCTGAAATTTCTTTAAAGCATCAAAAGATCAAGGCCAAATGCTATCAAATGCATCCAACTGGTTGGGTCTCTTGCTTAAATTGCAACGAGTCTTAATCGCTATTTCACTATATAAATGACATTTTCGTTCTGCATCAAATTATTAAACATAAGTAGGACATACTGATCTGTTACATTGTGTAACATACTGATCTGTTACATTGTGTAACATACTGATCTGTTACATTGTGTAACACTCTGATCTGTTACATTGTGTAACATACTGATCTGTTACATTGTGTAACACACTGATCTGTTACATTGTGTAACATACTGATCTGTTACATTGTGTAACACACTGATCTGTTACACTGTGTAACATACTGCTCTGTTACATTGTGTAACATTCTGATCTGTTACATTGTGTAACATACTGATCTGTTACATTGTGTAACATACTGATCTGTTACATTGTGTAACATACTGATCTGTTACATTGTGTAGCATACTGATCTGTTACATTGTGTAGCATACTGATCTGTTACATTGTGTAGCATACTGATCTGTTACATTGTGTAACATACTGATCTGTTACATTGTGTAACATACTGATCTGTTACATTGTGTAACATACTGATCTGTTACATTGTGTAACATACTGATTTATTATACCTCACGTTTACACTCCTGTATAAATTGCCCATACCCTTAGCGTGAAGCAATTTTTACTGTTTACCGGTAAACAATTTTTAGTGTTACATGATTGTGAATGAATGAATGTTGTTTTACGGCACGTCTACATGATTGTGACGTCACGGGAAGTATAAAAATAGGTTTTGGGTTTTTCCAATAACGACACTCTTTGGCAATTGAAAATCGGTGGACGCTTATTAAAATACAGTTCAAGTTATGTCAATCGTAAGACGCTTGGTTTACCAAAAGACAATAAAAAAATGTGGCAAGCAGATTTGTTACTTTAAATCAAAACTGGTATAAAAATAAAAAATAAAAAAATTATTGCGATTTTTCCCCCTCGTATATTAAAATTTCAATCAAAACATTTGTTCGGTATAATAAAACAAATATTGCATCCCAGTGAGGGTGACAGTGGATATTGTCAACCTTCAGCAAAATAATGTCAACCTCGTCTTCGCCTCGGTTGACATTATTTTCCTCAGGATGACAATATCCACTGTCACCCTCACTGGGATGCAATATTTATATACTGTTACATTGTGTAAATGCAATTATTCAACCAACTGAAATGTTTACTTTGTCCTTAAACTCGTATTATCTGGTACATATATACAACTGAATGTTTTGTTTCCAGAAAGACAGGGCAAAGATAGTTTAACATGTATATGTTATCTATTATACTTTTGTTATGGTGAGAAACCAAATTTTAAGTTTACAGCAATAAAACAATATTTAATATCTTTCAAATCATGCTAGATTCCATCAATACCATCAATAAACTATGATTTTGATGATAAATATGAACATTGATCTTGTCTGGTTTATGCTGCAAGATATACTACAATACAGAAACAACACACGCTGATTTTCTCACACAAACTAAATCCTAAATCTAATCATCTGGTGCAGTTCTAGCTTGTCCAGAATCACATTTCAACAGTATTTACATTTTATAGAAAGATGCCGTACTTTGCAGTCTATGTAATGCACAAAAAACAAGTAACGTCACAGAAAGTGACAAATGGCCCCTAAACAAAGCCAAAGGTGACCTTGACCTTGGAGGTACCGACCTGATTCATGCATGCGACACACTTTCTCATTGTGGTGAAGTTTCATGGAAATCCCTTCAGTACCTTCAAAGTCATGGCTGAGACAGTATTGGCCTACTTTCATTTTTTGTATTTTTTGACGATCAACTCTACACTGTGTTCTTCTGATCAGGTTTTCTCAATCTGTCCAAACACAATCAAGTCTGATTCTGCACACTGATGCGTGACCTTGAGTGAATTACTGTACTGTAACTAGTCAATTCTGCACACTGATGCGTGACCTTGGTTGAATTAATGTACTGTAACTACTCAATTCTGAACACTGATGCGTGACCTTGGGTGAATTAATGTACTGTAACTACTCAATTCTGAACACTGATGCATGACCCTGGGTGAATTTCTGTACTGTAACTACTCAATTCTGAACACTGATGCGTGACCTTGGGTGAATTACTGTCTTGTAACTACTCAAGCCTGCACATTGATGCATGACCTAATCAATTACTGTACTGTAACTATTCAATTCTGCATATTGATGTGTGATCTTAGTTGAATTACTGTAGTATACAGACCCAGCTGCGTTCAAGTACCTCAAATAACTGCAGATTCAATGCAGAACGAACGGAAAATGAACGAAGAACGAACGCAAAATGAACGTTGTACGATCTACATTTTAAAAATGAATTTGCGTTTTGTTTCGTTCGTTGCGTTCATTTTCAGCGTTTATCATTTTAAAAAATCAACGATGAATACATTTTTTAAAACGCTAAACGCTGAAAACGAATGAATCGAACGCAAATGCATTTCGGATAACTTCTATATTTATCCTTTTGAGTTGATATTTAAACAAAGAGCATTTTTTAGTATTTTAATATAAAGAATTACACTGTGTAAATGGTGAATAACTGTACTGTAACTACAATTTCTGCAAATTGACGTGTGAACATGGGTGAATAACTTCTGCTTGTTTGTTTGAATGATGTTTTACGTCATTTTCAGCACATGTTAGGCCATATATGACAGTCGATCGTTTTTGTGGTTGAGGCAGACCACCAACTTATTCCTGGGTAGAACCAGTATTGTACACCTCCTGCCATCTGTAAGAATTGCCACTTTCTCACTTTAATACTAGAAGGGTGTTCCGCGGAACGCTTGTGTTGCCTGCCATGTGCTTGTTTCAGCAAGTACAAATAATCTATAAAATTTGAAGACATGGGTGCAGTTCTTCATGAATTATGGAGCAGTTTTTTTTTTAAAGTGTTGAAGTTTATGAAAAGGGGCATAAATCTGCATTGGATAATTGATAAGATAGAACTGTATAAAGTTTCATGACCATAGGTCAATATTTTGCCAAGTTATGACAGGTAAGGTTGCAGCTTAAAAGTTTTATGAAAAGGGACATAACTCTGCCAAATGAAAGTCAGAGGTATTGGTCATGTATAACGACATTCCTTAGGTTAAGATGAAGATTTGTGTGAAGTTTCATGAACATAGGTCAAATGTTTTTCAAGTTATGAGCTTGGTTTAATACGTTGCAGGATAGTTTTATAAAAAGGGGCATAACTCTGCTGAAATGAAAGTCAGAGTTATTGGTCATTGGTAACAATATTCTATGTGATAATATGAATGTGTGCGAAGTTTCATGAACATAGGTCAAACACTTCCTAAGCTATGGCTAGTTGTGAGCTTGGTTAGGTGGCAGGTTAAATTTTATATAAAAGTGGGCATAACTGAAGTCAGAGGTTTTGGACATGTGTAACAACATTCCTTGGTTAAGATGAAGATGTGTGTGATGTTTCATGAACATAGGCCCTATACTTTCAACTTGTGGTCGAGATTAGGTTGCAGGTTAAAGTGTGACGGAAGACAGAGACAGACAAAGTGAACCCTAAGTGTCTGCCATGCTAAGCAGGCGTCTCAACAAGTTGAGCTCCCAGTAGGATTGAAACTGCAGCGGTGAGAGGCGAAATGGTTTACAATGCAACATCATTAAACCCTTGACCATGGAGGCGCCACGGGTGAATAACTACTATAATTACTCAATTCCTCACATTTGGTTGAATTATATTCTGCACATTGATACGTGACCTTGGGTGAATTACTGTATTATAACTACTCAGTTGTGTGCGATTCTAAACATTAAAAGCACTAAATTGGGTGAATTACTGTACTATAACTACTCATGAGTGTGTTATGTAACCTGGTATGTTATCCCCACCTTGGAGCTTCTATTATGCTATAATAAACATGGTTATAGATACATAATCCGTATTAGTAATACAGAGTTATATACATGTAACATGATATTCAATACAATTAATGTGCATTAAAATCTGCAAGAGGGGAACATTACTCGTCTCTGTAATGGTTTTCATAACTGCCCATGATTATTTATGATTGTGTTTCATACTGCATGCAAAGATACAATATTTGTTAAAATAAACAGCGACCCAGTCAAATGTTATCCAAACAATTTACGCCAAATTAACTGTATTTCCGGAGTATTAAAACGGTCTGATTCCAGTCTATCTGAGTCTCACAGAAACCAAACATTCACAAAATCTCGAACAATCCAAGGAAACATTTTTACGAAACCCTTACAGAACGTCATCTTTCAACTCATTTATCTGGTGGCCAACTTGTATTACGAAGCATGGATCACGATCGGGCTAGGTTTGTGTATATAAAGATGCACACTGTTGTTAAAAATTGTGACCACAATGGTCTACAAACCGTTTCTTTAACATAATTTCCGTGGTGGCCATCTTAGATCTTTACAAGTTGATCTCGAAATCAAATTCGTGCCAGGTTTTCAAGCTACATGCTAATTTTGAAAATGACAATTCTATCAAATGTCAGCAGTTATGTGATGCATGGACAATCAAAGAAAGTATGAAACTTCAGTTTACCCTTGACTGCTCGTCCAGCAAACACCGAGTTATTATGTTGTCGAGGAAGGTCTCGTGTGCAGCAATGACACAGTCTAGATCTTCTGCCTCTCTTACTTTGCTCAACAGCTCGTGCCACGAACATTCTAACACCTGCACGGAAGTTTGTGAATATGAATTGCATGTAAAGTTTATACAATTACAAACAAGAGGTCCTTGGAATTTGTCCAACACAAACAACAGTAGAAAATTTCAGACTGCTTTATCAAGTTGGGTAACTAGTACTGTTTGTTAAAATGCAATAGGTCTGTTGATATCAAAAATATCAAGCAAAACTTATGAAATGGACAATAGAGCATAGTTGTACACGCTTATCTAGGTATATAAAATAAAAGGTCAACTACAGTATTTTGATAAAGAAAACATCTGCAACGAAACTGTATCTTTGAACAAGAAATAGGCATACTATGCCTACAACATAATGATTAGAAATAGTAGATACATAAAAAGCTTTATGATTTCTAAAAGCACCGCATATCCAACAAGAGGTCAATGACCTTGAAGCTCTACTGATTGATTTTGATTTCAGGAAGTAGTCGCTACAAACTTGTTTTTATGAAAATTTATTTTTAGCCGTGGCGGCCATCTTGAATTTCCGGCCGACCTGAAATTTTGCTAGGATCAATTAAGACATCAAGAGTAACATTCCTGTGAAGTTCAGTAGAGCTAAAAACCGGAAGTGAAACATAGTTATTTCCAATTCAAATTATAACACGAATTTATGATCATGACTCTGTAAAATAAACACTACCATGTCTGTTTTAATGTTGATTTCATACCAGCAAATATTACTTGTACTCTTGCATATCTAATTTTACATTGACATTCAAAGCGCAGAGTACCGTAACATGCAGTTTTGTGGGAAACCGAACATCGCAACATCTCGAACATTATCTTGTTTCCGCAGTGGAAAAATAACAAGAGGTCAATGACCTTGAAGCTCTACTGATTGATTTTGATTTCAGGAAGTAGTCGCTACAAACTTGTTTTTTGAAATTTATTTTTAGCCGTGGCGGCCATCTTGAATTTCCGGCCGAACTGATATTTTGCTAGGATCAATTAGACATCAAGAGCAACATTCCTGTGAAGTTCATGAAAATCCGTCAAGAAGTTTCAGTGGAGTAGTCGCTACAAGTTTTCATTATATAATTCTATGTAAACAAAGATGGCCGCTGACAGCCATGTTTAACATCTAATCAAAATGATTTTTGCCAAGGACCAACATCATGTAATGCTGATCATTTTAGAAAAAGTCCCATATCAATATCACTTCTAGTTTTCATGAAGTAGTCGCTACAAACTTGCATTTTGAAAATCTATTTTTAGCCATGGCGGCCATCTTGAATTTCCGGCCGACCTGAAATTTTGCTAGGATCAATTAGACATCAAGAGCAACATTTCTGTGAAGTTTCATGAAAATCCGTCAAGTAGTTTCAGAGGAGTAGTCGCTACAAGTTTTCATTATATAACTCTATGTAAACAAAGATGGCCACTGGCAGCCATGTTTAATGTCGAATCAAAATAATGTTCGACTCGGATAACCATAATGTCATGCTGATCATTTTAGAAAAAGTCCCATATCAATATCACTTATAGTTTTCAAGAAGTAGTCGCTACAAACTTGTATTTTGAAAATCTATTTTTAGCCATGGCGATCATCTTGAATTTCCGGCCGACCTGAAATTTTGCTAGGATCAATTAGACATCAAGAGCAACATTTCTGTGAAGTTTCATGAAAATCCGTCAAGTTGTTTCAGAGGAGTAGTCGCTACAAGTTTTCATTATATAACTCTATGTAAACAAAGATGGCCACTGGCAGCCATGTTTAATGTCGAATCAAAATAATGTTCGACTCGGATAACCATCATGTCATGCTGATCATTTTAGAAAAAGTCCCATATCAATATCACTTATAGTTTTCAAGTAGTAGTCGCTACAAACTTATTTTTTAAAAATCTATTTTTAACTGTGGCAGCCATCTTGAATTTCTGGCCGATCTGAAATTTTGCTAGGATCAATTAGACATTAAGAGCAACATTCCTGTAAAGTTTCATGAAAATCCGCCAAGTAGTTTCAGAGGAGTAGTCGCTACAAGTTTTTACTATATAACTCTATGTAAACAAAGATGGCCGCTGGCAGCCACGTTTAACGTCGAATCAAAACGATTTTTGATAAGGACCAACATCATGTCATGCTGATCATTTTAGAAAAAGTCCCATATCAATATCACTTATAGTTTTCAAGAAGTAGTCGCTACAAACTTGTATTTTGAAAATTTATTTTTAGCCGTGGCGGCCATCTTGAATTTCCGGCCGACCTGAAATTTTGCTAGGATCATTTAGACATCAAGAGCAACATTCCTGTGAAGTTTCATGAAAATCCGTCAAGTAGTTTCAGAGGAGTAGTCGCTACAAGTTTTCATTATATAACTCAATGTAAACAAAGATGGCCGCTGGCAGCCATGTTTAACGTCAAATCAAAACGATTTTCGACAAGGACCAACATCATGTCATGCTGATCATTTTAGAAAAAGTCCCATATCAATATCACTTATAGTTTTCAAGAAGTAGTCGCTACAAACTTGAATTTAAAAAATCTATTTTTAGCTTTGGCGGCCATCTTGGATTTCACATCAACATGAATTTTTGCTAGGATCAACTAGACTTCATGGGCAACATTTCTGTAAAGTTTTATGAATATCCATCCAGTAGTTTCAGAGGAGTAGTCGCTACAAATAAAAGTTAACGGACAGACGGACGACGGACGCCGCACCACGGCATAAGCTCTGCTGATCTCTGATCAGTAGAGCTAAAAACAAACATTTGTTTCGTCTATTTCGGCCAAAAGTACGTAGTTCACGGGACCAAAGCAAAATCTGTCGGGTAAAATCCTCGAACTTAAATGTTTGTGTTGAATGATTACCCATTTTCCGTGTTTTTTTTGGACTGAATATTTTTGGTCGCCACATGGGCGCGTGAGTCAAATTTTGGTCGCCCAGACCATTTTTTACTTGCCAATGGCGACTGGGCGAGTGCTAATTTGTGCCCCTGCAGCTGTATTTTATCGTAGAATAACATACAGCTGTCTCTCTTCTTTGTGTATATGAAAGACTGCGGAGGTCGTGTTAGAATAATATTTCAATTTTTGAAGATACAGTGGTTAAATTTGAAATTAAGGCGGAGTGTCACTGAACCATCCTGTTGCACGTATCAATCCTGTGTTGCACATATCAACCCTGTGTTTTTCTTTTATTGGACATGAAGTTGCAAATATAAATGGAAAAATGTTAGAAGGGATAAGGGTAACAACATCAAAGGATCTTAAATAAGGCTTCATTCTGTACACTAATTAGTTCAAATTCCATTTATTTTATCTGACCTTTACTACAGAAAAACAATGTTATAATTATTAAAGGTATATGGACTGTATGTTATATTTATTAAGGGTACCCGGACTGATGTGCCTACCTCAAAACTGATGTAATACTGTGTCTGCTGTATGAAGTGTACCATCTCACTCCCCAGGGTGTGACACTGGTGCAGGATCTTGGATAACTCTACAACACACAAATGTCACAGTCCACAAGTTAGGTTAATACTATATATATATATATATATATCAGTTTATTACAAATTTGAGATCAGTATTCCATTGATGGGTTTTCCCAAAGAGAATTTGTAGAAAATTGTTCTATCTTTATTATTATACTTATTATATACCTATTTCTCTCGTGCAATGAGCGGTCTGCATTTGTACCATGTGACCATACAATATATTTCCGTATTGGACACACGCGCGTACAAAAAAATTATATTAAATCCGTATTGTACAGTACATGAGCCCCATTTTAACTCAACGATAAAGTCCGAAAATCGGTAAAATGTTTCGAATGCATCAATATCACATAACAGCTTTACACGCCTATATACTTTCGTTTATAAAGCGTTTAAATCAAAATATTTGTTGTCGTTTGGTGTTGAGAGCTGACAGTTGGTGAAAGATGCTTTCTTGAGAAGAAATTGGTGATTTTATCCTTAATCATTTATAATTCTACATCGAGAGAAATAGGTATATAATAAAAAGGTCATTTAACATTGTTCTGTACAATACGGTGATATATTTGGACTCGTACCCAGCTGACACCACCATACTGGACGAGCCGCTACATACCCAGCTGACACAACCATATTGGACGAGCCGATACATACCCAGCTGACACAACCATATTGGACGAGCCGCTACATACCCAGCCTAGCGGCTCGTCCAATATATCACCGTATTGTACAGAACACTGTTAAATAACCTCATATTACTGACCCATTTTGACAGCCAACCAAATACTGTGCAACAATTGAATTGATTTGAATTGAATGTTGTTTAACGGCTCATCAACACAGTATAGGTTATTTAGAGCCGCCCCAGAGAGAGGGAAAAGATACATAGGAATCCGGGAACCTGCCCTACTCTTATTATCGAATAGATTCCTATGGTTCTTTAACGTGCTCGAATGATAACGTGCTAGAATGATAGACCGATACACGGGACCGCCCGGTTTACGTCCCCATCCAACCGACGGGGCTAAGGGAAAGTGTCTTGCCCAAGAACACCAACTGAACTCAGTGGCACCACAGAGGATTGAGCCCGGGGCCTCCAGTTACAAATCCGGTCCTCGTGCAACAATTGAACCTGTCGCATTTAAAGGGAAGCGATCTGGAAGAATTATGGTAGCTAATCCCAACACAACTAAAATATCATAATGTTTATCAGATTCATATATTCAAGTCTTCAAGATTTCCTGACCTAACATTTTCATAAGCAATAAGTATTAATCATACTGCTTACCTTCATGCATATTTCTTATGAAACTGAAGCATATTATGTAGTACTCAACTGAATTGGGGTTTAAGGTGCACCAACACATGAAAGGTTATATGGCGCCTAACAGGAATGAACATGCCAGGCTCATCCTCCATATAAAAATATGGAGAACGGGCCTAGAACCTTCTCACCCTGAACTGCAGGGATGCTGCAAATTCTATTGTAGACACTCCATTTACGCTGGAGCCACGTTTTAGTTTTTCTGCCACTGCTCTAGTGATATGAGCGAGATGGCACCTGAAACAATGCAGGGGTCATGATGAAGACCTTTAATGAGCATGAACAAAAAAATGATAAAATGAACATGAATTTGGGGGGTTGTACCCCTCCGCATTCCCCTCCAACGTGATCTGCAGTGGCCCTATTCTTTGCCCCGTAACCAAACGGGGCCCCCGGAACCACATGTAGGTTTTCATTTTATTTGGATTGACACCCACCACTGTTCCATATCTCCTCCAGTCCCTATAAGGTTCATCAAACATACACTATTACAGTGAGAAATTGTTTAATCCGGCAAACTTAATGAGCGGGGCTTCATCAAATCTGGCAACAGGACAATTACCCATCCCCATGTATTAATAATGTTGATTTGATTGGAGCTACATTTCAAATATGAATAACTGACAGTTTTTTTTCCCCTTATATAAGCGGTACTGAAAAACGGTACAATAGGCAAAAAGTATGTTTAATTGGAGTGAAAAAAATTCCCAATTCGTTTTTTTTTAAATATATACTTTAAGGGGAGAGTTATAAAATATAGAGAATGTACAAATGGTATTATTATACCTCACGTTTTACACACTCCTGTATAAATTGCCCATACCCTTAGCGTGAAGCAATTTTTACTGTTCACCGGTAAACAATTTTTACTGTTACACGATTGTGAGTTCACAGGAAGTATAAAAATAGGTTTTGGGTTTTTCCAATAACGACACGCTTTGGCAATTGGAAATCGGTGGACGCTTATTAAAATACAGTTGAAGTTATATCAATCGTAAGACGCTTGGTTTACCAAACGACAATAAAAAAATGTGGCGAGCAGATTTGTTACTTTAAATCAAAACTGGTATACAAACATAAAAAAAAAAAAAAAAAAAAAAAAAAATATTGCGATTTTTCCGTCTCGTATATTTGAATTTTAATCAAAACATTTGTTCGGTATAATAAAATAAATATTGATTCCCGGTGATGGTGACAGTAGATATTGTCAACCTTTGGAAAAATAATGCCAACCTCGTCTTTGCCTCGGTTGACATCATTTTCCTCAGGTTAGCAATATCCACTGTCACCCTCACTTTTATATAATATGTTTGCAAAGGATTTAAGCAAACGATATTGCTTTTGTTTGATCGTGAAAAACTCCAAATTGAAGGCAAAACAATGCTAATTTTCACAAAAGGGTGAAAAAAATCGCTGACTTACAAGAGGGATATTTATAAATAAATGTTAAAATGTAATAAAATTGTATTCAACCATTGTTTTTTCATTATTATGTAAATGTAATGGAGGTCATATGTTTAGTAAGGATACATATATGGTGACATAAACGTAATATTAATTATTTTACTGATTTTTTAAGCTGAATTATCGAATATTTCGTATAAATATAGTCTGGCTCGAGAAAGCTACAAACATCCTAAAAATTACCTGGTACACTCTTCAGAAGTTTTGCATTAAAGATCTGATTTCTCCATATCAATGACAGTACATACTCCATCCGCTTGGCACGCCACAGGAAGTTGAACACTCGCAGATACATTATCATGCACTCCGGGGTAAATACCTGCCAAAGTAAAACAATTATTATTAAGCATAAAACATTGTCTTATACTTGTATAGAATAACAGTTTGGTGTTTAATGTAATTTTCTAGCACATTTGAGGCTATGTATGACAGTTGACTTTCTTGTGGTGGAAGCAGACCTCCCACTTTTTCCTGGGTAGAACCAGTACTGTATACCTACCAGGCTACCATCATTCGTAAGAATCAACACTTTCTCACAGGGATACTTTATACTATTACAGGGTTTCCCCCAGGGTCATAAGGCATATCACATGCAACATGCCTTCCTGAAAAAGAAAGGAAAAACAACATGCCTTCATCAGAGCAACATGCCTTAAGATTTTCTTAATTTTCATGAATAACAGATTTAAAAGAGAAAAATAGAATTTCTATGGTGATTTTTGTTCCTTTTGCACCAAAATCATAAAAGTATGTTATTTTGCCATTTTGCCATTAATAGGCACTATTTTTTTCAAGCCCAGTTTGGTAAATGTTATGTCAGAACAACATGCCTTCACAATTTTCTGGGGGAAACCCTGCTATTATAAACTTTAAGGTAAACTTACAGTTCTGATAGGGCCATCTACATGGTAGTCCAGACTGAACACATCCCAACCCGTATCTCCAGGGGACACCTGTATGCACAATAATGACATGTTTACACATAATGATGACATGGTTTACACAGAATGACACATTTACACATAATAATGACATGTTTACATATAATAATGACATGATTACGCATAATAATGACACCTGCTACACTATATCAAACTATAAATAGTTTTGGTTTTTTTAAATGGTACAAGGTTTATTATAATTTGTCAATTTATCGCATGTTTGCAATTTTTATCCGCTCATTGAGATATATTTACATCAGATTGTGCTGTTATTTAAATGATCCTAGATTCAAATTAAAAAAGGAGTCCTTAATTTTTTTTATCTCAATCTATAGGGTAGCAGCTTATTTGCCAGCAATCATATGTTTATATATTTGACATATATAGACTTGTTTTTTTTTATAATTTTTACAATGTCGAATTTAACTCGAAATTGAAATTCACAGTATGAGAAATCAAACCAACCTCCGACTTTACAAATACAAAACAGCTCAAAACAAACTGGCCCTCTCTTTCGTATCATAACATTGTAACAAAAATCATCTATAAATAATAGAAACAGGTGTTGAAAGAAATATAAAAAGATCGGACAGGGAAAGTAGCATTCAAGGAGGACAGTCAACCACAAAACACAAAACAGAAACAAACACGCAAACAGACAAACAAGAAGGCAAAAGCAATAATAAATGCAAACGACATCACAAACACAAAAGAGCTGACAATAGGGCAAAACCTGCAAGTCCATATTTGGGTTATTTAAAAACTATTAAAAGTAGTGGAACTACCTGTGAATGTCATTTAAGTTTAAATACATCTTATTTTAGAAATATGCAAAATATCATCTTTCTTAAAGGGAATACATAGCTTGTAGTTTGGTTTACAATGTAACACCTACATACATATTATATATATCAATAACTGTGAGGTTTCAAGGTGAACCCCATTACCACCACACTGCCTCACCTCTAGTAGCCGGACATCGAGACGCTTGAGAATGTCTGAGTCATCAAACTGAGCATTGGTGGCCCGTATTGCTGTCTCCAATATACCAGTCAGATTGTGCAGGTACAGGTTAGATGCAGGCTTGGCCAAGTCTTCCCTGCAACAATATACAGAGTTAGTTAACATTGTTGAGAAAGGTTCTTGCAATATAGAAACGAGTGCACTTGTGCATGAGAAAGATTCTTGCAATATAGAATTGAGTGCGCTTGCAGAATATCGCAAGAATCTTTCTCATGGGGGAATTATTTGCCGTATTATGTTACACTATATATATTATATATTCTGTGATGAATTTCTTTCCAATCGTCAATATTTTTACACCAGTTTACCTTTTTTATACCAGTTTGCACGAGAACGCCAAGACGACGTTACGTCATACAAACAAAACAAGTGGAACCGGAACTCTTCGTTAATTTCCGTAACCGCTATTTCCTAGTGGCGGAATCTGATGACGATGTCCGTAAAACAATAGGAGCGTCATTTGGCGTTCCCGCCACTGACGGAAAATGTCGAGCAATGTTCTGTACTTCAAAATATCTCCCAGTGGGAGATATTTTGCAGTAAAGCAAACGAATAGATATAGCTTTTCTATTCCCAGTATTTCCTAAACAAATCACAGACAAATATGTAATATACAAGAATAAAACTGTTAAGCTATAAACAAGATCACTGTTACATGCCTTAAAGGCAAATAAAATATATTGTTTGACCTATGTTTTCTATATCAATGAATTTAATTCAACATATATAATAATATTATGGGGGAAAACAATCTAGTCAGGAGAGGCGACAAAATAGGTTTAAAACAACCTGTTTAGCCATCTAGCATAACTTTTTATCACTTAATATATCGTTGTTGATACTATTCTGTCAAAGTCATAACCTAATATTATGTGATGACCAGTGTTTTACATTTTAAAACATTCTGAGGGGTTCACGGGTGATCAGGAAGCGCACTTGTTTTTCATCAATGCAACTATTTAAGGTTCGATTCCCTGTTGTCAGCAGTGCATGTTAGATGGTATAGTGGTCGCCAATTGGGACAGGTGTTTTCCATGAGCTTATTTTACAATCAATGTTAAATAAAGTTTATACAAACTATTTTTTACTAAAATAATAAAAAAAATAAAGACTGATACAATGATTGGTAAGTATAGCACCAGGCAAGTAATGACAAGTAGAACTCTGACAAATACTGACAAAGAGACTGAAACCAACTTACTCTAACAAGTCCATTAAATGGCGTATAAAATCTCCCTGGCCTAGTAGCAAGTATCTTCTCATTGCCTGTAAAACACGGTTAATTATAATTTATGTCATTAGCTGGCACATCTGACACGAAGACCAACACCAAAACCTTTTTAGTTACATTTCTATACATTAAATACAAAGATATCCAAGTGAACGATGAACTAGAACTATCCCTGAAGGTGATATCATGAATACCCCCGTTTTTGTTATATATGAGTGGAAAATTTAAACAAACGGCCATAATTCCGTTATAAATATGGCAATCAACAATGTGAGATGTAGAGATACATATTAAGGTCATCTTGTGACTTACTAGAGAATTACTGAACAGTACAAATGTATAATATACATATCAGTATGTAGAGCATGACAAGAAAAAACTGTTATGTCCTGCGGTAGAGAAATGATTATTGAGTTTAGTTACCTTGAGTTGGACGATGAACTTACCTTGAGGTGGTCCAAGAACTTACCTTGAGGTGGTCCAAGAACTTAGCGTCCAAGAACTTACCTTGAGGTGGTCCAAGAACTTACCTTGAAGTGGTCCATGAACTTACCTTGAGGTGGTCCAAGAACTTACCTTGAGGTGGTCCATGAACTTACCTAGAGGTGGTCGATGAACTAACCTTGTGATGGTTCAGAACTTACCTTGAGATGGTCCATGAACTTACCTTGCCGTGGTCAATGAACTTACCTCGAGTTGGTTTATAACTTACCTTGAGGTGGTCCATGAACTTACCTTGAGGTGGTCCATGAACTTACGCTGAGGTGGTACATAACTTACCTTGAGTTGGTTCATAAATTACCTTGAGGTGGTCCATGAACTTACCTTGAGGTGGTCCATGAACTTACCTTGAGGTGGTCCAAGAACTTACCTTGAGGTGGTCCAAGAACTTACTTTGAGGTGGTCCATGAACTTACCTTGAGGTGGTCGAAGAACTTACCTTGAGGTGGTCCATGAACTTACATTGAGGTAGTCCATGAACTTACCTTGAGTTGGTTCATAAATTACCTTGAGGTGGTCCATGAACTTACCTTGAGGTGGTCCATGAACTTACGCTGAGGTGGTACATAACTTGCCTTAGAGTTGGTTCATAAATTACCTTGAGGTGGTCCATGAACTTACGTTCAGGTGGTACGTAACTTACCTTGAGTTGGTTCATAACATACATTGAGGTGGTCCATGAACTTACCTTGAGGTGGTCCATGAACTTACCTTGAGCTGGTTCATAACTTACCTTGAGGTGGTCCATGAACTTGTACTTAGTGTGGAGTACATCCAGGAGATGTTTACTCGTCTCCTTGTACACAAGGTCTATCATGTCTTGGAAATTATTGCTCAGGTCCTGACAGAACATCCACTCAGCTGAAATTTATACAACGCTGATGAATAGCGAATTTTAATATACCAAGTATGCCATAATAATGCATTATAATGTATGGAGCCAAGTTATACCGAAGTATGACGAGTGACAATAACAAAATCACAGGAAAATTCGGCCATTACTGAGGAAAAAATAATTATTTGTGTTGGCATTATTTAAATAATGATTCAATCATTTTGGATATTTAAAATACACTTAATAAACCTAAATGACAAGTTTATAAAATTATAAACATGCAAAGAAAACATAAGAACCAAAAATGAAAATGCATATTTTGATGTAAAACAAGAATATCCTTCTGCAAAGTTTCCAAATGAGCAGTTCGAGTTTTATGATGAGTTACTGTGACACCCAGTTTGATCCAAATATAACAAGCTGTGTCAAACACGCAGTTTCAATATGTACAACAGATAACCAGCCACGCTCAGCAGGAAACGTAACTATCACCAAGTGAATCAATCTTACCTTGGGTCATATCCTGGGCAATCGCAATCTCGCGACCTTTGGTAGGGGACCTGTCCTGACACACTTGACGCAAGAAGTTGATTGATTTACCTGTCAGTAATATCTGTAAACATGTTCAAGTCATCAATCATCAATACTGATAATTCTAGGCTTTGTGAACTTTTAAAGAAATTGTTTTAATCCGACATTATACCTCTACACAGCATAAAAATTCCACTCGTCCACTCGAAATGATATGCTAAAGAAAGTGCTATCTGACAAGGATAGTATTGCAATTTTGATATTTTAAATCATACAAAATATTATCAAAACATTATACAAGTGATAATACATTGTGTCTTTAAAATGCACAAGAAGCTTTTAGAAATGGTTGATTTTACAGAGAAGCCATTCAGAACAGTCTTCCATTCCTTCAGATAACTTTAAATAGTGCCTCAACTAACACATCTTAATGTTAATGTACACAAATGGAGTAGGTAATGTACAACCTATACAATTATTCTTTCTAACGCACTTCCCAAAAATCCTGCAATCCGACTGGTTAACATTCAAACATTTGCGACTATTAAATAGTGCATAACCCATCGCAAATCCAGCCATGTGACGTTCAATCGTTAAAAAAGTGAGGTCGATACGTTTTATTTCAATGCATTTGTGAGTAAAACAGTCGAAAACAGTGAAATGCATTAGAAACAGGTTAAACGCGTCACAATTAAATAAAATGTGCAACCATTAAACGACTTGTATACCGTCGCTAAATTCAAAATTTCAATTCAGTTAACCCTATTACGCCTTACCTTTCTAGCCTGGTCTGTGGATATAAACGTAGGAATCATGGACTTCCTCAGACTGTATTTATCATGCCACAGTCTGTCGTTTTTCACAGTGGGATCAGCAGCCACAAAAAACTGTAAACAAACACGAAGTTCTCATCAAATACATTCCGTGCATTATTTCAGTCTTGAAAGACAATATTTTCTTCTAAGACAAAAATGTCTCTTATAAGAGGTCGACTAGAGTTAAATTTGGGTTTACCGCACAACAACACAAAAAGGTTATAATTACAACAAGAATATTCCAGGCCCACCCTCCTTTTACAATGAGATAAAAATATGCAAAATGGACCTACTGGTCCAAGATGGCAGTCTCCAGTGTTGAGTTTCCATTTTCTTATGGCATTAAAGAGATTTTGAAATCGAAATATAGATTATGTTATCAAACCCTACATACAATTGAGACGTCCCTTCAGACATCTAGGAAATACTTCCAACTTGTGTGGAACTAATTCGTTAGGGAATCTTATAGTTCAGGCTTTTCAAACTCTCATGCAGGAAATAAATATATTTTAGTAGCATCAACAAGTCTGCTATGGATGTCCCTTTTCACGAAACTGGATATTCATAAATACTCAGATTTTTTTTTTTTAAATATATATAATTGTAATTAAATATACGTGTAAATGACATAGTAGCACTAGTATCAGTGCAGCAGAATGCTGCTTGGCCGATTATAGGTAAAATAAATTCTAAAAAAACATTAATGTCATGTTGCTGTAGTGTGACAGTGATATCAATCTTGGAACAATACAAAAATTGTGTTTTAAAGCTGTATGAAAATCACAAGTCGGTTAAAAGTTCTTGAGCTTATGTTGCATGTTATTTATAATGCCGACTCAAAATAAAACCTTTGAATCTTGTATCCTGTAAGACATTAACAACAATGACTTGTTCAACACCCGCTGAAAGCTGTTGTATATAGCAGATGAAAGCTGCAATTAAAATTCACTTTCTGATATGCAATAAGTTGGGTTCAAACACAAGCCAGTGATCTGTAAGCCATGCTTTATCCTAGGGACCCTAGTCCTCGTGTGGTATGTAGGGACCCTAGTCCTCGTGTGGTATGTAGGGACCCTAGTCCTTGTGTGGTATGTAGGGACCCTATTCCTCGTGTGGTATGTAGGGACCCTAGTCCTTGTGTGGTATGTAGGGACCCTAGTCCTTGTGGGGTGTAGGGACCCTATTCCTCGTGTGGTATGTAGGGACCCTAGTCCTTGTGTGGTATGTAGGGACCCTAGTCCTTGTGTGGTGTGTAGGGACCCTATTCCTTGTGTGGTATGTAGGGACCCAGTCCTTGTGTGGTGTGTAGGGACCCTATTCCTTGTGTGGTATGTAGGGACCCTATTCCATGTGTGGTATGTAGGGACACCTGTCCTTGTGTGGTATGTAGGGACCCTAGTCCTTGTGTGGTATGTAGGGACACCTGTCCTTGTGTGGTATGTAGGGACACCTGTCCTTGTGTGGTATGTAGGGACCCTAGTCCTTGTGTGGTATGTAGGGACACCTGTCCTTGTGTGGTATGTAGGGACCCTAGTCCTTGTATGGTATGTAGGGACCATAGTCCTTGTGGGGTGTGTAGGGACCCTAGTCTTGTGTGGTGTGTAGGGACCCTAGTCCTTGTGTGGTGTGTAGGGACCCCTATACTTGTGTGGTATGTAGGGACCCAGTCCTTGTGTGGTGTGTAGGGACCCTAGTCCTTGTGTGGTGTGTAGGGACCCTAGTCCTTGTGTGGTGTGTAGGGACCCTAGTCCATGTGTGGTGTGTAGGGACCCTAGTCCTTTTGTGGTGCGTAGGGACCCTAGTCTGTGTGTGGTGTGTAGGGACCCTAGTCCTTGTGTGGTGTGTAGGGACCCTAGTCCTTGTGTGGGGTGTAGGGACCCTATTCCTTGTGTGGTGTGTAGGGACCCCTGTACTTGTGTGGTATGTAGGGACCCAGTCCTTGTGTGGTGTGTAGGGACCCTAGTCCTTGTGTGGTATGTAGGGACCCTATTCCTTCTGTGGTATGTAGGGACCCCATTCCTTGTGTGGTATGTAGGGACCCCATTCCTTGTGTGGTATGTAGGGACCCCATTCCTTGTGTGGTATGTACGGACCCCATTCCTTGTGGGGTATGTAGGGACCCTATTCCTTGTGTGGTGTGTAGGGAGTCAAGTGTTTCTACATACCTCATCATGTGTATCCTCCAGTTCCCCATCATAGATCCAGCGTAACAAAGTGGCGTAGTTAGGCTGGGATACCTGTATACAAATAACGTTAATAGTGTCAGGCATGATTACTGAACAAACGATTTTAACAGATGACTGAAATCGACACTCTCATCCAGCATTATACAAACCTTGATCTAAACAAAGCTAAATTAGTTTTGAAAAAGAAATAAAATATAGAATCTTAACACTACCATAGCTGTTTAAATACTGATATATACAACATGTCCATGGACACAGATGTTGGACACACATCTGTGAATTTGATACTTGCGCAGCCTCCATATATAAAATAAATCTATATTATAAATAAAGGGAACCTTAGAATTATTTTCATAATAATGTCAAATCCACAAAACTCATATTAAACATGTTAAAAAGGAGAACTCTGTGTGCTTTTTCATTATTATGAAATTAAATGGAAACATGCTACACATACCATAGTGAGTATATGTTTGATGAGTGACTTCACAAATGGATCTCCATGCTGCATGTATGAATATATGGTGGATGTCAGCGCCCCTCCCTTCTTACCTGAAAATAAAGGAAATATTTACATCACCTCTCGTTGATAAAGTTGTAAGTAACCTTGCCATACTGGCAGATCCGCAAGATTTAAAACAAGCTTCCAAGATAAAAATGCAAAAAGGTGAATAAGGACTATTTTATTAAAACATATCTGGAACCCAGGAAGGCAATTTAATAAACATCTATGGGTGAACCCTATCTTCCGATTATTTGGATGTTTGAACTCAATTTTGCATTTATGAATGAGTGTTCAATTCCAAAAGTGCCTTCTTGGTGTCCCATGTAATTTTTAATGGAAAAGCCCTGAAAAAAAGGATTCAAGGGATACAGGATTTTTGTACATCAGATTTAAATTGTTTGAATGGTGTTTAATGTCATTTTTCAGCACATTATAGTCTATGTATGACAGCATGACTGTCAATTTTAGTGGCAGACCACCCACTTATTCCTGGGTAGAACCAGTACTAAATACCTCCCGCCATCCGTAAGAATTGACATTAAGTTGAGCTCCCAGTGGGATTCGAACCTGCTGCATCTTCACCCTCTCAACCAAGGATACGCTATTTGTATATCAGAAAATACATGGACTGAGTAAGTGTCACTGATATTTAGTAATTATATATGCCTAAATAATGCTGATGGTGATGCTGCATACATTCCAGGCTTCTCCCCAGGCCTCTTCAGCATGCCATGAGTAACACACTTTAGCTTCAGAAGCCAATGCGTTGCCATCCTATAAACTCTGCAACACCCTTAAGTATCTATCCCTTTCATCTTTGAAATATACATCCCATTCACTGCCTTGATATAGCTTCAGTCATGTACAACAAGCAAGGTAATGTGTAAACGTGTAGTCCACAATGCAGAACTTTTCTTATGTTTATAGGTGATGTAGTAGCTACAGTGAGTATAAGTTGCAGCTGAAACAACAACTGTTACACCATAACATGAATTGAATAGTTGTGCACGGGCGGACACCTGGGTAAAACCACCAACGTTCCGTAACCCAGCTGGATAGCTTCCTCAACCATAAGTTGAGCAACATAGATTAATAATACGATTCTCAGGTAAACCTTTCTTACCTTTACATACATCTACAAGTGCTGCAAGGGTTTTCAACCTGTGTAAAGGCTCAAACGTCCACACTACCAGCCTTCGTAACGTGACATTGCCGTGACCCAGACCAATACCCTGATCTAACTCTTCCTGAAGCTGCAATAGATTTTGATGGTTTAACATAACTTTGATGAATAGCTGATATACACAACCAGGTTTGAAATATTTCTTTCAGAGACGGGTAAAAAAAAGTATTTTGTTAAAAGAACAAATTGTCAATTTCCTTCTTTATTTAACTGAAATATTGAAATTAATAACCTGCAAATGGCTATTCCATTAAAAAATACCCGGGATCCCAGGAAGACAATTTAATAAACATCTATGGGTAAACCCTATTTTCCGAAATCTGGTTCTTTAAAATCAATTTTGAATCAATGGGTGAGTGACCAATTTCAAAACTGTGCCTTCCTGGGTTCCCTCCCATGTATGTTTTAATGGAAAGGCTCTAAAATCATAAGAACCAAAGATAGGGAAACTATAAAATACATGTTTACAGAAATGACAAACAATTCCTGCTAAAGATATGTGGAACAAAACTTCGAAAATACTACACAGGAAATTGCTGAATTTATACCTGTTATTAAAGCCAATATTTATCTTAAAACTCCATCGTAATATGTAACAACTGAGTAATTAGCTTCAACTATTGACACACGTGACAGCTATTAATATTTAAGGAACGAGAACTTACCTGTGACTCTAACACAGCTATTAATCTGTAATATTCTGTCAGTTCTTGTTGCAGTGCCGCACAGAAACTCTGAAATACCACAAATTATTAGGTAAAACAGGATTTTGATATCAAAATGATTAAATATAGTATGCAGACCAAACAGAATTTGTGCTAAACTAGACATCTGATATATAGTGTTGCTGTTGGGAAAATCATTTTGCAAATAATTATTTTTATACTGCTTACAAGACCAACACATGGCACAATATAACTCATGCGCTCACCTGTCCTACAAGACCAAAAGTCCTGTCTGCACTTCTGGTCTCAACGTAGTTCTTGATCTTGTTGAACAACCAGCCACACTCGGCTAACTTGCTCACCAACTGTCGCTGGGCCTTGGGAACACCGCCTGTAGAAACATAACAATCATGCATGGTTATCTTTATAGCAAATAAGGCCAAATATTAAGGCAATTTTGTGAAAACTTAAGGCACAATTTTTTGTTGTTGTGCAACTAGGCTGATACAAATTTTGATGTTTCAATGTTGTGTAATGGCTCATCAACATAGTAGGTTATTTAGACCACCCCAAAAGGATGGGTAGGATACATAAGAATCTGGTAACTTCAACCGTAAGTAATAGACAGTCTGGTCTGAGTGAGTAATAGACAGTCTGGTCTGAGTGAGTAATAGATAATCTGTTCTGAGTGAGTAATAGTCTGGTCTGAGTGAGTAATAGACAGTCTGGTCTGAGTGAGTAATAGACAGTCTGGTCTGAGTGAGTAATAGACATTCTGGTCTCAGTGAGTAATAGACAGTCTGGTCCGAGTGAGTAATAGACAGTCTGGTCTGAGTGAGTAATAGACAGTCTGGTCTCAATGAGTTGTTACACCGAGATGATCAAGGTGTTCAAATCACCACCGAGTTGAGATTGACTCTATCTTTTTTGTAGTATGGTGTACTTTAATAGTGACCCTGTCCGTACCCTAACTTCCATTACATTAGAGTATGGTAAACCACCACCCCTTTGTTTTCCTGAATTAAACAAGACAATTTCACCGACAATACTACAAGCTACCATTATTTTACTAACAAACAGATTCCCTAGGTTCTTTAACATGCTAGGAGGATTGACTCCGATACATAGAACTGGCCAGAGGAGGCTGTGTCTTGCCTAAGAATACAGCGACAAAACTCAGTGGCGCAGGTAAGGCTTGAATGAGACTCCTCTGGTTTCAAGTCCAATTTGTTATCTACTGGGCCATGCCTGCCCTCAAATATTGAATTAACTTTGATAAAAATACATGAAATTGACTTTATTTTTAAAGTTTATGTTGTAATATCCGTCCTCTAAACAGGCCAAAGTTTCTCTTTGCCTCAAATAAGCATTTCAATATACACACAAAAAAGACGTAAGCACTGATATCGCCCACCACAGCTTTGTTAGTTTATTTAATGACAGAAGAGTGAAAATCAAATAATTTCAAAAAAGATCTCTAGATTGATACACTAGGCAACTATTTTTCAGAACTATTTGACTGAAAATATGTTGCCTTCATAAAAGTGTTTGTTTGAATGGTGTTTTACATCAGTTTTAGCACACTGTATGAAGGTCGATTTTTTTTGCAGTCTCACTTGACAAGTCGAGGGGCCAGTGGATTCGAACCTGCAGCGGCAAGAGGCAACACAATGTTTTAGGTGTATTACTATCCCATCACGGATGCGTTTGAACAAATGAGACTTTATTTTAAGATGTTATAGTTGCTTTAAAATATCTGTATGATGTATTTCGTATTTTTGTTATTTTGCTGTTTGACTTTAAATAAACACTGCATACTGTATGTCACAATATGATAAAATTGACATAATATGCAGGTATAAAAGGATAAATATACTTCCTATCAAAATTCTCATTTTAGGCAAATGAAAATATCTTCATTTTTTTGTTAAAATAATAGTTCTATTAGTAAATAAATCATAGGTCATTTTTCTGTTTCTGAAGAATACAACAAGCACTCACCTGAGGGTCGACTTTGTAGGCATCCCTGGTGGCATCAAACCTGATCCATTTACCCTCGATACCCTGCAACACGTAGACCAGGTCCTTCACTAGCTCACACTCGGGTATCTCAAAACAAGCTGCAAGGACAACGTGGGAGGATAACCCTTGATAACTGTCGCCATCTTTATTACACAATGGGCACAGTAATAGTATGTCATTAACTAGATGGGTGTTCTCTGAAACACATGCGTAGTCAGCCTCGGTCTTTCAGAATGTATTGTTGCGTTTCGGGGATAAATGCATTATATGAATTCCTAACTGGGTCAACAGGAGCTCACTGGGTCAACACAGATTTAGCTTTGAGCTCAACTGGGACGATGAGTTTAATTGAGCCAACATGAGCTCAACAGGGCCAGCTGCATAGCAAATCACCCTAGATGGTGTGATTGAATGTTACCGAGGTCTTTTGAGGGAGGAAACTGGAAAACTGTCTCATCGAATAGGTGACCACCATACCCTCTCAATTACTATTCAGTTACAGAGAAAACATTAACAGAAGTGAGAGGCAAGTGAGGTACTTATTTGGAAACTCAAATATTACATTACGGGGTCCAGCCTAAATCCATTAAGCAATGAGAAAGCTTATATTAGCAGGATTTTATAACGGATATATCGACAATAAAACACATTTAAAAACATGTTTTACTGAAAATGTTTAAAATTACCTGTTTAATTACCTGTTTTAATTTTACAATAAGCAAACTTTTTAAGACGAAATTAAGGTTTTATTTCATACATACCC
>JAWPHD010003080.1:0-229362 GCA_037043455.1 Cyrtodaria siliqua
GGGTGTTGCTTGAGTATAGTAAACAAGCAAATTCAGAGAATTATGATCCACCGCCTGATAGGAAGCTCCAATGTAAACATCATTTGATATATAGTAAAACACCTAGATAAAATCGTCAATGTTCAAAAGTCAAAGGACTGTATGTAACTCCAGCCCGATAGGTGAGATGTGGCTGGTTATCGTAATTGGCCGAGATATAATGCCCATAAGCATTGACCCCCAACACCAATTTCATCAAATTGGATTATAAATGTTAACGTTATTGAGCGGAAACAGCAAAAGTCTTCAATTTTCAAAAATCCAAGGGTCATAACTCCGGCATAATAGGTGTAATTCGTCTGGTTATCGAACTTCGCAGAGATAGTATACTCATAACCCCATGTTTTAGCAAGATTGGATTATAAATGTTATTGAGTGGAAACCACTCGCATCTCAAATTTTCAAAAGTCCAAGGGCCATAACTCCGGCACAACATGTGCAATCTGGCTGGTTATCGAACTTGGCCTAGATATTATTGCAATAACATTTTTTTTGTATAATTTGGCCATATCCCATTAGTATAGACTAGAAACTTATGGACATAGTCTGCATACATATTTCAACATCTGAGCGTACGAAGTCTTTGCAATATCAATTAATATTCATGGCCATAAGTAAAATAAAATACCTACAGTTTCGTCCCCGTTTGTCAAATATGAACCAAGTTGAAACCACGGTTCTACAGTGTGATATAAAACCTAGAAGAAAACGTTTACTTTCCGTTAGAAGTGTTACCTTGTCATGAATGTGTATCATTTACTAGTATGGGGCATCTGTAGTGTTGTACTCTTATACATTCTATACTGAACACAAAAAGAAACTTCCGCATTTTAAGCTGTGATTTGCATAGGGTTGACTTTGTTACACTTTGTACACCAATCTAGATACAATTTCATCATTATATACTTATCACTCAATCATTCTGGTCAATATTAATAATCATCCAAAACCAGAGTTAGTGTGTTGCTGCTAAAAATGTTTTATTCAAATTGCGAAATCACAATATTTGTATCATAAAGGGAGGTAATCTGAAAATATTCATTCTTGAAAGCTGTATGGCGCAAAAGTGAGTGAACAGGTCAGCTTACTTTCTCCATCTTTTTGGTGCTGGGGTTATCTTCTGTTTATTTCAATAGAACACAACTGTGCTAAATCAAAGTTTAAGCCACAAGACCGGGAAATGCTGTTTAAACCAAAACAAGGGGAATAACTTTGCGTACAAGTTTGATTTAAGGAAAATTGTTTTCATGACAGTGCTGGCCTTTTAACAAAGGTATTAACATATAAGACCAAACAAAATATATTTTCATTGTGCCTACATGTATGGGTTAAGTTGCGGAAGTTTCTTTTTTTGTTGAGTATATACATCTCATTTGAAGAGTTAAAATCATCGAATTGCCTAATAGTAAAATCTAATGTTTTCATTAGGTATCGAGAAACTGTTAGGAGATACGCAATTTTTAGCTTTATTGCGTGGTTTAAACTTATTTATTTTAAATCGATTGTAACGAAACTCTCTGAACTTATTTTAATCACTCTTGATATCTTCCTGGGTAAAACCAGTAGTAAATGCAGATAAAGTGTCTTGCTCAGGGACACAGCACATATGGGCACGGCCCTCGATGATCTAGGATACAACGCTCTACCACTAGACCACAGCGCGTCACGTACGTGGTTTGGTGAAGTCACTTCATCTGTCGATCTGTCCGTCAACCACTGCGCTTACCTAAGTCTTTTCTCAGGAACTACTTAACGAACGTTAATGAAACTGCATCTGATGATAGCACGGACATAGGACATTGCCATAACGAACTTTGATGTCACCCTGTTTAAGGACAAGGTCACTACTACTAAAAATAGAGAATGCCCGTCAACAATTGCGTTTAGTTTTTGCGTTTAGGTCTTTTCTCAGGAACTACTCAATGAACTTTAATGAAACTAGACATGATAATATCATATACATCGAACTGTGCCAAAGCGAACGTTCATGTCATTTTGTATAAGGTTAAGGTCAATGTTTCTAAAAATAGAAAGGAAAACAGTTTCGGCTGAAAATAACATTTTCTGCTCAATATCCTCCTTTTTGAAGGTTACTTTCATGCCGCCCTGTAGAATTGCAATAAACAAGAACACCATAACTTTATCTTCATTCAGCCTGACAAGGCCTCTATCTTTTCAGCTGAACTTAAGGCAATTGAACTTGCCTTAAATTACATTCAGGAATCTGATGATGACCATTTTGTAATCTTTTCTGATTCCCTTTCATCTCTTCAAGCACTGGGTAATATGAAACATGATAACCCAGTTGTGCTTCAACTTTTAGAAAAGTACAATTCTCTTATACCGTAATTGATAATGTTATTATGTTCTGCTGGCTTCCAAGCCATGTAGGAATACGTGGTAATGATAGAGCTGATAGTGCTGCTAAGGCAGCATTAGGTTTACATATATCTGATACCAAATTACCTTATACTGATTTTAAAAGTTGTATTATTACATATATTCGTAACTCTTGGCAAGCCGCTTGGGATTTGTCAGTTAACAATAAACACCATTCAATTAAACCGTTACTCGGAGAATGGCGCTCTTCTAGTAGACCCATTCGTCGAGAGGAAGTTGTCCTAGCCCGGTGCAGGATAGGGCATACACGTTATACTCATTCATATTTATTACAAGGTGAGTAATTACCAGAATGTATACCTTGCTTTGCACCGTTGACGGTCAAACGCATATTGCTGGATTGTGTAGACTTTGATCCTATGCGTCAAAGGTACTACAATGTTAATACTATGACCGAGTTATTTAATACTATATATTTTTGTCTGGTTTTGGATTTCCTGAAGGAAGTCAGACTATATAAATCATTATAATATGTTCATGTATATATATTCTTTTTTATATACCCGTTTTCGGGCATTTGTTGATTTACATATATAGTTTATATTACTACCATTTCATCCCTTATTTTTTACTAGTTTTATCTTGATATATTTACATTAATTTTTAATTAATCCTTCATCTCTTCATCTTTCGTCAGTTTTTGCGCACAATATGACCTATTTATGTGTCGACGTGCCGTAAAACACCATTCATTTATTTATCTTCATTCAAATTATAATTATTGTCCTTTGTTATTTTATACTTATAATTCTTGTCCGGAGCATAACTTGAAAACTACTAAGCTGAAATGAAACATCGCATAATGATAAAGAAGCAATGACAGAAACTACAGTGCACATGAACCATACGTATATCTTCATTTAAAATATAATTACTGCCCTTTGCAATGTTATACTTATAACTCTTTTCCGGAGCATAACTTGAAAACTATGAATGAGACTGGATTGAAACTTAATGATAGAACGACAAAGGACAATAAGAGAAAGTGCAGAGCATAAGAAGCATGACTATATCTTCATTTAAATTAGAGTTATTGCTCTTTATATATGTATACGGATAATTCCTTGTCCGGAACATAACTTGATAACTATTTACTAATGGGGCTAGAATGCGACTTCACGCAATTATAAAGAAGAATGAGCGAAAGTGGAGATCGTAAGAACCATAACATTAAAGTTCCCCGGCCATGTTTTGTTTCATGAACATGTTTACGTTTATTTAAATCGAAATCAATACTCAACAATATATATTTACAATTCACACATTGCAATATATGTGAAAAGCGAGAATAAGATTTTATTTGATGACGTAGAAAACTTTGAACAGGTAAATTATTCATTTATCAATAATCTGGCAATAGTTGTGCAGCTATACAATTCAGATTTACCTCATTTCCCCGTGCAGTCACGTCATGCAAATAATACTTGTTTTTACATACAACTTAGTAGCGGTTTTAATTATATGTTTTTCTCCGGTACTATCAAAAAATGGTCATATGATGTTTAAGAGTTAAATATGTTAATTGATAATACTACAAAAAGGTGGCCATTCATCTTTAACTTCATTTACATTACAGTTATTGCCATAATATATGCCATAGTACAATAGGTAAAAACAAATAATATGAACAAAAAGAACAGCTGAACAATATTTATTACATTTTTAAAAACATATGTTGTCTGATTTTAATCTAAGACGTGTGATGTGTTGCACCCCAAATGTTGTAAATCCTGAGCATAACTATTGTAACTGCAATTGCTATCGTTCACTTCTGTAACATTGTTGTCATTGTTAGTATGTCAATACTTGTATTTGTGTTTTCACGGACTTTCTGAAACTGACTTTGTAGACGGTACAATGTAGGGCCTGTTACGGCATAATAAACACATCAGGAGATGGACTTTTGCTGATAGTAGCATTTTCTGAGAGATGATTTGAAGCTCTCTAATGATAGTGCACAAGATGGTAACAAAAAATATTTATTTTTTAAAAACAAAAGAAAAAAGGAAAAAGGCGTTTGTATTTGTTCGTTTTTACACTGCACTGATTTGAAGCACCTATAATTGTTTAAGACCGGCATAATTGTCTATATAATGTGTTTTGCCAAGCTTGATACGGTTTGTAGGTATTTCAGGAATAAGATGGCATTTGAAAGCTGGCACCAGCCCCTCGACCACCTTGTAGACAAAAAGACTGTTTAGACGGTTGGAATATTAAACGAAGAATTACCTATCTACCTAAGTAGGTGCCGTCCACGTCCATCAGTTTATAGCCTTACACCTTACGGAGACCACACATCACAGAGGTCAGGACAAATTATAGACTATATAAATATATACTGGCGGTCAATGAAAACGCACAAATAGATGTTATGGGTGTTTCAAAACTTGATCCTTCAATTTCAAAATATACACTTATACTGAAAGGAAAAAGAAACGCAGGGTGCGTATTTCCGCTATATATTGTATGTTTAATATGCTACTGCTAATCGAATGGTACAGGGCGACATTAGGCCTGTCCTTTTAGAAAGAAGGTTTAAATAGCACTGAACACACCAATGGTTACCCCTTTAAAGTTTCATTATCGTCAGAATGCGCATTTGGCTCAAGCAGGTGAGCAAACTTAGGCTTTAAATGTTGCAATCACTTAACATTAAATACAGTACTGAACTGGCTCAATTTTTCAAAGAGGAACTTCAGCATTTATGAATTTCTTGTTACAACGTGTACTGTGATTAAAACGTCTACAACATCACAGTTGTGTCCTTTCTCTAACTACCTGCACTTTTTTTATACAAAACATCTAGGGATTTCCTTGGTATATTTATGGAATTAAGTGTGCAGTATATGCAATATATAGCGGAAATACGCACCCTGCGTTTCTTTTTCCTTTCAGTATATTATTATAAATTACTCGAGCAATACAAGTTAACACCGATATAATCTACTGGTGCATTTTCATTGACCGCCAGTATATATACCATATGCATTTCTAGGAAAGATAATCCACATAAACGCGAACTGTATAAAAATATTTTGTTGATGTTTTTTTTTGTTGATAATTTAACCGTATGTGGAAATGAATGTCAAAATTCAGTGCGGATGCCACACTATTTTGTAAAACAATCAAATCTTAAGCGATTAAGCCGACAATTACTAAGTACGAAGGCTTTAACATGGAATTATATTGGAAATAGGATAGTTTAATGGACAACTAGAAATATAAAGTGTTCCGGAACCTATACATTATAGTACGTTAAACGGTCCACTCTCAAAAAATCTTTAAAGAGAAAGTTACACATACGTGCCACTATAAAAACTGCTTCTACGACAAACCCAATGTTTCACCTATAGTTTAATAAAATAATGTATATATATATATATATATATATATGTTTCTTTTTTATTTCGAATTATTTTAAAATGTTTCCCGAATATGTACACATTCGACATTTCAAATGTAAAACCATGAATATTTGCACAAATCCTAACTGAGCGTACCATCTTGAATCAAAGCCTAATTTTCACATGTATTCGTCTCTCGTATGATTAAAATGCATCTCTTCCACGCATTCTAACTCAAAATGGTGATAATTGCAAATATGTCTTTCCTCGTGGCGGGCAAAGGGAGATCACCAGTCCCAAAAACGCAACTCATTCTGACACGCTTTCCATGACATGGCCAATCGTATACTCAATCGCCCCAGTTCTTGAAACGAGCAACGAATGGTTTATTTTGTGATCTGTTATAAGTAACAAACCTGCATTTTGCTACCTTTTTTTCTTTGGTACATTGATTCAGTGGAACCACCTGGACCAATCTCTCGCAGAGGCCATTACATTGACCTCTGTCAACGTCTAAGGAAGTAGTCTGCGATCACATGATAATTTGTCACATGACCATAGCTAAAATATAAAAATAGCAACAGAACTTCAACACCGTGACACCACCAACTATCGGCCGTTGATTGACATGTAAACAATCGAAAGAAACACGACTTATTATCTACATTTTGATATATAATATAGGTAAGTACTTTAATTTAAGTAGGTTGTTAAGATCTATGTGATATTGGAAAGTGCTGGTAAGCAAATCGCTGTACTGTTACGCTATGGGGACGATTTGGTGGTGCCTATTTTAAAGTGTTGACGGCGGATTGATATGCCAAAGTACAAACCTTTATTCTACCGCAATATAATCCTGAGCATAATTTACTGTATATTTAAAGCATTCAAGTCGAACATTGTTTTCTTTGTAATATAAGCATTGCATATGAAGTTAATTCAGAAAAATATTAATGTCATCAAGAAATTTTGCATTTCCACCGTTTTTCATCGTTTGCCAAGATGCTTGGTATTTGGCGAGACGTTGACAGAGATGTATGTGTATGCAAGGAACGACAACTCTGGGTAGAGATTGCACCTGGACAAGACAATACCAGCGCCCAAACGGTGTAGGGACTCAATGTGCCCCTTTCAATATGTTACTAATACGACTCACGCACTTTTTAAGTTATAAAACAGTATATATTCTACTACACACATTTACACAACTCCGAAAAGATAGATTTTAAATTCCAACATTATAATAGTATATGCTGAAAGTATACTGTGCATGTTTCGTTGTTCAAGTAACATTGAGAAATAACAGAAGTCCATTGTCAAACGAATATATAGCTAAAATGAAAATTAGGTTATCAGTTGGGGCTGTGACTTAATGTAAAGGTATGACTGTCAGTTCTGAGGTCTCGAGTTCAAATCCTGTGTTGAGCGAACTATTTTTCAGTGATTAGGACGGTGATGTTTTTTTTTAATATTGATGCTGCTACAATACAAATATTCAATAGTGGCTTGCTTTTCTAGCTCTTGTTATATTTTCTTCAATTTCTTTAAAACCGTTGCTAGACCATAATTGTACATATTCTTCGTAGGATGTGCAAACGTGCACGAAACATTGGGTTTTAACAACTGAATATTAATATAGATACCCGTATAAGCTTTCATACAGCTAACCACTCTTTACTTCTGCGAGATGACCTAGATTTTAATTTCTTAAGTTGAAATCCAATAATTTCATAACTTCTAGTTTCTACTGATAAAGAAACGAGTAATGAAATGATTGCTTGTCGTCTAAATTACGCCAATGTTTTATCTGTGGTACTAAATCTTAAATGAGCACTAAATCGTAAACTCTAGTTTACTGATATTGAAAATAACTCAGAAATCCGCTTTCAACGCTTGTGTAGAAAAAAGCAACTCCAAACTCTGTACTGGAGTCCCAAATTACACTAACAACAATATGAAGCCCATTTTATTTCTAAATGTTCTAATTAGAGTGCCTGCTCCATCTCCAAACTGTTAACTTTTTGTTTTACTGCCGTTAAAGGTCACGTCAAACAGTAGTATATCTGGAATACTTCAGGGGACGTTCATGATACAATTTTCAATAAGCATCAAACTGCATCTTTAATTAGGTAAATTCTCACACTCATCAAAGACACGCTTATTGGTCTTATTTATAAGACTTTTGCTAGAGAAAAAACTTAACTGTTGGCCAAATTGAAAACGCAATTTGGTGTCGGACATAGGGGATAACAGTGTATCCATCATGTATAACTTATTCTCAATAAAAGTGTTGTAAAATCGAATTTTTTTATGTTGTGTTTGAATTTTGAAGAATAATCCCTTTTGACACGTTTGACTGTGCAAAAACTCGCGGCGTCCCGTTCGTCCCGTTAGTTTTTCAACATAATTTGCAAATTGGCAAATCATTAATAATAGCTTTTTTTTTTGCATATGACTTTGATAATTCCGTTCCACCAATAGTATATTAAAACCTTTGTTATAGTTCCTGATGAACATGTGTATCTAGTTTTTAAACTGTTATCAACGTAAATAAATGTTTTCTTTGAAAATCGTTTGTTTTATTATATACAATCTCTACAGTCATAAAAGTGTCCATGATAGATGAACAGTAATTGTATGAACACAGGTCAAGAGTGCTGTTTCGTACTTAAACATTGATAGCAAACAGACTGAGAGTATAACAAACAAAACGAAGTAAAATCTATTATATAACCAAGCAGGAATACAATGACTTAATCCTTAAATAAATAAACACAGCTTGTGATTAGTATTGCTATAGTCATTAAACTCTATATTCATCTTGACAGGAACTACAGTAAAGCAAGCAAGTCAGCAACGAAGCACCAGATTTTCCTAACTGTATACGTATATACTCGAAGCACCAGATGATCTTAAAGCTACAGAGTCTCTATATCAATCGATTTCGTCTTTGTAGGCATGCCTTTATTTGAAACTTCATGTTTACCAGCTCATGTAAACCGTTACTCGGAGAATGGCGAACAATTACCAGAATGTACACCCTGCTTTGCACCGTTAACGGTCAAACAAATCTTGTTGGAATGTTTAGACTTTGATCCTTTGCGTACTACAATGTTTATACTATGAAAGAGTTATTTGATACTGTAGATTTTAGTCTTGTTTTAGATTTCCTGAAAGAAATCAGACTATATAAATCATTATAATATTTTCTTATATATGTACTACTCAAAATTTGCTAAGGATCACTTTTATTCTTCCATATAATTTTATTAGAAATTAATTCACAATAACGATATTAATTTCATTGATACTTCAACAATTCCACAATTTGAATCAAGTCACGAGATCACATGATCATACACTGCCCTAAATAATTTCATGTAAAATAGAAATAATGCTATTTATTTCAGCAAGAAATTAAGACAGCAAAAAAGTGATCCTTAGCAAATTTTGAGTAGTATATTTACTTATTTATATACCCGTTGACTGGCATTTGTTTACATATATAGCTTATATTACTACTATATAATTTGTTAATAGTTTTATCTTAATATATTTAAATTAATTTTTAATTACTACTTCATTTTTTCATCTTTCATCAGTTTTTGCGCAAAATAATACCTATTTATTTGTCGACGTGCCGTAAAACACAATTTATTCCCACCACACACATAAAACAGTTGAAAACAGTGGTCCCTTTTCGGAGCGGTCAATAGCAAAAAGGACACGGAGCAATGTTTATATTTCAGGCTTTTCACAAAAGAACATATTTTTAGAGACTTTGTAGACTTATTGTGACTAAGAGACTATATAGCTTTTTCGCGTTGATTGCCTAAAATATTGATGGTTTTGTATATTAACTCTATGTACATATGATGGGTGCACCAGTACGTATTTGTTTGTTTGTATATAAAATGCATTGTGTTATGGGCCCGTGGCCAAAATCACAATAAATAAATTTGAAATACTACTACTACTACTACTACATCTACTACTACTACGACGACGATGACGACGATGACGACGACTACTAGGTCTCACACCTCAATTAATTTGTCCACAGTGTTACTGTGAAGCCTTTACCACCAACATCTGAGCTTCAAAGCTGGCCAACAAACATTGTTGTTGGTTTAATATCTTTAGTATAGCCAAGACCAGTAATTTAAAACAATAAAATACATCAGTAAGCCAGTTTTTTTTTGTCGCTCATGTTTCATACACTAGCCAGCTGAATATGTGGTGATTAGGTCAAACACTTCTGCAATTTGAATCATATATCAACATGGGATTTGCTGTATCATCTGTCTTTCACCCAGCAGAGTATGCTAAAGCAGAGAAAAAGCTATTTTGCAAATTAAAAATTGCCTAAAATTGAGAGAAAAAAAAGAAGAATTAATTTCTGTTTTCCTTTTGTCTCTAGGTCCGTGAGCTTTCAGGGGAGATACTAGAGGTGTGATACCTACTACTACTACTACTACTAAAATAATGTTTGTTTTAGTTTAAATATGTATTTCTATTTACTTATATTGATTTCGACTTATTATTTTGCAAAACGTTTGCCAAATAATAGATGATTAACTCTTCGATATATGTTTATACGAAACACATCTTAAGTTTAAGAAATAATAAATATGTACCTGTGTTTTATCGGTGAATAAAATACCGTTAGGAGTTCGAATGCGTAGTAATTAAATCACGAGTGCGTTTATTAAATCACGAGTGCAAAGTTCTGCGTTTCAATACACTAGTAGTCACGTGACAAACAATTAAGTCATTGCTTACGTCATACAGCTTGCGCTGTATGACGTCAAACGTTCTCAGCTTGTTCAAGATGCTTATTAATGTTATATGTTCTGATGCATATGATGGGTTTATATCGGGTGTGTGCACGGTTTGGAACATGGCAAGTTTGTTGTAATTAACATTTCATTAAAATTACTGTTGAGTTTGTCTTCGTGACGTATATTTACCAAGTGACGTCATGTAATGTGCGCTTCCAACGGATGAAATATACGCGGGGAATTAATGGAACAGCTGTATTTTATCGTAGAATAACATACAGCTGTCTCTCTTCTTTGTGAACATGACAGCCTGCCCAGGTCGTGCTAGAAAATATGATAAATGAGGACTACCTAGAAGATTATTTCTCCCAACTATTACCAACTTGTATTACTCTTTTGCAATTAACTACGTCATATTATATCTGTAATATCCGTTTTTTTCTCAATTATACATAAATGTGCTTATACATATCTCATATATTCATGTAAATGAGAATTGAATGAATCAAATATAGCGATTGTATTGTATTTTATTGGAGGATGTAGGTGTAGCGGCTACAAATTTGACGCGGACAATGTCACTCTGTATGCACAATATGGAAGATAAATACGATTGATCTAATGACTATTAATTACACGTCACAGCTTGTATTTTGTTTGATTGTTTGTTTGAATGGCGTTTTATGTCAGTTTTAACATATGTTAGACCATATTTGACGGTCGATTTTATTGTGTGGCAGACTACACCATTATTCCTGGGTATATACATGTCAAGTCTCACGCATGGTGCTTGAGACGCGCATTTTTGCGTTAACCCACGATCACGCACATATATTCTACGTTCTCACGCATTCTGAAATGTTTTCACATTCGTCCTCAAAATTTTCATCCATTAAAATACATCTTGCATGCTAATTTATTATGACACATTTTATATTGGAGAACAATCTACCAACTGATGTTGCAGCCAAGTGTATACATCTGTTTAAACATATTTTCAGATTTAGATATCGACAAAACTATCAGTGTGTAAAATCAAAAACATTTTTCACTTTGAATGGGGACCTAAACATCTAAGTTAAAATTGATGAAATTAAACACATACAGTCTCGGATTTCTGTGGGTTCTCCCCTGGACCACTAACCAAGGGTAGACCGCCACTTGTTGGAACTCCATCTCATTTTTGACTTCCATTGGGCCTTGACAGCTATGTGGGTAGAACCAATCCTGTATACCTCCCACCATCCGCAAAAATCGATCGACTCTTTCTCACTTGACAAGTCGAGCTCCCAGTGGGATTCGATCTCTCGCAGCGGTGAGAGGAAAGACAGTTTTAGAAAAGAGGTTATGACCCTATCATTTTGTAACGTACAGAATGTTTAGTGGTTGACCCATTTACAGTTCGCCATTATGATTTCCTCTTTGTGCGATGACAGGACATATTGTGGACCCTATGATGACGACTTCTTAAATCCTCAAAGAACGATAGCGTCTGATGCTGGTCTTAAATATTGTCTTGTCGTACCCTTATGGTTTGTTCTCTTGTTGCTCTTGCTTCTGCCAAGTCATTGAGTACTTGCTTTGCGGCTTTCTAGACTTTTATATTCAAATGTACATGATCATTTATGTGTTATACTTATATTACCTATTAATGATGCATTGTTTGCCATAATATAACCTGGAGGAGATATCTTTATTTGCACTGTCCCGTTTTATTGGGATGACACTAGGATAAGAGTGAGATTTCGTGCACCCTATAACCTGGTTTAAACACACAGCGGCCGTTTTTGTCACTCACTGTTCCAAAAGGCGGTAGCGCTATTGTCAACCCTTTTATGTTTGTCCTGTCGTGTCTTGCCTTTTAGTCATATTTAAAAGTGTTGTTTGTTTCTTCGCGTGCCTTTGGTTGACTATGGTCCTTGAATGCCGCATTTCCTGTTCGATTTTTATATCTACTTTTACTATCCCGGCCTCAGAAGCCATCTTCTATTTTAGAACCTATTATTGTGGGTTTATATTACCATGAAACAGTTGCGCTATCTGAACGGTAGCACTATCATTTTGGTATATATAGCAATCTACGTGGTCAGAGACAGTCCACACCGCTTGTCAGATATACTTATGGTTGTGCAGAACTATTTGCTTACTAATAAGAGACCTACGTCCGCATCACAGTTAGCCTTCACAACAATATACTATAGCCTATAGCTCCCTGTCTACTAAATCACCAGACTGTGATTGGTCAAAAGGAAGTTTAGGAATCCGAGACTAATGTTACCAATGTGATGTGATGGATTTGATAAAATATAATGACCGAAATAAAACAACTTGCGAATTCACACATAAAAAAGTAAATTTTCTTCAAAATGGAACATTTTATAAATATTTGTGTAGTTATTTTTTTTTAAATTATGACTGAAAAATGAAAGTATGTACATTTTGACATTTGGCGGGGAAAAACTGCAAAACTGGGGGTATGCCATTTCGAAGCTAGAAACGACTAACTTCTCATAAGATTAACTATGAAAAAAGTTCCCATTTTCAGTTTCAGGCAAGGCGTGCCATATATGTCTACGAGATATAGGGCAATCAGAGCAGACCTAAAGGCTATAATGCAGGCCTATGGGAAAATCGATAGTTGTCGGTGACCACTACTTTTACTACCACTACCCTCCAAATTGGTGACAGAAGAGGGATATTTTCTAGGCACTAGGTGGAGAACCGAAAACATGTGATGGCTATAAAGACGGAAGGACGTAGAGACGGAATGACCAAAAACAATATGGCTCCTGGCCACTTGTGGGAGACTTAATGATGTCATATTTAACTGAAGTATGGATACATTTCAAACGTTGTCAAAAGTGTAGGAAAGGAGTAATTTGGAAATGTTTAGAACACGATACATATTGCAGTCTCGGTTTAATCGAGACTGTTCATGAACGGTAGTGCAAAATAATGCTAGCTACCGTTTACACCATCTAGCCCCGGGTTGAGCAGAACTAAATTATTAAATTAAAAAAATAATTTAAATTAATGAATAGTACAGAAATTTGAGCCATCCCGAAGATGGTATGCATATGATGATGATCATGAAACCTTCAATGTGTATTTCCATACCATTCCATGGCCAAATCAAATATTCAAAACATTGTTATCTTTATTAAAATCAAGTATGAGGTATTTAAGCTCGATATGCTTGCTGAAACAATTTTCTAAATGTTAAATGGAAACAAATATAATTTTAAAATGTTATCTCAGAACTGCGGTCTAGTACTACTGACGAAACATGAAAAGTATAAACACAAAGTCAAATGATATTTCTCAAAATATAAATGAAGTGCATTGTTGTTTAAAGGCTCATCAACACATTGCATGGACGGCTCATCAAAACATTGCATGGACGGCTCATCAACACATTACATGGACGGCTCATCAACACATTGCATGGACGGCCCATCAACACATTGCATGGACGGCCCATCAAAACATTGCATGGACGTCTCATCAACACATTGCATGGACTATTTCGAACCGTCCCAGAAAGAGGGGTGGGATACATAGATAATATTATGTCAGTGCCTTTTACTATCAAGATTATTAGGCGAGGCTTAGAAAACGAAGAATGGCGAGGCTCTGCGAGGCTTAGAAAACGAAGAATGGCGAGGCTCTGCCGAGCCATTCTTCGTTTTCGTGTAGAGCCTAATAAACTTGATAGTAAAAAGCACTGACATAATATTCTATTTATCATGTAGATTATCAAAATGTTCTGTATGAATTACTATTATTACCTATTTCTCAGAATGTTACGCTTAGCGAGGACGCCGCCGTGTTGTTGTTTTTTGTTTGTTTTATGACGTCAGGCAACGTTACGTGTATGACGTCAGATAACGTTACGTACAATAAACGCCGATGAATTCCGCATTGATTTGCTTTATTGGTCAGTGCCTAATTAAAGCAAAATGTATTAGGTCGCCCCTTTATTAGGCAGAAAAGTGCATATCTGCATGATAAATAGGAATCTTAGAATCCTGTCCTACTCATAAACAGAGATGTATGTTTATTGTTTCCAGTCATTATAGTTATTTTTTTTAAATAAATACACATATGTATACCATTTATATACATGTATAGCTATTAATAAATTAATGTAACAAACCTTTTGCACATGGATTTATAATGATGATTATAATACAATTACTACACATATGTTGCATATTATGCACCATAGTTTGTTATTATGAAAACAATGCCGTCCTACTCCTACTTAGAGATGGATGTTGATTATCAGTCGTTGTTTTCAGTCATAATTAAAAAAAATAACTACACAAATGTAAACCATGTATACATATCTATTAATAAATAAATGTTACAAACCCATTGCACATGTACCTATAATGATGATTATAATACAAATACTACAAATATGTTGCATAGTATGCACCATAGTTTGGTATTATTATTTTTTTTCATTAAACTTTGTTCAGCACAAATCCTAATTGAGCGTACCATCTTGAATCAAAGCCTAATTTCCCCATGTATTCGTCTCTCGTATTATTAAAATGCATCTCCTCCGCGCAATCTAGCGCAAAATGTTGATAATCTAGATAAAACTTGTTTGCAAATATTTCTTTCCTCGTGGCGAGCAAAGGGAGATCACCAGTCCCAAAAACGCAAATCATCCTGACACGCATTCCATGACATGGCCAATCGTATATACCACCTCCCCAGTTCTTGAAACGAGCAACGAATGGTTTTATTTTGTGATCTGTTTCAGGTAGACCTGTAATAAATAACAACATGAATTTTCCTTCCTTTTTTTCCTTGGTACAGTGATTCAGTGGAACCACATGAACAACAACAATATCAGCTACCGAACGGTATAGGGATTCAAGTCTTGACCATTTCATGTCAAGTCCATTTCAATATGTTACTAATACAACTCGCGCACTCTCTGAAGTTATAGAACAGTATTAGTCCTAATTCACACATTAACACAATAAAGAAAAGATAGATTTTAAATTCCAACATTAGAATAGTATACGCTGAAAGTATACTGTTCATATTTTAAAGTTAAAATGAAAAATAAGTTATCAGTTGGCGCTGTGGCCTATTGTAAAGGTATGCGGATTGCCAGTTCTGAGTTCTCGAGTTCGAATCCTATGTTGAGCGAACTATATTTCAGTGATTAGGACGATGATGTTTTTTATATTGATGATGCTACTACGAAAGCCGGATTAACTAGACGGGTGTTCCGTGGAACACGTGTGTCGCCTGACAACGCTTTGTCAGTATAACAAGTTTTTTTGGACCCAGATAAATGACCTTGACAAACTGGCTTGAGTAAATTTTCGCGAAGAAAACAATCAGTATTTAAGCCATATAATGACCTTTGGTGTGACTTGACCTTTATATTTTAGTATGGCCATGTCGATGTAGTCATGATACATATATATTGAAAGTTTGATGAAGAAATTTCAATAAATGGGAAAGTTATAGCGAACGTTAAGTTTTCGTAAAGAAAAAATGTCGATGTTGTCATGATGAGTATATATTGAAAGTTTGATGAAGAAATATCAAGAAATGAGAAAGTGATAGCCAACGCTAAGTTTTCGTGAAGAAAAAAAAGTATTTAACCCATATAATGATCTTCATTGTGACTTGATCTTTATATTTTAGTACAGCCATATCGATGTTGTCATGATGAGTATATATTGAAAGTTTGATGAAGAAATATCAAGAAATAAGAAAGTTGTAGCCAACGTTAGAAGAGTATGGGAGTGGACTTTTGGAAACGGCCGAACACGATACATACGAAATATTGCAGTCTCGGTTTGATTGAGACTGTTCATGAACGGTAGTGAATCTATAGAGCTTGCTAACGCTCACGCCCCCTAGCCCCGGGTTGAGCAGTACACACTATTCATAAACTCATTAGTACATAATTTGAACCATCCCGAAGATGGCATGCATATGGCTAAGGGACATAGCGACCTTTATACTTATTACAAACCCCAATGTCCAGCGGCATATGGTCCCATTATATAACAAAATTCTATGCCCGAAGAGCGAAATAAACAAAACGGAATTTAGTTGGGAGCAGCGGTTATGAAGCTTGAGCATCACAAGTAACAGCCAAAAGACTAAATTAATAACCAGACAACATATCTTATGGGTGGTTAAACAATGCCCAGAGCCTTTATCGCCGGAGTAGTGGAACCACCGAATCGAAATTTAAGTAAGAAAACAAAAGCAATTGAAAATGTACCACCGATATCTAAATATAAGTATCGGGCTCAGCGATCTCCAAAGATCGAATGAAGTTTTCATGACTGACAGACTGACTGACAAAGGGACTGACAGTAGTCGAAGTGATCCCTATGTATCGCGTTTTCCTTCTAAAAGACGATACAAACATGGGTTCACAAGCTTGAATTTGGTAGTAAATTAGGCGTTAAACCGATCCCATTTGCTTTACACGCCCACAAGCAGTGTATACAAATACAAGCTTTAAGTTTACCCTCTGTAAAAACGAGTACAATAATGGACCTGGAAACGGCCGAGCACGACACATACGAAATATTGCAATCTCGGTTTGATTGAGACTGTTCATGAACGGTAGTGAAATATGCTAGCTACCGCTCACGCCCTCTAGCCCCGGGTTGAGCAGAACTCAATATTCATAAAATCAATAGTACACAAATTTAACCATCCCGAAGATGGCATGCATACGGCGGTGGACATGGAGTTATTTGCTTCCCCATGTCGTACGGCGTATGGTCCCAGTATCTAATAAAATTAAATGCCCCGAAGAGCGAAATAAACATAATGGAATTTAGTTGGGAGCAGCGGTTATGAAGCCTGCGTATCACAAGTAACAGCCAAAAGACTAAATTAAAAAGCAGACAACATATCCTATAAGTGGTTAAACAATACCCAGAGCCTTTTATCGGCCGGAGTAGTGTAAGTTGACCGAATAGAGATATATCTGGGCTAAAGCTCAATGACGTCCCACACTGTGTAAATCTCTCAATACGATGTCCGACACAATAAACTTATAGCCCAGTTTGGTAATTACTTAAAAAGATGTCCCTTTAAATTCTCTTCAGCTTTTAGCACACTTTGCTCACAGGAAGTTGGATATTACAACTCTGCATGTCCAAGAGTAATAATTTGCATACCCAATAGTATGAACCCTTACTGTAAATCACTGTTAGACACACATTGCATGAGCAAATTGTTCTATTTAATTAAATATCAGATGACGAGGCACGCTCAATATAGCTTTTGTATGAAGTAAACATATAAAGCATGTTTTTCATTAATTGTGTTTTGGTTTTATTTTTGTTCCAAAACAATAAAGAATTACCAGAAAAGTTTTGTATTGAGTACAGCTAAATTATTAACATATTATTCTTCATTGAAGTCAAGTACATTTTATTTATTTTAGCTATAACCTAGATAATATTCAATATAGCAATGCTAAATAATAAATAACTTTAATCTGGCCTCAACTTATATACCTGAACTGCTCGGTCATGTAGCTAGGCAGCAGTAGATAAGCAAGCTTTCCATGCTTTTTCAATGACCAATTAGCGTTGGGAAATATCTCTTTACAAGCTCTTCGGTTTTGAGATAAGAAAAGTAATTTGCTCAAAGAAAGTTGAAAATATGACAACTCTGTATTTCCCATTAAAGCGTAGCAAAAAACGTTAACGAACTGTCGGCATGTTAATTATTTAGATACCATTAAAGGCATAATATTTAAAAAAAAATATGAATGTTACCGAACGGGACTTATATATATATATATACCGTGTAAGCAATACACTGTTTGTCCGAAATCATTTACCATTTCAATTTATTTTTAGGACATACTATCACTGATATTGAGAACTATTGCTGTTTACAACGAAAGACGGATGAAAAATGATTTCACAAGCTTGAATTCGGTAGTAAACCAAGTGTTAAACCGTTCCCATTAGCTTTTGGTACAAGCCAACTAGCCTTATATATAGCTATAGTAGCTTTAAGATTACCCCCTGTAAGATGACCAAATTGTGGGTTGTGGATTATCCTTTATAATATGTCGAAACACCTAATTGCGGGTTGTGGATTACCCGTACACCGAATTGTGGTTTACCTCTATACAAAAACGTGATTTGCGATTTACCTTTATAAGCTCCTGGAACACCAAGATGTGGGTTGTGATTTAATGAAGAGAAGAACGTTTCATCGGGGACGCTGACGCTTCTTGTCCAGTTGAGGAAGTCTTTGGCTCTTTGATCATGGAGCACATAATCGACGAATCCACGGTTAACAATGATGTGCACGGAACCTTTGGTCGCCACAATGTTGTGGGGCGGAGTGCCAGCTTTCGTCCATCGATCCTTATTCGCTCTAGTGATAAAAAGTGTATTTTTTCATTAGATATTTTTTTTGGCAAAGCTACATCATGGCCGTATATAGATGCGGCAATTGAAGTGATACTGTCACATTTCGGGTATTCTTTTATACAACCTGAAGAATAATACTATTTAAATAATGCATATATGGATAAAAAGTGATAGAAAAGCCTATAGTACAATACGAAAGTTCAACTTCACACTGGTGTAACTATATTTTAATACAGATGACGATACAACAGTTTTGCGTTTATCTCTCGACTACTTGAACATATTAATGCTAGTTTTAACGAGGCTTGCCTCCAGATCAAATATATATTAGAGAAAACATCTTACATGACACATACACTCTTATCCCCCATGTCAGACATCAAAGTAGGGTTTCGTTAAGTTATAAACAGGCTCCAAATAATTAAACGAAGTTCGCTTTATTTAATTAAATGTAAACAAAGAACATATGCTTGCACAATAGCCACTTGCTTTGTCTAGTTCTTGTTATATTTTCAACTTTTTAAAACAATTGTAGGATGCGCACACCTGTACGAAATATTTGGTTTTAACAACTCAAGTCATCAACATAGACGCCCGTGTTACCTTTTATACAGCTAACCACTCTTTACTTCATCCGGGATGACCTAGATTTTCGTTTTGTAATTTGAAATAGGAAATCCAATAATGCTTGATGTCCAAATTACGGAATTGTTTCATCTCTGGTACTCGGGAGCACTAATTCGTAGACTCTAGTTTACTGAAGGTGATATTGTTTCCACGAATATAACTCAGTGCACCCATTTCAATGCTGGTGTAAAAGAAAAGCAAAACAAACTCGCAACTATGTTCTGGATGTCCAAATTACTAAACCACAAACATTCGAAGCCCGTTTATAGAGTGCCTGCGCCACTACAAATATCTCCAAACGTTTAACTTCTTGTTTTACAGATGTTAAAGGTCACTTCAAACAATATTGCCCTAAAGCTTATGGCAACCCTGGAATAAATTAGTTTCGGTCAATTTAAAATTCAGAAGTCGTTCTCGATAAATCAACTTGCATTTTGAAGTACTTTTCCACACTTTTGACAATCTTACCACGGAATCTCATCAAAGACAAGCTTATAAGACTTTTGCTAGATAAAACATTTAACTATTGGCCATATTGGAAACGCAATTTGGTGTCGGACATGTGGGTTAACGGTGTATTCATAATGTATAACTTATTCACAAAAACTTTGTTAAATCTGTTTTATTAATGTTTTGTTTCAAAGGAGGCAAATCCCGTTAAGGAGATACAAGCCAATCTTGACACCGTTAAACCTCGCGGCGTGCTGTTAGTTTGTCAACATAACCTGCATATTTGCAAATCATTGTTAATAGTTTTTAAAAAGTTCAAAGGAAATGTACTTTTTCGAATTCCATTGCACCAATATTATATTTAACTCTTAACCCGCCAAGGACGGTTATAATAGCCTTTGCATCCATTGTAAACCCAGATTTTTTAGGGGAAATGATCAGCAGCCGGACATTGTAAACCCTGAGTTACTCGCAGGCCGATCAGGGTTTACAATGTTCGCATAAATGGAATGGTCTTCATTCAAAGAAAAAACAGTCTATTATATATATATATATATATAGCGGGTTAATGGATAAGCCTTTCGTAGAATAACAAAGAAAATGTGAAAACTCCACATTCTATTACAACTTAGTTAAATATATGCAAGCCGACGTAAAGTCAAAATAATACTGGTGGTCATGTGGTGTAGTTTTAATGTATTATTTTGTATTTTAACTTCAAGATTAACGTGTGTTTCATTATTGTTTTACTGCATCTTCAAGATTATCGTGTGTTCCATTATTGTTTTACTGCATCTTCAAGATTGCCGTGTGTTCCATTATTGTTTTACTGCATCTTCAAGATTACCGTGTTTCCATTATTGTTTTACTGCATCTTCAAGATTACCGTGTGTTCCATTATTGTTTTACTGCATCTTCAAGATTGCCGTGTGTTCCATTATTGTTTTACTGCATCTTCAAGATTACCGTGTGTTCCATTATTGTTTTACGGCATCTTCAAGATTACCGTATGTTCCATTATTCTTTTACTGCATCTTCAAGATTATCGTGTGTTCCATTATTGGTTTATTGCATCTTCAAGATTACCGTGTGTTTCATTATTGTTTTACTGCATCTTCAAGATTACCGTGTGTTCCATAATTGTTTTACTGCATCTTCAAGATTATCGCGAGTTCCATTATTGTTTTACTGCATCTTCAAGATTACCGTGTGTTCCATTATTGTTTTACTGCATCTTCAAGATTACCGTGTGTTTCCATTATTGTTTTACTGCATCTTCAAGATTACCGTGTGCTCCATTATTGTTTTACTGCATCTTCAAGATTACCGTGAGTTCCATTATTGTTTTACTTCATCTTCAAGATTACCGTGAGTTCCATTATTGTTTTACTGCATCTTCAAGATTACCGTGTTTCCATTATTGTTTTACTGCATCTTCAAGATTACCGTGTGCTCCATTATTGTTTTACTGCATCTTCACGATTACCGTGTTTCCATTATTGCTTTACTGCATCTTTAATATTACCGTGTGTTCCATTATTGTTTTACTGCATCTTCAAGATTGCCGTGTGTTCCATTATTGTTTTACTGCATCTTCAAGATTACCGTGTGTTCCATTATTGTTTTACTGCATCTTCAAGATTACCGTGTGTTCCATTATTGTTTTACGGCATCTTCAAGATTACCGCGTGTTCCATTATTGTTTTACTGCATCTTCAAGATTACCGTTTGTTCCATAATTGTTTTACTGCATCTTCAAGATTACCGTGTTTCCATTATTGTTTTACTGCATCTTCAAGATTACCGTGTGTTCCATTATTGTTTCACTGCATCTTCGAGATTACCGTGTGTTCCATTATTGTTTTACTGCATCTTCAAGATTACCGTGTGTTCCATAATTGTTTTACTGCATCTTCAAGATTACCGTGTGTTCCATTATTGTTTCACTGCATCTTCAAGATTACCGTGTTTCCATTATTGTTTTACTGCATCTTCAAGATTACCGTGTGTTCCATTATTGTTTCACTGCATCTTCAAGATTACCGTGTGTTCCATTATTGTTTTACTGCATCTTCAAGATTACCGTGTGTTCCATTATTGTTTTACTGCATCTTCAAGATTACCGTGTGTTCCATTATTGTTTCACTGCATCTTCAAGATTACCGTGTTTCCATTATTGTTTTACTGCATCTTCAAGATTACCGTGTGTTCCATTATTGTTTCACTGCATCTTCAAGATTACCGTGTGTTCCATTATTGTTTTACCGCATCTTCAAGATTACCGTGTGTTCCATTATTGTTTTACTGCATCTTCAAGATTACCGTGTGTTCCATTATTGTTTTACTGCATCTTCAAGATTACCGGGTGTTCCATTATTGTTTTACTGCATCTTCAAGATTACCGTGTGTTCCATAATTGTTTTACTGCATCTTCAAGATTACCGTGTGTTCCATTATTGTTTTACGGCAGCTTCAAGATTACCGTGAGTTCCATTATTGTTTTACTGCATCTTCAAGACTACCATGTGTTCCATTATTGTTTTACTGCATCTTCAAGATTACCGTGTGTTCCATTATTGTTTTACTGGATCTTCAAGATTACCGTGTGTTCCATTATTGTTTTACTGCATCTTCAAGATTACCGTGTGTTCCATTATTGTTTTACTGCATCTTCAAGATTACCGTGTGTTCCATTATTGTTTTACTGCATCTTCAAGTTTACCATGTGTTCCATAATTGTTTTACTGCATCTTCAAGATTACCGTGTGTTCCATTATTGTTTTACTGCATCTTCAAGATTACCGTGTGTTCCATTATTGTTTTACTTTATCTTCAAGATTACCGTGTGTTCCATTATTGTTTTACTGCATCTTCAAGATTACCGTGTTTCCATTATTGTTTTACTGCATCTTCAAGATTACCGTGAGTTCCATTATTGTTTTACAGCATCTTCAAAATTACCGTGTGTTTCCATTATTGTTTTACCGCATCTTCAAGATTACCGTGTGTTCCATTATTGTTTTACTGCATCTTCAAGATTACCGTGTTTCCATTATTGTTTTACTGCATCTTCAAGATTACCGTGTGTTCCATTATTGTTTTACTGCATCTTCAAGATTACCGTGTGTTCCATTATTGTTTTACTGCATCTTCACGATTACCGTGTGTTCCATTATTGTTTTACTGCATCTTCAAGATTACCGTGAGTTCCATTATTGTTTTACTGCATCTTCAAGATTACCGTGTGTTCCATTTTTGTTTTACTGCATCTTCAAGATTACCGTGTGTTCTATTATTGTTTCACTGCATCTTCAAGATTACCGTGTGTTCTATTATTGTTTTACTGCATCTTCAAGATTACCGTGTGTTCCATTATTGTTTTACTGCATCTTCAAGATTACCGTGTGTTCCATTATTGTTTTACTGCATCTTCAAGATTACCGTGTGTTCCATTATTGTTTTACTGCATCTTCAAGATTACCGTGAGTTCCATTATTGTTTTACGGCATCTTCAAAATTACCGTGTGTTTCCATTATTGTTTTACCGCATCTTCAAGATTACCGTGTGTTCCATTATTGTTTTACTGCATCTTCAAGATTACCGTGTTTCCATTATTGTTTTACTGCATCTTCAAGATTACCGTGTGTTCCATTATTGTTTTACTGCATCTTCAAGATTACCGTGTGTTCCATTATTGTTTTACTGCATCTTCACGATTACCGTGTGTTCCATTATTGTTTTACTGCATCTTCAAGATTACCGTGAGTTCCATTATTGTTTTACTGCATCTTCAAGATTACCGTGTGTTCCATTTTTGTTTTACTGCATCTTCAAGATTACCGTGTGTTCTATTATTGTTTCACTGCATCTTCAAGATTACCGTGTGTTCTATTATTGTTTTACTGCATCTTCAAGATTACCGTGTGTTCCATTATTGTTTTACTGCATCTTCAAGATTACCGTGTGTTCCATTATTGTTTTACTGCATCTTCAAGATTACCGTGTGTTCCATTATTGTTTTACTGCATCATCAATATTACCGTGTGTTTCCATTATTGTTTTACTGCATCTTCAAGATTACCGTGTGTTCCATTATTGTTTTACTGCATCTTCAAGATTACCGTGAGTTCCATTATTGTTTTACTGCATCTTCAAGATTACCGTGCGTTTCCATTATTGTTTTACTGCATCTTCAAGATTACCGTGTGTTCCATTATTGTTTTACTGCATCTTCAAGATTACCGTGAGTTCCATTATTGTTTTACAGTATCTTCAAGATTACCGTGTGTTCCATTATTGTTTTACTGTATCTTCAAGATTACCGTGTGTTCTATTATTGTTTTACTGCATCTTCAAGATTACCGTGAGTTCCATTATTGTTTTACTGCATCTTCAAGATTACCGTGTGTTCCATATTATTGTTTTACTGCATCTTCAAGATTACCGTGAGTTCCATTATTGTTTTACTGCATCTTCAAGATTACGGTGTGTTCCATTATTGTTTTACTGCATCTTCAAGATTACCGTGAGTTCCATTATTGGTTTACTGCATCTTCAAGATTACCGTGTGTTCCATTATTGTTTTACTGCATCTTTAAGATTACCGTGTGTTCCATTATTGTTTTACTGCATCTTCAAGATTACCGTGTGTTCCATTATTGTTTTACTGCATCTTAAAGATTACCGTGTGTTCCATTATTGTTTTACTGCATCTTCAAGATTACCGTGAGTTCCATTATTGTTTTACTGCATCTTCAAGATAACCGTGTGTTCCATTATTGTTTTACTGCATCTTCAAGATTACCGTGTGTTCTATTATTGTTTCACTGCATCTTCAAGATTACCGTGTGTTCCATTATTGTTTTACTGCATCTTCAAGATTACCGTGTGTTCCATTATTGTTTTACTGCATCATCAATATTACCGTGTGTTTCCATTTTTGTTTTACTGCATCTTCAAGATTACCGTGTGTTCCATTATTGTTTTACTGCATCTTCAAGATTACCGTGTGTTCCATTATTGTTTTACTGCATCTTCAAGATTACCGTGTGTTCCATTATAGTTTCACTGCATCTTCAAGATTACCGTGTGTTCCATTTTTGTTTTACTGCATCTTCAAGATTACCGTGAGTTCCATTATTGTTTTACTGCATCTTCAAGATTACCGTGCGTTTCCATTATTGTTTTACTGCATCTTCAAGATTACTGTGTGTTCCATTATTGTTTTACTGCATCTTCAAGATTACCGTGAGTTCCATTATTGTTTTACTGCATCTTCAAGATCACCGTGTGTTCCATTATTGTTTTACTGCATCTTCAAGATTACTGTGTTTCCATTATTGTTTTACTGCATCTTCAAGATTACCGTGTTTCCATTATTGTTTTACTGCATCTTCAAGATTACCGTGTGTTCCATTATTGTTTTACTGCATCTTCAAGATTACCGTGTTTCCATTATTGTTTTACTGCATCTTCAAGATTACCGTGTGTTCCATTATTGTTTTACTGCATCTTCAAGATTACCGTGAGTTCCATTATTGTTTTACTGCATCTTCAAGATTACCGTGCGTTTCCATTATTGTTTCACTGCATCTTCAAGATTACCGTGTGTTCCATTATTGTTTTACTGCATCTTCAAGATTACCGTGAGTTCCATTATTGTTTTACTGTATCTTCAAGATTACCGTGTGTTCCATTATTGTTTTACTGTATCTTCAAGATTACCGTGTGTTCTATTATTGTTTTACTGCATCTTCAAGATTACCGTGAGTTCCATTATTGTTTTACTGCATCTTCAAGATTACCGTGTGTTCCATATTATTGTTTTACTGCATCTTCAAGATTACCGTGAGTTCCATTATTGTTTTACTGCATCTTCAAGATTACGGTGTGTTCCATTATTGTTTTACTGCATCTTCAAGATTACCGTGAGTTCCATTATTGGTTTACTGCATCTTCAAGATTACCGTGTGTTCCATTATTGTTTTACTGCATCTTCAAGATTACCGTGTGTTCCATTATTGTTTTACTGCATCTTCAAGATTACCGTGAGTTCCATTATTGTTTTACGGCATCTTCAAAATTACCGTGTGTTTCCATTATTGTTTTACCGCATCTTCAAGATTACCGTGTGTTCCATTATTGTTTTACTGCATCTTCAAGATTACCGTGAGTTCCATTATTGTTTTACTGCATCTTCAAGATTACCGTGTGTTCCATATTATTGTTTTACTGCATCTTTAAGATTACCGTGAGTTCCATTATTGTTTTACTGCATTTTCAAGATTACAGTGTTTTCCATTATTGTTTTACTGCATCTTCAAGATTACCGTGTTTCCATTATTGTTTTACTGCATCTTCAAGATTACCGTGTTTCCATTATTGTTTTACTGCATCTTCAAGATTACCGTGTTTCCATTATTGTTTCACTGCATCTTCAAGATTACCGTGTGTTCCATTATTGTTTTACTGCATCTTCAAGATCACCGTGTTTCCATTATTGTTTTACTGGATCTTCAAGATTACCGTGTGTCCACAGACAATATATGGCACCCAGCTGATGACTGTAGGATATGCGATAAAACTGATCAATAAACCTCTTGTTGAGACTGAATTATCAACAAACATCTTGTTAAGACTGTGTGTACTGTAGGACATGCGATAAAACTGATCAACAAACCTCTATTTTGAGATTGTGTTTATTATGCAAGGCTAGCAGTTACTAGATATACATGTATTTGTACATGTTTCATGACGAACTATTCGGTAAATAGATATTTCATTTTCCCGTACTTTTTAATTTTTTTGCATGCAGTTTTTATAAAAGCACCGGTAAACAATCCGTAAGAAGAACACGTACGCGAGCACCTATTAAGGCCGCACTTAACAATAGCTGAGTTTGTCCAAACCTGAGTTTAGATTTTTCAAATGGGTAGGTAGGTAGGAAAATTCATTTTCCCCCATGTATGAACTGTTTGTTTGGACTTAAAACACTACTTTTTGGTGCTTACTAATGATGCTTTTAGTATGCTGGGTGCTTATTACAACGGTGAAATTCTTAATTTTGTAAATACAGTTCCTATCTAAAACAACTGATAACCAAATTAATAAAGATAAAGAGGAATCACTGATATCATTGATGTGTTTTTTCACTGTCAAAGGGCTATTCAAGTTTGACAGGTAGGGGAATGAGAAGGCAATGTTAAGCAAATGTTTTGTAGTCGGGTCGACTTTTTTGGACCGGTCGCTTTCTGGCAAACAAACATGAATTGAATTATGGTCTAAAACACTTTTATATTATAAGCAGAATACTTATAGTCAAACACGTAACTTTATTGCCTTTTTACCCACATCAGCGTCAAATAATAGCCTAGTGGGTTTTGCTGTTTAATATCCTATTGTTTATATATATATATATGTGTAGAGAGAAATATTTGTGATCTACCAAAGACAGATAACCTTCGGACGAATACGGCAGGGAGCCTAGCTATGACGATATACACAGAAATTCACTTCCTAAAAAGGATAGCTGCAACACACGCTGATTAACTGTATCTCTACATCATAACCCACTCATCTGGAGGCACAACTAACATATAGACGCATACATACATACAATTATATGAGTGGGCCACATTTAAGCATTCAACTACACACAGTTATATTGAGACAGTGACAATGAAAGGTGCCGGATCTTGGGAATATTGTGAATTCCGTATATATATTAAAGGGAGATAATTTGAACTCACTACGGCAACTTTCGAAATTTGGGATCTCGTAAGAGATTCACGTTCACAAAGCAGAATTATATATAGGGAGAAATATTATATATATATATATGTATATAATATATACATATGTTGAGGAATTCAACGTTTTGAGTAACTCTTCCAACAATTTACACTTAGTATATGCTTTTTAATATTACACATTGTACACTGTTTATTTACCTGCATGTCTCAGCTTCATTATATTCATGACCTAATGATGTCATTACTGCAATAAAAAAATTCATTTGATCTAAACAAATATACGAATCTCACTTGCATATCGTTTAATTGATCTGAAGTAAGCTAAGAGGTACGTTATACATCATGAACATAAACTATTGACCTGGATTTGTTCGGACCTTGAAATTGTTAGTCAAAATATAAAACTGCCCGTTTTTTAAAGTCAAATGATCAAGTATACAAGATCAGTAGAGCGCTGTGATATAGTTGTAGAGCGTTGAACCCAGGATCGAAAAGTCGTGGGTTCGATCCCTGCCATGACCATATGTGTCCCCGAGGTAGACACTTTATCTGAATTTGCTTTGTACTGTTTCTACACAGGAAGACATCGAGAGTGATTGAATGCTTTTATCAAAGGTGTAAAGCAAATAAGCCTTCAAGTGTAGCTCGCACGAGAGTTTCGTGCGCCGACAGTATATATAGTTTTGGCGGATAAAACCCTCTCGCCATTCGAAGTCATTGCATTGTTACATAAAGAGCGTGTAGTTATGCCTGGGTAATCCCCCACCCGCCCAGTATTTCCATGTTTTGTTACGATGTTTATTTGCACGTGTTTTATATTAGCAGGTTGTCCACATCGGCAATTTGCACACGCGCTATTATACATTCAGATGTTTTACAGTGTCGATGAGTAGTCGAAGATGTTGCAGTCAGGAAGAGTTATGATACTTCAAAGCCTCTCCAGTAGATAAAGAAATATAGACGTTTCCAGTCAAGGACCGTTTCAAGTTACTGTGTTTTGATATTTTGATTTGTTGAAGTTTATTGATATATATATATATATACATACAAAAAAATAAAATAAAGACCGAAGAAGTAAAATGACAATGCAGATGACACTTCCGATTCATGTCTTGTTTTTTTATTCATTATTTAAACTTTTAACGTATCTTGAAGATGAAGGTAAATTAGCCGAGGAGATACTCTAAATCAAATGTTATGCATTTTAGAAACAAAGGCAAACCTCGTAGTGAATTTGAATTCAAACTGGGAAATCAAATTGTTGAATATACGTCTGTCTATAGATACCTTATAAACATTTTGATTGTATACAGACTGCAGAAATACTGTCACAAGCGGGCGGTTGAGCATTGGCGGCTATTTTTTCAAAAATACAGAACCACAAAGATTTTGGTTATGAAACGTATACTCAGTTATATTACTCATGTGTGGTACTCGTTCTTGATTATTGTTCCTCTGTATGGGGTTTCAAAAGTTTCAATAAAATTGACATGATTCAAAATCGAGCTATTCGATATTTTTTGCGTGTGCTTTGATTTTGTCCAATTTTAGCGTTTACTGACGATATGGGTTGGGTAATCTCTACTTGGGTCAACATGTTAAGATTGTGGATATGTACATATGCTAGACTGAATAATGCTAGACTTACCAAAATCATATTTGAATATGATTTTAACTGTAATGGTATTACGTTCTGTTCAGAAATCAAGAATATCTGAAGCTACTACATCAATTTCATTCCAAGACTCCGTTGTTTTAAAAGAAATCGAGATGTGTTTGTTAAGGAAGTATAACATAGACTGGACTGTAAAAATACAAACTGTCCCAATATAAACGGCTTTATATTCGTGTTCAGTCTAAACACGAATATAAAGCCGAACCATATGTATTGTCTAGTTTAACAAAAAGTAAGAGATCACACTTATCACAATTTAGATGTGGAATCTTACCTCTAAGTGTAGAGACTGTGAGATATGTTGGTCTTAATGTAAATGATAAGAAATGTAAAGGATATTCTGAAAATGATATAGAAGATGAAATACATTTTTTGTTCAAATGTTCTCAAAATGAAGGTATTAGGCAACATTTTGTAATTAAGGCTTATGTGACACGGAGTGATTTTCACTCTTTATCAGACTTACAAAAAGTAGCATACGTGCTTAACAATCAGTATGCGTATATTGCAAAATTCATTGTGTGTGCTATGTTACGCAGAAAACTGTATCTTTATAACTGAACAAATATAGTACCACAATGTAAATGTTCTGTGTTGTATACGTAAACTATTTCATTGTAAACATTGTGCGAGCTTGTGTGTGTGTTCGTATATACAAATAAGCGTAGTTATGTGCGTGCGTACGTACGTATGAATATGTTTATGTATATGTGCATGTACGTAAATTGTATATACGCGTATATACCTTTTATCTATATAAAAGAAAACAAATCATGCTTGTTTAGAGTTTACTGGTAATTCTGTATACTAGTCATACACCGTATAATTACAGAGTTTAAAGTTATTATATTTTCACTATACATGTATTTATATCTAGCTGTTTAATGTGTGTTTATGTATTTGCTATAATATTCTATTTTAAAGTGACTTGTATGCCCAATGCCGCCGGGAGTTGTAAGGTAACTTTAATTTGATAACATGTTTGTACATAAACAATGTCACTATAATACAATATTCTTATCTTATCTTACTTTATTTGGTTGGGTTAAGTGATAAATGATTTATTTCCGTTTAAGCAAAGCGAAGTAGGAAATAAACTAAGTGAGAGAGATTTCGTTACAATCGATGTAATAACGTTTGAACTAAGTATACAAAGTATCGGCGTAACAGCACTTTTATGTGTCGCGTTGTCGACTTGTAAGAAAAATAATGGCTTGATTAAAAAAAAGGAGAGAAAGTACTAGTCAAGTGCGATATGTCAATATCACGCACTTAATTTAAGGGGACACTTGAACTATGTGTGAATGTTTTTTACCATGCTCGCGCAACCAAGCTTGATTAACCTGTTCGCTAATGTTTTGCTTTAAACTTCAGAATTTAAAAACATCGTTATAACTATATGCATTTAGTTAGCTTTTAAACAAACTAAAGTATGCTCATTGATTTTAGGATTTTAGCGTTTAAGTAAACACATTGTGTTGATTTGAAGTTGATTTTCAATTTTCTATTTTTTAATTCAAATATTCGGCAAAAAACACTATTTGTCAATTATCGTAAATGCATTTTTTGGTGGACTCATTTACGTGAATGCAACGTTTCCTGATGACCTTTTATATCTACTTCTTAAATAGTTATTAAAGTATAGCATTTTTCTTTAACAACTCCGGTATTTTTATGGACAGTTTCAAACTATATGAAAATAAATCAAGAGTGTCGAACATTACTTACGGTTGCTAGCAAGCAAATAAATACATACTAAAAACAAAACGACGGGTAAAATCAATTACTTGAACAAATAAAGATACGATGACTTAATCCTTAAATAAATGAAATCACGGCGTATGGCTTGTGAGTGGCGTTAGAATAACAAAAGATGTCTCTGCAAACTCTTTACTCAACTTAAAACCCATTCTGCGTAGCTTTAAAGTAGAATATCGATTAAGCCGGTGCTAGGAGGGTGAGAGGTGTTGAATCTTATAATTACCTCTCATGAACACTCAATAATACCCAGTTTGCTACTTTTCTCTCTTGTTTGTGTTTGTTGCTTCCAAGGGATCACCTTTTCAGTATTTATTGACGTACACTACAGTGAAGCAATCAAGTCAGCAACGAAGCACCAACTGTTATCAACTATAATTCTATACTCTCTGGTATGCAACAAAGACAAGCGCAAGCAAGCAAGAGTGACGTGTCACCAAACAAGTATCAGTTGTTCTCATATATTCTATGTTCTTATGACATACAACAAAGACAAGCACAAGCAAACAAAGAATATATCTCAGACCAAACGCATACAAGGGTTGTTTAAGCACTCATAAGATATGTTGTCTGCTTCAATTTAGTCTTTTGACTGTTACTTGTTATGCGCAGGCTTCATAACCGCTGCTCCCAACTAAATTCCATTTTGTTTATTTCGCTCTTCGGGGCATAGCATTTTGTTAGATACTGGGACCATACGCCGCTTGACTTGGGGGAGGAAAATCTCTATGTCCACCGCCATATGCATGCCATCTTCGGGATGTTTAAAATTATGTACTATTGATTTTATGAATATTGAGTTCTGCTCAACTCGGGGCTAGAGGTCGTGAACGGTAGCAAGCATAATGTGATATTTTACTACCGTTCATGAACAGTCTCAGTCAAACCGAGACTGCAATATTTCGTATTTATCGTGTTCGGCCGTTTCCAAAGGTCCACTCTTTTGAAAGCAGCGGTACCGTTTCGGAACGGTCAGTGACAAAAAGGATACAGAGGGTTTAAACCAGGTTCTAGAGTGCACCATACCTCACTCTTACCCTATTATCATCCCAGTTAAACGGGACAGTATAAATTCCGCAGTTCTCTAGATGAGAAGGTTTTAGGAAACAGTTTGTGCATTAATTTTATCTGGATATTAATGGAGTGTTGGAATGGAATGTTCATTCATATACTCGTTTTATATATGGGTATTCCGTAAAACCCAATTCAAATAAATTATAAAGACTAAATAAAAATGAAAATTAAACCATAACACATATTCATATCGGTAACATCGTTTCTAAAGGGAATTATACTGTTTAATCGTCTAAAATATTAGTATATACATTATTTATATCTGAAACGCAAAAGAAACACAACTCGGTAATTTCCGCTATATATTGTATGTACAATATGCTGCTGTTAATCGAATGGTACATGGCTACGTAAGGCCTTTCCTTTCGAAAAAAACCCCACTAAAACAACACATAATACAGCAAATAATATTCCTTCAAAGTTTCATTATTGACAGAGTACGCGTTTGGCTCAAGCATGTGAGCAAACTTAGGATGCAAACGTTTGCTAACTCTTTACGTTAAAGTACTGAACTATCTCAGATTTTCAAAGAGGAACTTCAACATTTATGAATTTCTTGTTACAAGGTGTAGTGTGATTAAAACGTCGACAACATCACATGTATGTCCTTTCTCTAATTAACTGCAATTCTTTTTTTTACAAAACTTGTGAGGATTTCGTTGGAATATTATGTGGCATTAAGTGTGCAGTATATACAATATATAGCGGGAATTCCCGAGTTGCGTTTCTTTTGCGTTTGAGTATATATAGTAAAATAGATATGCAATATTAGTATGCACACAAACATGAAACACATTACGTATTACCGCCTTAATTCCATTAAGCAATACGAGAGCTTATATTAGCAGGATTTTATAACGGGAATCTCGACAATAAAACATGTTTAAAAACTTTTTTACTGAAGAAAATACGATAACCAGTTTAAAATTAAATATTAAATGTTCTAATTGTACAATATGCAAATGTTTAAGCCGAAATTAAGGTTTTATTTCATACCCCAGCCAACCCCGTTTTCGCTTCTTGGAGAAGGGGTTGGATGGGGTATGAACGTTAATACTCGGACCACGTAATGACAACTACTCAATATTACCTTTCTACAGTCCCTTCCACATCATTGGCACCATTATACTCCATAAGGATCCGAACCAGTTCATAATTTGTCCTTAAAGGAAATTCCTGACCAGTCAAGTTAATGAAATATTTCCAGTTCTTGCTTCTCTTCCATAACTCCTCCATACACAGCAGCTCTGGTTCCAGCACGCTCATTTGTGCCCAAACTACTTTAAACCGCTTCGGAGCAATGAACACATTATCAAAACAGTTTGCTATTGCAGTCATGGCGTCGTATATATCACTTTCACTGTTTTCATCCACATGAATGCAATATAGATTCTGTGGACGGTAAATTGCGCGTAATAAACGTTCACTCTGTTCCACTGCTTTAAACATGAGAAAGCTGTATGCAATTGGAAAGTCTTCTTCCTCTTTTGTCAATGAACTCATAACATATCCCCTCTTTTCTATGAAATGTGAACAGTTAGACGCCATTTCGATGTATTCCTTTGCAGGAATCTCTTTCCTGGTCTTGTTCGCCGATAAATCGGATGCGCGCTTAATTTCTGACTCGTCATTTTGTAACAAAGCTTTACAGTTGGCCTCGGTCACTTTTCTGTCAACTTTGAAATACTTTTCATCTGGAAGTTCAGCGAGTTCAAGTTTTGAATCAGATATAAGGTGTGGTTTTATTTGGTTTAAAAGACTTGACAGCCCTTCAATGTGTAACGTTCCATCTGTAATATCCGTTTGCGTAAAGCTATCATCAGCTGCTTTAAAATGACCTTTAAGGTCCAGAGTACTATTTCGAAGATTATACTTATCTACATAAAAGCTATGATGATCTTTAGAATGTAACTTTGTATTTGCGACCATATCGCGGTTTATGACAGAATATTCCGATAAATAAAAAAGGAGACCGAGAACAGTTAATGCTGAACATACAGCGAGATATTTCACAACTGATGACGGCATGAACAATCTTCGGAACAGGCGCCTACTACGAGGATCATCTGAAAAAAATCAAAGACAGACAGACAGTTAAATGAAACTAATATCATTGGACATTTCTATAGTATTTTGTTTAAAGGATCTTTTAGTGAAAAGATGAAACTGGAACCTTTCTTGGAAAATACTTAAAATCAAGCAGAATGCCACTCTGAAACTGTGGAGATGCGGCGACTGGTTGGGTAGCATCATTGCTTCTCGATCTAGAGGCCACGGCTTCGATTTGAAGAATGATCTTTATCTTCTATTTGTTTCTAAATGTATGTCTTGGACGAAACATAATCACAAGCTCATGAAGTTTGTAACTTATGCATCTGCCTTCGACCTTTTCTTTGCTTCGTTTGAACCTAAGGAGTTTTTGCACTGTACTCTGTTTATATACATCCGTTTTCTTCTACCTTACCTCTCCTTTGTCTTTCACTTCGGTATGTTAATTTTCCATAAGCTTCATCTCCAAAACACAATTCAATAATCAACACAAACATTTAATGTTCGCGGACTAAGAAATTAACAAAAGCGAGACCAACTTTTCAAATGGCTTAAACAACACTCGCACCTAATATGTCTGCTACAGGTAACACACTCGACTAGTAATATTGGAAACGTATGGAAAATGAGTGTTGGAGGTGGGGGTGGGGTTGCGGGGAAATGCTTATTTTAGTGGTAAAAACTGTAATAGTGAATGTGTATGCATTTTAATGAATCCGAGATCTTACCATATTAGTACAACAAATACTGAAGTGTTTTGCGGTCGACTACACGCGATAGAACTAAATACTGATGAAAAAGAAATAACAGTTACAAATATATACGGTACGAACGCAGACGATATTACTGTTTTTAATAAACTTGAAAAAATACCTAATAGAGAATGAAAAAACCCATACATGTTATAATCGGAAAGGATTTTAATACTGTTATAAATATTGACATCGATAAGAAGAACGGACAAGATACGCACAAATTATGCCGGAACAAAATAAATGCGATGATAGATATTCGTAATATAGTTAATATAGCGGATAAAAAAGCAACCCAGAAAAATGCAATTAGTAATAAGCCACATATATTTTGTAAGTTGGTCTATTTTCTAATTTCCGATAGCATGGTAAACTTGACTAATTCATGTGAAATTAAACCTGGTTATAAACCTGGTTATAAATAAGATCCCTCAATAATTAGTATAAACCTTGATTTTGTGAAACAGCCATTGGGTCCAGGCTACTTGAAATCAGAACAATTAGAAACGAAACCTTCAAATAAACTTCACAAAAGAAAAAACAGTCTGAGGAACAAGAATGTTAAATCAGAAATCCAAATTCTAGAAACTCAAATACATTCAATATCAGGTATTGACAGCATGAATAATGAAGAGTCACACCTCCATAGATAGATCTTGTCTTTTCTTTATATATTTTTATTTTTTATAACAGCATTTTTTTCACACAATCAACTATAGTAAAACTCAGCAGAGATAGTTTGTGGATTTGTATACAAACTGAAACATTCGTACTTGATTATTTTATCTATGCACTTATCTATGTTAAATCATTTGTTAGGTAAAATATATATGCTGGGTTTTAAAAAAAACAAAAAAAAACAAAAAACATCTTTACGATTATCATTGAAGGGGTATTAAAGTAGCAAAATAAATATCTTGACAATTATAATTTTTTTCCGCTTTCAAGTGTAAAAGGGACATACAGCAATCTGGTTTATTTGTAAATAAAACTTTTGAAAGATCCTCGGTGTCCCTCTTTCAGAAATGTGTATTTTAAATCTTCTTTTGAAATTGTAAAGATGTTTTTTAAAAAAAAAACTCCCTATTTATACAGCTTCTAATTATGATATGCATTTTTGTATGTAAGTATATGTGAAAACTGTTTATATATAAATATGATGCATATTACATACATATCTGTACGGTTTGTTGAGGGGTGGCCCACCCCGACCCTCACAAACCTATTACGGGGTGAATAAATGGATTACCATTCATTTGGTAATCGAAATTAAAAAAAAAAAAAAAAAAAAAAAAAGGTATTGACAGCATGGGAATAATAAGCAACAAAACTATATAAGAAGAAACAGGAACTAAACGATATAATAGCTGATAGATTAAAAGGAATTATTCTTCGATCAACATCCCAATATGTAGTCATGAAAAAAATATCAAATACTTCGCTAACCTTGAACCAATAATTCCGAAAAAAACGATCATATCTAAATTACATTGTTACGGTAAAACACGTACTAACCAAAAATATATTTTGAACACACAAGCAGCATACTGTACAACTATTGGTGAAAACGCGAATGCAATCTGAATACGAACAGTATTGGCCTTACTTGGCTTTATTTACAATTATACTGAAAGGAAAAAGAAACGCATACTGGGTATTTCCGCTATATATTGTATCTTTAATATGCTACTGCTAATCGAATGGTAAAGGGCGACATTAGGCCTGTCCTTTCGGAAAGAAGATTTCACCACCCTTTTTGTTGTATTTTGTCTCTTTCATTGTATTGTCAAGTCCTTGTTTGCAGTACAGTGTGGGCCTACGATGCCATTGCGCTCGGACGCTGTGGTTTCTATAGGACCCTATATCTCATTTTTAAACAGCACCGAACACACCAATGGTTACCCCTTTAAAGTTTCATTATAGACAGAATGCGCATTTGGCTCAAGCAGCTGAGCAAACTTAGGTTTTAAACGTTGCAATCTCCTAACATTAAACACAATAGTGAAATACGAACTTCGTGTAACAAAGTATACTTTGATTAAAAGGTCTACTACATGACAGAGTTGTCCTTTCTGTAATTGTAGCCCCTTTTGTACAAAACACGTTGAGATATATCTGGAATATTGTGTGGAATTAAGTGTATATAATAGTGTCGTATAGGTTATGCGTTTCTTTTTACTTTCAGTATAGTAATGATCGCTAATTACATGTCACATCTTATGTTATTTGTTTGGTTGTTTGAATGGTGCTTTACGTCATTTTTAACACATGTCAGGCCATATATGAAGTCGATTTTATTTTTTGGTACAGGCAGACCACCCCATTTTTTTCTTGGTAAAATCAGTAGGGCATACATCCCGCCATTTGTAAGAATCGAAACTTTCTGACTTGACAAGTAAATGAAGTTTTGTTCGCTATTTTGATAGTTCAGCTATTGTCATGTGATACATTACCATGTGATCTGAGGCTTCTTTCTTAGACGTTGACAGAGGTCAATGTAAGACGTTGACAGGTCAATGTAATGGCCTCTAGGAGAGATAACCGAAACTAACGACAGGTTACGGAAATCCATGAAATGTTACGGAAACATACGAAAGGTTACGGTTACGGAAACACACGAGAGGTTACGGACCATGTTGCGGTTACTGGTACGTGTAAACGAAACACGTCAGACTTAGTATTTTAAATAAAGGAGCTTATTTTATTCTTATCAGCAGAGAATTTCTACTTTAATAAAAAAAAATCGAAATCGGCATTTTTGTGTGCGATTTTCTTAAAAAACGGAGCGTTTTGCTTCTTAAAGTGTATGCTTCGTTATTTTAGCGTTTAATGTTGTTTTAAATAAGAGATTTGTGTAAACTCCTTTCGCAGTGACAGGTGTGTTTTTCATTTTCTAAACTGTATTATCCAAAGTAAACATTCGCTTAAGATAAACACAAATATCCGAGATAGTCAGATACGAGTACAAAGTACAGAGCAATATATTCATACCGATATATCTCCGTATATACTCGTACGTACATTGCCATTTTGTGGAATATGTGATCACGTATGCACCATATAAATCAAACAAATCCTGATATGAATTAAAGAGAATGTCAAAGAATACGAAGACCGGTGACTTTGTACTGGATACATCTGAATGTATGAACGGCGCCATCTTACAAGTTAAAATCACTGTTGATTAAAGAGGACGTTGACGCTTCTCTGAGAGTACATATAGAACTTGAGCCAGGACCCAAAATTTTCGATATTGTTACCAACTCAAGGGACAAATTCTACCATCACTTTTTGAAAAGAGTAATGTATATAGATTACATTTTTCCATGATAGCAATCTGGAACAGGTAGCTTATATAAAAAAAATCGAACATTAATAGGTTATCATTGTAGCGCTTTCATATAAGTTTTTGATGCTCATTTTTGAATGTCATGCTTGTGTGAATAATTATTAATGTACTTTTTAAAGATCCACTTAAGTTTACAATTCATTGAGTTACATAAGGCATAAATAAGCTCTTTTTTAGCACTGAATTCAGTTTAAAATCTCTATTTTGCTTCAAATTAGAAGTTAATTTACCTCACCCACTATTGACACATTTTTATGCATTTAGTTTAGTTAATATTTTTTACAATATATGTGTGAACTTGTAAGAATCAGTAATTTACAACCTTTCTACATGATTTAAATACTATTATAATACGAATAAGGGATTGTTAAGATATACTGATGAAATTAAGTACAAAGCAATGTTCATGGCATTGCACATATGTGTTCAGTAAGCCTGATAAGTTGAGACACATGCCAAACTGGAAGTATAAGCCTTCCTCAAAGTAACTTCAACATAAATAGTATTAACACATTCTGATATATACATATATTGCACAGACGACACATAGTCCAAAGGATTCTAGATAAAGAAAATGTGCGGTTTAAATTTTTTTTTTTTAACAAAAGTATTTTTTAGGTGTATGCGTCATGGCAATACTTATTATGATTACACATTTGGATTATGTATTACACATACATACATCAATTAAACATTGCATATTGCAACGCAAAATCTTAAAAGTTGTCTAATTTAATACTTTTTAATTACAATTTATGCATATTTTAAGGGCTTTTACACCTGAATTACCCCACCCATATACAACACAATGAAGAATTCTGCATATGAAATGTAAAAATAGTAGTATATACATTTGCACGAACAATTTTTGTGTTACTAAAAAAAGAATCGACGAAGATGAATTGAGTTGCTGCAAATTCTCTAGTAAACACTCCATTTTTCATTTAAATCTTGTGGACTTTTTCGACGAAGAAATATCTTTAGGGTGATTCCCAGATCATTGTACTAACTACTTACCATGGCCACTATTTGTTAGTATTGGTGCAGTTGTTACAATATCACCTGCTTAGGATATGTATCTAAACATAGGTTGTGATGGTCTCCGTACTTGATTTAGAGTATGGAATTAAACTAGGATAGTAAGCATCAACCCTACTTTTGCGCATGCAAGTGCAATTGGCATGATTATTACCTAAAAAAGAAGGTTTATTGCCAATGAAGAGATAGAGGGAGTGTGTGTGTGGTGGTGGTGGGGTTGGGGGTGTGGGGGGATATATGGGTGGTGGTGGGGGGTGGGGTGGATATATAGGCATTTAGGAACTTGCCCTACTGACGAATAGACACCTATGTTTCTTTAACATGATGGGAGTAAAAAAACAAGCGATACACGGGATCGCCTGGTTTACGTCCCCACCCGACGGACGAGGGTAAAAGTGTCTTGCCCAAGAACACACCGACAAAATTCACTGGCTCCGGTGAGGCTTGAACCAGGGTCCTCTGAATTTCAAGTCCCCCGTGCTATCCACTGCCTCAACAGGCTGTATGCGCTCAAGCAGGATGACTGCATTAAAATAGATACAACTAAAATGTTAATCAGTCATAAAAGTTATATCCAAGAAGCTGGGTTCACAACTGTCTCTCTTATCTACAAGTTAGCATCAAGTTCATGTATGTCGAGTTGCAATATGCCTGCAAGCCTTATATATGCCCAGCTCATTGCTGTTTTGATAAACATGGCAATTAATGCCTTGGGATAAAACAGGACAATTAAGAATATTCAGTACATATTATCTGATTTAAATAATATAACTTAATGTGACAATATAACATACATATAAGATATAAAAAAAAAGTAAACGCTTCCAGATAAGAATCGGTACCCAGTGCATCGAGATAGATTACATTTAGTGATCACGGATAGTTTACTGATGTTTACTCTGAAAGCTATATCCGACATGCAGGTGCTACTGCAGTTAAAGTAGCTATACCGCCAACAACAGCCACATTTTACAACATATGTACATCGTTGCTAAACCTACTGACCACGAGATATATACATAACTTACATCGTTTGAGAATCAAAACTCTATAGATACAATATAAAAAGCTTTAACCAGCCAGACAATAAAACAAAAATGGATAATTCATTTTACACTTATTCAATTATGGATATTACAAAAACCCATGAATAAACATATACTTTTAAGCGACACATATGCATTATTATATGAGATGAACACCTGGATAGAGTTTTGATAAACTGGTTTTGTAGTGTAATTTTGTCGTAATTTGGCGGGTTATTTTAAAATGTGTATATCAAACACCTAAAAATCAACAGTTAAACCGTAAAATGCCTTTTCTTTCTGTTTGTTATTTTGCAATTTGTCGAAAATGCAGTGGTCTACTTTGTGATTTTAGTTTGTGGATTTATTCAATATGCGATTTGTAAACATGGTTAAGTCTTCATAATGGAATACCTTATCAAAAGTCACATTCTCTACATATTTCAGTTCGCTTAAAACTTTTGAAGTGATTTTATGAAAAGTGTACAACTTCAAGCCATAAACAAAGAGACCCACTCGCCTTGTCTCAAAGTGCTCTCATGTTTTAAGAGACATACAAATCTGTAAAACTGTGACCCCCGTAGTGGCCATATTTGACCCCATTGTCGCCATTTGAACAAACTAGGTAGAGGATCATAAGCTTATGGTACATGCGAACTATTATTTAGCTTTTGAAGTATCAGAGAAGCAGTTTGAATATGTTTTCCTATATAATTCAATGTTATATTGTGATCCAACGGGACAGGGCCAAATTTGATTCCAGGCTTGATTCAAGGGACTCCATTTAAATTATTTGGTACAGGACAATAATCTTAAGCTACATGTAGCTTATTACACCTCTAGCTCTTGTAATTCCAGAGAAGATGTTTATAGACGTTCCTACATAACTCTATGTAAATATGTGACCCCCGGGACCAGGAGAAATTTGACCCTAAGATCACCATTTGAACAAAATAAATTGGTAGAGATCGATACTCTTATGCTACATGCATCGTATTAGACCTAAGCTCATTGTAGTATCAGAAAAATAATATTTTTAGAGAACTTTCCTATATAACTCTTTGTAAAACGTTAACCCCAGAACCGGGCCATAGTTGGACACAGAGTCACGATTTGAACAAAAGTGGTAGAGAACTATAAGCTTGTACAATATGCAAAATAGTAGACCTCTGGCTCTTGTTTTTTTAAAGATGTTTCTATATGACTCTATGTAAATATATGACCCCTGGGGCGGAGCCAGATATGACCCCAGGGTCAACATTTTAACAAACTTGCTAGTGGACCATCAGCTTATGCTTCATGCATAATACGGGACCTCTAGCTCTTAAGTTTTAGAGAAAATTATTTATTTTTAAAGATTTTCTATATAACTGTATGAAAAAATGTTACCCCCGGGGCTGGGCCATATTTGACCCTGGGGTCACCATTTTATAAATACTCGGTAGAGGACCGACCCTAAATGTATAATACATGCTAAATATTAGACTTGTAGCTCTTCTAGTTTCAGCGAAAACGATTTTTTAAATAAACAAGAGTTTTGCTTAAAAGGGGGAGATAACTCTAATAACAGGAATCAGCTACCCTGTTCACACTGCTATCATGGATTTTTTGTTTCTATACAAGGTACTCAATAACATGGTACTAGTAAGAATTTGTCCCTTGAGATGGTAACAAATAAGTGTATGGCTCACGGTCTGATATCCCGGACACAGGCTTTGCGCTCCTAGTATAGCAGGACACATGAGTACAGGATATGTACTCCTAGTATAGCAGGGCACATGAGTACAGTGTATGTACCCCTAGTAGAGCAGGATACACGAGTACAGTGTATGTACTCCTAGTATAGCAGGACACATGAGTACATAGTATGTACTCCTAGTATAGCTGGACACATGAGTACCGTGTATGTACTCCTAGTATAGCGGGACACATGAGTACAGTGTATGTACTCCTAGTATAGCAGGAAACATGAGTACAGAGTATGTACTCCTAGTATAGCAGGACACATGAGTACAGTGTATGTACTCTTAGTATAGCAGGACACATGAGTACAGTATATGTACTCCTCTCCTAGTATAGCATGAGTACAGTGTATGTATTCCTAGTATAGCAGGACATGAGTACAATGTATGTACTCCTAGTAAAGCAGGACACATGAGTTCAGTGTATGTACTCCTAGTATAGCAGGACACATGAGTACAGTGTATGTACTCTTGGTATAGCAGGACACATGAGTACAGTGTATGTACTCCTCTCCTAGTATATCAGGACAGGACACATGAGTACAGTGTATGTACTCCTAGTATAGCAGGACAAATGAGTACAGTGTATGTACTCCGAGTATAAAAGGACACATGAATTCAGTGTATGTACTCCTCTCCGAGTATATCAGGACACATGAGTACAGTTTATGTACTCCTAGTATAGCAGGACACATGAGTACAGTGTATGTACACCTCTCCTAGTATATCAGGACACATGAGTACAGTGTATGTACTCCTACTATAGCAGGACACATGAGTACAGTGTATGTACTCCTTTCCTAGTATATCAGGATACATGAGTACAGTTCATGTACTCCTAGTATAGCAGGACACATGAGTACAATGTATGTACTCCTAATATAGCAGGACACATGAGTACAGGGTATGTACTCCTAGTATAGCAGGACACATGAGTACAGTGTATGCACTCCTGGTATAGCAGGACACATGAGTACATAGTATGTACTCCTAGAATAACAGGACTCATGAGTACAGTGTATGTACTCCTCCCCTAGTATATCAGGACACATGAGTACAGTGTATGCACTCCTAATATATCAGGACACATGAGTACAATGTATGTACTCCTAGTATAGCAGGACACATAAGTACAGTGTATGCACTCCTAGTATAGCAGACACATGAGTACAGTGTATGTACTCCTAGTATATCAGGACACATGAGTACAGTGTATGTACTCCTCTCCTAGTATATCAGGACACATGCGTATAGTGTATGTACTCCTAGTATAGCAGGATACATGAGTACAGTGTATGAACTCTTCTCTATGTATATCAGGACACATGAGTACAGTGTATGTACTCCTAGTATAGTAGGACACATGAGTACAGTGTATGTACTCCTCTCCTAGTATAGCAGGACACATTAGTACAGTGTATGCACTCCTAGTATAGCAGGACACATGAGTACAGTGTTGGCACTCCTAGTATAGCAGGACACATGAGTACAGTGTATGTACTCCTAGTATAGCAGGACACATGAGTACAGTGTATGTACTCCTAGTATAGCAGGACACATGAGTACAGTGTATGTACTCCTCTCCTAGTATATCAGGACACATGCGTATAGTGTATGTACTCCTAGTATAGCAGGATACATGAGTACAGTGTATGAACTCTTCTCTATGTATATCAGGACACATGAGTACAGTGTATGTACTCCTAGTATAGTAGGACACATGAGTACAGTGTATGTACTCCTCTCCTAGTATAGCAGGACACATTAGTACAGTGTATGCACTCCTAGTATAGCAGGACACATGAGTACAGTGTTGGCACTCCTAGTATAGCAGGACACATGAGTACAGTGTATGTACTCCTAGTATAGCAGGACACATGAGTACAGTGTATGTACTCCTAGTATAGCAGGACACATGAGTACAGTGTATGTACTCCTAGTATATCAGGACACATGAGTACAGTGTATGTACTCCTCTCCTAGTATATCAGGACACATGCGTATAGTGTATGTACTCCTAGTATAGCAGGATACATGAGTACAGTGTATGAACTCTTCTCTATGTATATCAGGACACATGAGTACAGTGTATGTACTCCTAGTATAGTAGGACACATGAGTACAGTGTATGTACTCCTCTCCTAGTATAGCAGGACACATTAGTACAGTGTATGCACTCCTAGTATAGCAGGACACATGAGTACAGTGTTGGCACTCCTAGTATAGCAGGACACATGAGTACAGTGTATGTACTCCTAGTATAGCAGGACACATGAGTACAGTGTATGTACGAGGGTCATTCAATAAGTTATGTCACTAACGCGTTCTTACAATTACGTGCTCGTTGTGAGTGTTAATAAAAGAGAGTTTAAATACCATTCCATTGATGGTAAAATGAATGCTGTATCTTTTGTTTGACGAAAGTTATGGAACGTTTAATATACATCACTTATACATACTGAGGCATTTTCGTCCTGATTTTTTTTCGGGTATGTTAACAGTTACTTTTTTAAATGCCTGTTTCTCTTTAAGTACTTGTTGAAGACCTTTGAAATTTCTGATACATTACCAGTTATATCTGTGCATTACAAAATTCAGAATTTAAGCATGGTAGATGAAAAGGCATTGTCTTAGAAATTAACATTTTAAGCTAACATGTAAAATTAATTTAATGATAAATGGACATTAAATGGAAGGGCAGTCTTCTGAAATAGCGTTTTTGGATGATCAATATTTTCACTAAACATTGTGCAAAATTCTACAATAATGTGTTGAATATGAAATTTAAACACTGAAGGTCTAGGATTCTAGGATTTGTAAAAAAAATATGAATATATATTAATACTATGAGAATAATTACGACAATTAAAAGATATTAGAACATTTCCGTAAACAAAATGAAGAAAATCAGTGTTATTTCCGCTAAAATTAAGGGATATGCATTCACTCATATCTGGTTTACAGCAAGACCTTTCCGATTTATCGACAATCATTTTCAAGGATTATAGGCAAATAACAACAGATGGCGTACAAGAAATTTTAAAAGCATAGAATTATTTAAATAATTTTTACAACGTTTTGTAATAAGGACATTTTCAGAGATGCCAGTATCCAAAAGGTGTGGTAGGGGGAGGTAATTCAGGGGTATAAATAACCGGAAATTTTTCATTTTTATTGTGGAATTTAAGAGAGCGAATCCAGTAGTACTATAAATAAACTACTTTATCTCAGTTTAATACCCAGTTCAAAGGATATATGCCCAGTGACAGAACTTTTTGAAGCACCCTCGTATTCCTAGTATAGCAGGACACATGAGTACAGGGTATGTACTCCTAGTATAGCAGGACACATGAGTACCGAGTATGTACTCCTAGTATAGCAGGACACATGAGTACAGGGTATGTACTCCTCTCCTAGTATAACGTGACACATGAGTACAGGATATGCACTCCTAGTATAGCAGGACACAATAGTACAGAGTATGTACTCCTAGTATAGCAGGACGGAAGTGTACAGGGTATGTACTCCTCTCCTAGTTTGGCAGGACACATGAGTACAGTATATGTACTCCTAGTATATAAGGACACATGAGTACAGGGTATGTACCCTTAGTATAGCAGGACACATGAGTGCAGGGTATATACTCCTAGTATAGCAGGACACATGAGTACAGGATATGTACTCCTAGTATAGCAGGACACATGAGTACAGTGTATGTACTCCTAGTATAGCAGGACACATGAGTACAGTGTATGTACTCCTAGTATAGCAGGACACATGAGTACAGTGTATGTACCCTTAGTATAGCAGGATACATGAGTGCAGGGTATGTACTACTAGTATAGCAGGACACATGAATACAGGGTATGTACTCCTAGTATAGCAGGACACATGAGTATAGGGTATGTACTCCTAGTATAGCAGGACACATGAGTACAGTGTATGTACTCCTAGTATAGCACGTCACATGAGTAAAGGGTATGTATCCCTAGTGTAGCAGGAAACATGAGTATTATTTACTCAGACATAGAGGTTAAAATCACTCGAAACTGAGTCTATATAGCGTGAGAAAAATGGGAGATTGAATTGAATTATTAAATTACTGAAATAAAACACTAGTCGCCCTGTTTTTTCTATGAACTTTCTAAACCATGACCAACCAAAATGTTGGCACGTTTTTGAAAAATATGAAAATTAAGGAGTCCCCATCTGAATTAGACCGCTATGAAGTGAAGGTAATGCTAGGTTATCAGATATATATGGTGATGAAAAAGAAAACGAAAAAAAAACACCACAGTCTTTTCTAAAACTACTTTATAGATGTCAATGAAACTTAGTATGTACCCATATTGAAAAAAATAATCTTCAGGTAGCTTCTTAAACTCGTGACAAACATGTTCAAATATGTTAATTAGGTTGTAATTACTATGTACTTTGTTTTTGGATTTGACCATGAGTAATGTATTTTAATATTCAAGGGAAAATGAATTACATGATCCTTCTTAACATAGCTGGACAATTTGGAATACTTTTCTTACATTTTATTTGTATTAAGATGCAAACACTGTATGTATAAATGTTCAAACTTTAAGTCAGCTTTACCTGTTTATAAGAATAAATGATAACCCATTGACTATCTCATTTTAAAATTCGTATTGTTGCAACTCGATTTTATGTCATAAAGATAGCGTAATTATGTACATTATTGAACTCGGTCAGTTCCGTCTACGTTCAACTCGGTCAATTCCGGCTACGTTCGTAATCAAATGATCATATGAGTACATGATCGAACTATTGCGAATGATTATTTTATATATATGAAAGAACGTATATATATATACATACATACGAGTTTTAGGTCATATACCACTATTGCATTTCCCATAGGTCTCCATTATAGCCTTTTGGCCTACAACCCCTATTCCTATATCGGAACGGATGAAAAAACCTAACTGTTTTTAAAGAACTATCTTAGAGACACTCAAAAATGACCAGCAAATTGGGGGATAATCTGATGCTTTCAGCCTCTAATAGTTCACTGAAGGTGGCCACCCCCAGAATGGCAGTAAAGAAATTTTACTTCTTGCAAATATACTCTCAGTAAAATTGTATCCATAAAAATGCAAATTTCAGTCAAAATATCCTAAATCAACATGTTTTATGATGGAAACATAATATTTTGATGTTTTATGGGGATTTGTTATGATTTGGGTAATTTAATCCAATCAGAATCTACCTTACAATCTGACTATATGCCCTGATAGACCTATACTTTTTTCAACCAATCAGAAGCCCCAAATCAATAGTGGTATCTGACCATTAGGGAGTATGGCATTTTTCGTAGCGAAAATGTCAACTAAATGTCATTAAATGAATACAAGTGCGTGGATACTGTAACACTTAATACAGGCTTTTATTGCATAAGGTGCATTTCGAACATTTTTATTCACACAACTTGCGGTGAGTGTAATAAAGCCACATGATATACATTTCATATTACACTAATGCAATAAATATGCGAATCATCGTTCGGTCCTTTCCGTTCAGCTCGGTGTGCATCGGACTCTCTTCTTCTATTTCCGTAACCGTTTAAAATACCTGATTACGGAAATCAACGAGGTAGATGCATTGTTCGGTGGAGTACGGAGAAGACCGAGCCAACAGAGTATGAACAAAAAGCAATACAATCTCAGGCAACCAGCACTTTGAGATAACATGATGTGTAGCTGCGTCGATGTACGAACATATGTACATTTAGGCCAGTATTTTTTTATTGATTGTTTTACCGATTGTTTAAGCAAAACTGTAGGGTGGAAGGAGTGTAAAAAGAAACAACAGTCGTATAGATAAGGGACATTTAGTTTCTTTCAGTGGGTATGAAATTCAAAATGTTTAAACAATACTGTTTTGAAAATACAAGATTTCTGTCTTTAATTTTTGCCAAAGTTTAGGGTAGGAGGATCAGTAATCCTAAAAATAAACAAGATTTGCCTTAATTGCTTCATTTACATTTAATTGTAAATATCTGGTGTTGCAAGGTATTGGAAGAAACTATGACACGGAAAATGTCATTCAATATGTACAATATGGAAGATGAGTATTGTTGATCTAATTACATGTCACAGCGTGTGTGTTAATTGTTTGTTTGTTTGGATAGTGTTTTGCGTCATTTTTAGCACATGCTGGGCCATATATACGGTCGATTTTGTTTTGTGGAAAGATAAAGTTACCTGCATGTTTATTTTGCTTGTCAATATGTTTGACTTACAGAATTCTATACCTTTTTGTAAGCTATTCGCTTCTAAGGTACTTCTTGATTGACTTCCTGGATAGAACCAGTACTAAGCAATGCAGATAAAGTGTCTTGCTCAGGGACAAAACGCATATGGTTATGGCGGGGATCGAACCCTAGACGTTTGGATCATGGGTCCAACGCTCTACCACCAGACCACAGCGCTCCACATGTTTGGACTAATACCTGGTGAAAATTGTCTTTAAATGGTGCCTTACGTCATTTTTAGATGTTAGGCCATATATAACGGTCGATTTTGTTTTGTGGTACAGGCAGACCACCCCATTTCTTTCCTGTGTAAAATCGGTGGTGTAGACATCACGCCATCCGTAAGAATCGAAACTGTCTGACTTGACAAGTCGAGCTGACAGTGGGATTCGAACCTGCAGGGATGAGAGGCGAGACATTTTTAGATGCAGCGTCTTTAGTTTAGACAATTACACTATGTTGACTTGCTAAGAAGTGTGTGAAGCACTAATTTTCCTTTTAGATAATATTTTCGTCAGGTACGACGTTTATAGACACATTTTTGGTATCCCTATGGGTACTAACTATACCCCTTGTCGTAGATTTGTTTTTGTATTTGCTATGAAATAGATTTTATGTTGAGTCTTTTACCAGATACTCAGGCGGATGTATTGCTTTTAATGACACCTCTCGGTATCTGAATGACATACTGAATATTGACAATCCTTTCTTTTCTACTATGGTTAATACTATCTATCCCAAAGAACTTCAACTCAACAAACCTAATATTTTTTATACATTCGCTTCTTTTCTTGATTTACATCTCTCTGTTGAAAATGGACAAATAATAAGTAAAATATATGACAAGAGAGATGATTTTAATATTGATATTGTGAATTATCCCCACTTATATGGTGATATTTCTCGAGCTACTTCTTACAGGGTCTATAGGGTCTATGTTTCTCAATTTATTTGTTTTTCTAGAGCTTGTAGTCGAGTTGAGGACTTTAATATTAATATTTGCGTATAACTAAGAAGCTACTCCATCAGGGCTACCGTAACCATACACTTTGAAAACCCTTTGCAAACGTTTATTATTGTAACCCTGATCTCCCTTTAAAATATAAAAGTAATTTAAGAACTCTTCTGTGAAAAGGACAATCGGGTTTCTATGTTGATGTGATTTCGTAAGGTCCTTGGTCATTATCGCTTTCATACAATCTTTAGTGCAGGTGTTAAAAAGTTTATCAAAATAGGTTATGACCCTATCATTTTGCAACGTACTGAATGTTTAGTGGTTGACCTATTTACAGTTCGCCTCTATGCTTTCCTCTTTGAGTGTGCGATGACCGAACATATTATGGACCCTATGATGACGTCTACCTAAATCCTCAAAGGACGGTAGCGTCTGATGCTTGTCTTAATATGTTCTTGTCGTACCCTTAATAGTTTGTTCTCTTGTTGCTCTGACTACTACCAAGTCATTGAGTACTTGCTTTGTGGCTTTCTAGGCTTTTGTTTTTTATATTCATATATATATAATCATTTTTTTGTAATGCTTATATTGCCTATTAATACTGCATTGTTGGTTAGAGAATATAACCTGGTGTGGATATCTTTATTTACACTGTCCCGTTTTATTATGATGACAATAGGATAAGTGTGAGGGTTGATGCACGCCTGGTTTAAACCCACAGCGGTCATTTTTGCCACTGACCGTTATTAGGTGGAAGCCCTATTGTAAACACTTTTATGTTTGTGATGTCATATCTAGACTTTTATTCATCTTTTTAATTAGTGTTTGTTTATATGAGTAGTATACAAAATGGCGGTACCAGGACACTTTTTTGAGGGACGTTTTATGCAACGAGTCAGTAAATTTATCAGCCGGCAAGCAAACCAACACATTTAAAACTCGTTACAACCCCCCTCAAAGAAAACTCCCTCTACACCCCCAGTTTCTAAACTACTTATAAGTAATTGATACTTTTTATATCAACCCCAAATAAAACAACTGCAGATCAGGTAATCAGTATCTTTCAAACCCATCACCGCACATGATTTTAGTCTTAGCTGTTAAACAAAGTCGGAACCCCAGTTTGTATACTTGCTACTTTTTTTGGAAGGGTGCAACTATTTTGGGTGAATCTACTTTCATATGCGGACAAACTTTTTTTATTAATTTCATAGCTGCCCAGCTTGTGTTTGTTAGATCTGATAACTTTCATTTTATGATGATCTTCTGTTGCTGTGAATAAAATATTTTTGTAGTTATCATGCATTATCTCTTTTTTGACAACACATTTTTTAACACCTTCGCATTTCTTTGTTTCAGTATTATCAGCTAAAATGTAGTGTATGACTTACCCCTCAATCCAACAAACTCTAAGATCACCGTACCACAGGCTTCAACTTTTCATTTTACCAATAACCTTTTTGTTATCGCTGAAGTAAAACTCACTTTTTGGATCATAATCACTGTTATCAAAATGTTCTTTGTCTTTGTAAAGATCAGCATACGCATCTTCTGTCCGAATTTCATAACACAGAGATTCAGTGTCAGTAAACAATAATTTGACTTTTTTATTGTATTTGTTTTTAGCATAATTGTAGTGGAAATCATACATCAAGTATTTTGATAAGTCTAGAATACACATACCAAAATAACAAGGGCGATTTAAGACAAGTCTTTCTTTCATTCTGTTTATAGCAAACAAGTTTTCACTAAACATCTTACAAGAAATAAACGATGGTCTTGCTGCATATTTCAAAAGAACTACCTCGTCATGCGTCAGCTTAACATTAACTCTCTTTCTCAAATTTTCCATCGTCTTGCCAAAAACCGAATTATTCATAAGCTTGAGGAAATTCTTCCTCGAAAGCATTTTTACCAGCTGTTTTTTTTTGTAGTATTGAAGTCGATATACATTTTCAACCATTGAGACTCGTCAAACTTGAGTATCCTGTGTATCTTTTTCACTTTCAACACCAAACTTTCATACAACTTTACATTTCTATAATGCGTAACATATTTTTCCTTATCTTTCAATGTAGTAACAAGTTTGTTAACTTTACTAGTTCCCAAATTAAACTTACTCTTCAAGTTCTTGCAGTAGTCCGACAACCACTCATCTTTTATAGTTAGTCTGGTAAAGGCTGACACATCGCCCACCCGTACAAGTTGTTAGCATCAAGATACATTATATACTTACTCTGTTTACTACTATCATAGTTTTCCATATACTTATTATTAGCTTTCGAATATCTAGTCGCAATATAACTCACGCCACCTCTCATCCCTTTCTCTACAAACAGATATTTATCAATATCAGTAATCAAGTCAAGTTTACTCCCAGTCATTTTCAAACAGGCATCCCAAGATAAATCGGGACTACTGATGTAATGACAAGGATCTAATTTGTAATACTCAAAGCACATTTTTCTGAAGTTCTCAAAAACATCAGCTAGCAGCAAAACATCACTTTTTAAATACAGATCATGATATTCCCCATGTTTTTGATCTTGAACGTGTTCAATATTTATTTAGCATGCTTATAATCTTCATCTGATATATTTGCATCATTTAACTGAGAGTAGAAGCTTTTCTTGTCAGGCAATTGTTTTTCCTTGAAACATTCAAAGCTATCCATATAATCATACGGGTAAACTCCTTTTCTCTTCAAAAGTTCTAACATTTCAAAAGTTCTAACTTTTCATCCGTTGTTTAAGAATATCTCTCAGGAATACCTGAGATATATACTTAAACAACGGAATGTTTTTACCGAGTTATCGAGTGACTGGGACATAAATTGAAAACTATCTATAAACACTAAATTTGACCCAAACATGAAAGTCATATACCTTTCCATGTTATTTGGTCTAACATTTATCGTTTTTTAACTTTCCGATGTGCTGCATTATAAAGTGAGCGTCATAACCCCTCAAATTATGAAATACAACAGGTATCTTTTTAGTCAACTTAAAACTGAGATTGCATGCATCATGGGCACTTCCTCTAAACTTCCCAGTTATGTGAAAATGATCTCTAACTGCTCTATCGCACGTCATATATCGTTCATCACAAATATGACATTTTACTTCTGCTGCTGTCATTGTCAAATCTTTCTTAAAATATGCATTTGCAGTTTTTTTGCAATATTTGCAATATTTTTCTTCCTCTATCATTTGTTTTAAAAACTTATAAACAGCATTTGTTCCTCTGTATGTTAATACCGGTTTGAAATATTTGTCATCGTAGCAGCAGACAACCTTGCAAAATGATAGGGTCATAACCTCTTTTGATAAACTTTTTAACCAGTTTAACAAAGACAAAATGAAAGTGATCATGACCAAGAATTTTACGAAGTTTATAAATCACATCACCATAGAAGTCAAGTTGTGATATTCCTTGTCGCAGAAGAGTCCTTCAATTACTTTTATATTTGGAAAAAAGATCAGGGTTACGATAATAAAATTTTGCCAAGGTTTTACGAAGTTTATGGTAACGGTAACCGTGATTGAGTAGCTTTTTAGTTATACAAAGATTACGAATATTAAAGTCCTCAAATCGAGTGCAAGTTCTTGAGAAATGTATAAGTTGAGAAACATACACCCAATAAGAATTTACTCGGGGAACATCCCAATCCAAGTGGGGGTAATTCACAATGTCAAAATTAAAATCACCTCTCTTGTCATAGATTTTGCTAATTATTTCACCATTTTCAATCAAGAAAAGAAGCGTTATTATCAGATATATTAAGCTGAAGCTCTTTAGGATACATATTATTAACCATAGTTGGAAAGAAAGGGTTGTCACTGTTCAATATGTCATCCAGATACCGAGAGGTGTCATTAAAAGCTTTAATAACATCTGCCTGGGTATCTGGTGAAAGACTCGACATGAAATCTCTTTCATAGCAAAATAAAAACAAATCTACGACAAGTGGTGCACAGTTCTTACCCATAGGGATACCAACAATTTGTCTATCAACGGTCGTTTCATACCTGACGAACATATTATCTAATAGGAAGATGAGTGCTTCACAAACTTCATAGCAAGTCCACATAGTATAATTGTCTAAACTGCCTTTAGTGAAAAACGCTTTAAAATTATTACATGCCAAAAATGTAGTATTTTCTCTAGCGCATGTTTTTTGAATAAGAGAAATTAGCTTGTATTTAATAAGGTGATGTGGTAAGGTTCTATATAGTGTAGAGAAGTCATAAGTGATTATTGATGAAACTTGACCTTTATTGAAAATTTTATCAAGAACGTCTTCTGAACTTTTTCTGGACAAAAAAAATAAATTAATCGCAGAGTTTTCATAAGTTTTATCACAATATAGTTTAACGTGATCTTTAACGGCAGTAAGACAAGAAGTTAAAAGTTTGGAGATGTTTGTTGTGTTGCAGGCACTAGAATTCGAAATAAAGCGAGCCTTATACGGATTCTTATGTAATTTAGGAATCCAGTACATAGTACGCCACTATGCTTTCCTCTTTAATTGTACGATGACCGGACACGCTGTGGACCCTATGATGACACCTACCTAAAGCCCATTGGGACGGTGGCGTTTGATGTTTGTCTATGATCTTTCTTGTCGTGCCCTTAATGGTTTATTCTCTTGTTGCTCTGGCTTCTGCCAAGTCATTGAGTACCTTCATTGTGGCTTTGTAGGCTATTGTTTTTTTGTATTATATTTACACGAGCATATTTGTGTTTTACTTATATCGCCTATTGATGCTGCCTTGTTGGTTAGAGATTAGATCATGGCGAGGATTTCTTTATTTACAGTCCTGTTTTAATGGGATGACAGTAGGGTAAGTGTGAGGTTTGGTGCACCCTAGAACCGGTTTAAACCCACAGTGGCCTACTTTGCCATTGACCGTTCCAATGCGGTAGCCCTATCGTCAACCATTTTGTGTTTGTGATGTTGTTTGCATTTATTATTACTTTTGCCTTCTCGTTTGTCTGCGCATATGTTTGCGTGTTTGTTTCTGTGTTTTGTGGTTGACTGTCCTCCTTGAATGCTACTTTTCCTGTCCGATTTTTTATATTTCTTTCTCACTTGACAAGTCGAGCTCCGAGTGGGATTCGATCTCTTGCAGCGGTAAGAGGAAAGACAGTTTTAGAAAAGAGGTTATGACCCTATCATTTTGTAACATACAGAATATTTAATGTTTGACCCATTTAGAGTTCGCCACTATGCTTTTCTCTTTGTGCGATGACAGAACATATTGTGGACCCTATGATGACGACTTCTTAAATCCTCAAAGGATGATAGCGTCTGATGCTGGTCTTAAATACTGTCTTGTCGTACCCTTATGGTTTGTTCTCTTGTTGCTCTTGCTTCTGTCAAGTCACTGAGTACTTGCTTTGTGGCTTTCTAGACTTTTATATTCAAATTTACATGATCATTTATGTGTTATACTTATATTGCCTATAAATGATGCTTTGTTTGCCATAATATAACCTGGAGGAGATATCTTTATTTGCACTGTCCCGTTTTATTGGGATGACACTAGGGTAAGAGTGAGATTTCGTGCACCCTAGAACCTGGTTTAAACACACAGCGGCCGTTTTTGCCACTCACTGTTCCAAAAGGCGATAGCCCTATTGTCAACCCTTTTATGTTTGTCTTGTCGTGTCTTGCCTTTGAGTTATCTTTAAAATTGTTGTTTGTTTTTGCGCGTGCTCTTGGTTGACTATGGTCCTTGAATGCCGCATTTCCTGTTTTTATATCTGCTTTTACTATCCCGGCCTCAGAAGCCATCTTCTATTTTAGAACCTATTATTGTGGGTTTATATTACCATCAAACAGTTGTGCAGTTGCGCTATCTGAACGTTAGCACTATCATTTTGGTATATATAGCAACAGTCCACACCGCTTGTCAGATATACTTATGGTTGTGCAGAACTATTTGCTTACTAATAAGAGACCTACGTCCGCATCACAGTTAGCCTTCACAACTATATACTATAGCTCCCTGTCTACTAAATCACCAGACTGTGATTGGTCAAAAGGAAGTTTAGGAATCCGAGACTAATGTTACCAATGTGATGTGATGGATTTGATAAAATATAATGACCGAAATAAAACAACTTGCGAATTCACACATAAAAAAGTATATTTTCTTCAAAATGGAACATTTTATAAATATTTGTGTAGTTATTTTTTTTTAAATTATGACTGAAAAATGAAAGTAGGTACATTTTGACATTTGGCGGGGAAAAACTGCAAAACTGGGGGTATGCCATTTCGAAGCCAGAAACGACTAACTTCTCATAAGATTAACTATGAAAAAAGTTCCCATTTTCAGTTTCAGGCAAGGCGTGCCATATATGTCTACGAGATATAGGGCAATCAGAGCAGACCTAAAGGCTATAATGCAGGCCTATGGGAAAATCGATAGTTGTCGGTTATCACTACTCTTACTACCACTACCCTCCAAATTGGTGACAGAAGAGGGATATTTTCTAGGGGCACTAGGTGGAGAACCGAAAATATGTGATGGATAGAAAGACGGAAGGACGTAGAGACGGAATGACCAAAAACAATATGTCTCCTGGCCACTTGGGGGAGACATAATGATGTCATATTTAACTGAAGTATGGATACATTTCAAACGTTGTCAAAAGTGTAGGAAAGGAGTAATTTGGAAATGTTTAGAACACGATACATATTGCAGTCTCGGTTTAATCGGGTTAAGCAGTACTAAATATTTAGATTAAAAAAATAAATTAAATTAATGAATAGTACAGAAATTTGAGCCATCCCGAAGATGGTATGCATATGACGATGATCATGAAACCTTCAATGTGGTACTTTCATACCATTCATTGGCCTAATCAAATATTCAAAACATTGTTATGTTTATTAAAATCAAGTATGAAGTATTTAAGCTCGATATGCTTACTGAAACAAATTTCTAAATGTTAAATAGAAACAAATATAATTTTAAAATGTTATCTCGGAACTACTGACGAATCATGAAAAGTATAAACACAAAGTCAAATGATATTTCTCAAAATGGAAATGAAGTGCATTGTTGTTTAAAGGCTCATCAACACATTGCATGGACGGCTCATCAACACCTTGCATGGACTATTTCGAATCGTCCCAGAAAGAGGGGCCGGACATATAGAGAATATTATGTCAGTGCCTTTTACTATCAAGTTTATTAGGCGAGGCTTAGAAAACGAAGAATGGCGAGGCTCTGCGAGGCTTAGAAAACGTTTTCGTGCAGAGCCTCGCCCATTCTTCGTTTTTGTGCAGAGCCTAATAAACTTGATAATAAAAAGCACTGGCATAACATTCTATTTATCATGTAGATTATCCAAATTTTCTGTATGAATTACTATTATTATCTATTTCTCAGAATGTTACGCTTAGCGAGGACGCCGCTATGTTGTTGTTTTTTGTTTGTTTTATGACGTCAGGCAACGTTACGTGTATGACGTCAGATAACGTTACGTACAATAAACGCCGAGGAATTCCGCATTGATTTGCTTTATTGGTCAGTCCCTAATTAAAGCAAAATGTATTAGGTCACCCATTTATTAGGCAGAAAAGGGCATATCTGCACGATAAATAGGAATCTTAGAATCCTGTCCTACTCATAATCAGAGATGTATGTTTATTGTTTCCAGTCATAATATTTTTTTTTAAATAAATACACATGAGCCGCAACACACGAAAACGTCCCTTCGGACGTTTAGACGACAACGTCGTAAAATAACAATTGATGAGGTCACCGGTAATCATTTAATTACTAATCAAAATTCTCTTTACTTCCGTGTTTTACCTAATTATTATATCATAGGGAATATGTTTTCTTAATATAAATAGTTGATGCTATAGAAAATGGTAATTGTTTATGTTTTTTTTTGTTATTTAATCAACGACGTTGCCAAGACGCCGACATCAACGTCAAAATTAACGGTTAATAATACAATATTTAAGTTTCAAATTGAGATAAAATCATTTTTAATTAAGATATCAACATAAAATAAAGAGATTTTTAAAGAGAAAATCACCGTGTTTCATAAACATCAAAAAATATAAACAGTCAAAATTTTGTCTGAAGGGAAGTTTTCGTGTGTTGCGGCTCACATATGTATACCATTTATATACATGTATAGCTATTAATAAATTAATGTAACAAACCTTTTGCACATGGATTTATAATGATGATTATAATACAATTATTACACATATGTTGCATATTATGCACCATAGTTTGGTATTACGAAAACAATCCTGTCCTACTCCTACTTAGAGATGAATGTTGATTATCAGTCGTCGTTTTCAGTCATAATTAAAAAAAATAACTACACAAATGTAAACCATGTATACATATCTATTAATAAATTAATGTTACAAACCTTTTGCACATGTACCTATAATGATGATTATCATACAATTACTACAAATATGTTGCATAGTATGCACCATAGTTTGGTATTATTTTTTTTTTTATTAAACTTTGTTCAGCACAAATCCTAATTGACCGTACCATCTTGAATCGAAGCCTAATTTCCCCATGTATTCGTCTCTCGTATGATTAAAATGCATCTCCTCCGCGCAATCTAACGCAAAATGTTGATAATCTAGATAAAACTTGTTTGCAAATATTTCTTTCCTCGTGGCGAGCAAAGGGAGATCACCAGTCCCAAAAACGCAAATCATCCTGACACGCTTTCCATGACATGGCCAATCGTATATACTATCTCCCCAGTTCTTGAAACGAGCAACGAATGGTTTTATGTTGGTATCTGTTTCAGGTAGACCTGTAATAAATAAAGACATGCAATTTATGTCCCTTCTTTCCGTGGTACAGTGATTCAGTGGAACCACCTGGACAACAACAATATCAGCTACCAAACGGTATAGGGATTCAAGTCTTGACCATTTCATTTCAAGTCCATTTCAATATGTTACTAATACAACTCGCGCACTCTCTGAAGTTATAGCACAGTATTAGTCCTAATTCACACATTAACACAATCAAGAAAAGATAGATTTTAAACAACATAAGAATAGTATACGCTGAAAGTATACTGTGCATATGTTAAAGTTAAAATGTAAAATAAGTTATCAGTTGACGCTGTGGCCTAATGTAAAGGTATTGCCAGTTCTGAGTTCTCGAGTTCGAATCCTATGTTGAGCGAACTTTTTTATATTGATGTTGCTACAACGAAAATCGGATTAACTAGACGGGTGTTCCGTGGAACACGTGTACCGCCTGTCAACGCTTTGTCAGTATAACAAGTTTTTTTGGACCCAGATAAATGACCTTGACAAACTGGCTTGAGTAAATTTTCGCGAAGAAAACAATAAGTATTTAACCCATATAATGATGTCGATGTAGTCATGATACATATATATTGAAATTTTGATGAATGAATGGTGTTTTACGGCACGTCGACACATAAATAGGTCATATTGTGCGCAAAAACTCATGAAAAATGAAGAAATGAAGTATTAATTAAAAATTAATGTAAATATATGAAAAATAAGGGATGAAAAGGTAGCAATATAAACTATATATGTAAATCAACAAATGCCCGTTAACGGGCATATAAACAAGTAAATATATATAAGAACACATTATAATGATTTATATAGTCTGATTTCTTTGAGGAAATCTAAAACAAGACTAAAATCTATAGTATCAAATAACTCTTTCATGGTATTAACATTGTAGTAACTTTGACGCATAGGATCAAAGCCTACACATTCCAACAAGATGTGTTTGACCGTTAACGGTGCAAAGCAGGGTATACATTCTGGTAATTGTTCAGCTTGTAATAAATATGAATGAGTATAACGTGTATGCCCTATCCTGCACCGGGCTAGGAGAACTTCTTCTCGACGAATGGGTCTACTAGAAGAACGCCATTCTCCAAGTAACGGTTTAATTGAATGGAGTTTATTGTTAACTGACAAATCCCAAGCGGCTTGCCAAGAGTTACGAATAAATGTGTTAATACAACTTTTAAAATCAGTATAAGGTAATTTAGTATTAGATATATGTAAACCTAATGCTGCTTTAGCAGCACTATCAGCACTATCATTACCACGTATTCCTACATGGCGTGGAAGCCAGCAGAAAATAATAACATTATCAACTATAAGAGAATTGTACTTTTCTAAAAGCTGAAGCACAACTGGGTTATCATGTTTCATATTACCCAGTGCTTGAAGAGATGAAAGGGAATCAGAAAATATTACAAAATGATCATCATCAGATTCCTGAATATAATTGAAGGCAAGTTCAATTGCCTTAAGTTCAGCTGAAAAGATAGAGGCCTTGTCAGGCAGGCGGCTCTTTATGCTGTGTTTGTGAATAACAGCTGCTGCAGCTACCGTATCTCCATCTTTAGAACCATCTGTGTATATATATTGAAAGCTACTACTGTATTTCGATTTAATTTTAATTAAATTTGCTTTGAAAGACAGTAGGGTCTGTACTGGATTTGTTACTATTACAAAGATCAAAAATAATTATTGGTGTTTCCAAAGTCCACGGTGGAATTTGTGGTACTTTGTACTTGGCAATTAAATTTAGGTCGATTTCAGTGTCTCTTAATTTTGGTTTAATACGAAGACCAAATGATCGAATGGCCTTCGGTTTTCGATCAAAAAGAGGTTCATAACTTAGATTAAAAACATTATCGAAAGTTGGGTTTGAAGGGTTAGACTTTAATTTAATGGCGTATTGAAGGGCTAATTTGTCCCGTCTGTGAGACAGTGATGGTTCATTAGCTTCAACATATAGACGTTCGGCTGGTGATGTACGAAAGGCACCTAAGGCGAGTCGTAATCCTTGATTATGTATAGGATCGAGCATCTGTAAGTACGACTTGCGAGTCGATCCATATACTATTGAGCCGTAGTCCAGCTTGGATCTGATAAGAGATCTATAAAGTTGTAAAAGTACTTTACGATCTGCTCCCCAATTAGTGTTTGCAACAACTTTAAGTAAATTAAGAGCTTTAAGGCACTTGGCCTTCACGTATTTAAGGTGTGGTATAAACGTCAATTTGCGGTCGAAAATAAGACCAAGGAATTTTCTTTCATCCACTACTGTATTGGTGACCCATCCAGTGTTAGATGAGGGTTTTCATGATGTTTACGTAATTGACAAAAGTGCATACAATTAGTTTTAGATTTAGAAAATTTAAAACCATTTTTATCCGACCAGGTCTGAAGTTTATTCAGACATTGTTGCAGTTGTCTCTCAATAGTGTTCATGTTTTTTGCACGATAACGTATGACAAAATCCTCAACATATACAGAGCAATCCACACCAGGACTGATGCATTTAACTATACTGTTAATTTTTGATGAAGAAATATCAATAAATGAGAAAGTTATAGCGAACGTTAAGTTTTCGTAAATAAAACATGTCGATGTTGTCATGATGAGTATATATTAAAAGTTTGATGAAGAAATATCAAGAAATGAAAAAGTTATAGCCAACGCTAAGTTTTCGTGAAGAAAAAATAAGAGTATTTAACCCATATAATGACCTTCAGTGTGACCTTGACCTGTATATTTTAGTATGGTCATGTCGATGTTGTCATGATGAAGATATATTGAAAGTTTGATGAAGAAATGAGAAAGTTATAGCCAACGTTAAAAGAGTATGAGAATGGACTTTTGGAAACGGCCGAACACGATACATACGAAATATTGCAGTCTCGGTTTGACCGAGACTGTTCATGAACGGTAATGAAATATGCTTGCTATCGCTCACGCCCTCTAGCCCCGGGTTGAGCAGAACTCAATATTCATAAACTCATTAGTACAGAATTTTAACCATCCCGAAGATGGCATGCATATGGTGAAGGGACATAGCGACCTTTATAGTTATTACAACCCCCCACCCCCACCCCATGTCCAGCGGCGTATGGTCCCAGTATATAACAAAATTCTATGCCCTGAAGAGCGAAATAAACAAAACGGAATTTAGTTGGGAGCAGCGGTTATGAAGCCTGCGCAGCACAAGTAACATCCAAAAGACTAAATCAAAAACCAGACAACATATCCTATGGGTGGTTAAACAATACCCAGAGCCTTTATCGGCCGGAGTAGTGGAACCACCGAATCGAAATTTAAGTAAGAAAACAAAAGCAATTGAAAATGTATCACCGATATCTAAATATAAGTATCGGGCTCAGCGATCTCCAAAGATCGAATGAAGATTTCGTGGCGGACAGACTGACTGACAAAGGGACTGAAAATAGTCAAAGTGATCCCTATGTTTCGCGTTTTCCTTCGAAAAGGCGACACAAACATGGGTTCACAAACTTGAATTTGGTAGTAAATCAAGCGTTAAACCGCTCCCATTTGCTTTAGGTACACGCCCACTAGCATTGTATACAAATAGTAGCTTTAAGTTTACCCTCTGTAAGATGACCGAATAGAGATATATCTGGGCTGAAGTTCAATGATGTCACATACTGTGTAAATCTCTCAATACGATGTCCGACACAATAAACCTATAGCCCAGTTTGGTAATTACTTAAAAAGATGTCCCTTTAAAATCTCTTCACCTTTTAGCACACTTTGCTCACAGGAAGTTGGATATTACAACTCTGCATGTCCAAGAGTAATAATTTGCATACCCAATAGTATGAACCCTTACTGTAAATCACTGTTAGACATACATTGCATGGGCAAATTGTTCTATTTAATTAAATATCAGATGACGAGACACGCTCAATAAAGCTTTTGTATGAAGTAAACATATAAAGCGTGTTTTTCATTAATTGTGTTTTGCTTTTGTTTTTGTTCCAAAACAATAAAGAATTACCAGAAAAGTTTTGTATTTAGTAAAGCTAAATTATTAACATATTATTCTTCATTGAGGTCAAGTACATTGTATTTATATTAGCTATAACCTAGATAATATTCAATATAGCAATGCTAAACATGCTAAACAAAGAAATAACTTTAATCTGGCCTCATCTTATATACCTGAACTGCTCGGTCGGTCATGTAGCATTGCAGCAGTCAATAAGCAAGCTGTCCATGCTTTTTCAATGACCAGTTAGCGTTGGGAAATATCTCTTTACAAGCTCTTCGGTTTTGATATAAGAGAAGTAATTTGCTCACAGAAAGTTAAAAATATGACAACTCTGTATTTACCATTAAAGCGTAGCAAACTACGTTTAATTATTTAAATACCATTAAAGGCATAATAATTTCAACAAAAAAAATGAATGTTACCGAACGGGGCTTATATATATATACCGTGTAAGTAATAAACTGTTGTCCGAAATCATTGACCGTTTCAGTTTATTTTTTAGGACATACTATCACTGATATTGAGCACTATTGCGGTTTACAACGAAAGACGGATTAAAAATGGTTTCACAAGCTTGAATAAGGTAGTAAACCAAGTATTAAACCGTTCTCATTAGCTTTAGGTACAAGCCAACTAGCCTTATATATAGCTATAGTAGCTTTAAGTTTACCCTCTGTAAGATGACCGAATTGTTGGTTGTGGATTATCCTTTATAAGATGTCAGCACACCTAATTGCGGGTTGTGGATTACCCGTACACCGAATTGTGGTTTACCTCTATAAAATGGCGTGATTTGCGATTTACCTTTATAAGCTCCTGGTACACCAAGATGAGGGTTGTGATTTAATGAAGAGAAGAACGTTTCATCGGGGACGCTGACGCTTCTTGTCCAGTTGAGGAAGTCTTTGGCTCTTTGATCATGGAGCACGTAATCGACGAATCCACGGTTAACAATGATGTGCACGGAACCTTTGGTCGCCACAATGTTGTGGGGCGGAGTGCCAGCTTTCGTCCATCGATCCTTATTCGCTCTAGTGATAAAAAGTGTATTTTGTCATTAGTTTTTTTTTGGCAAAGCTATATAATGGCCGTATACAGATGCGGCAATTGAAGTGATACTGTTCAATTTCGGGTATTCTTTTATACAACCTGAAGTCTAATCCTGTTGAAATAATGTATATACGGATAAAAAGTCACAGAAAAAGCCTATAGTACAATGCGAAAGTTCAACTTCACACTGGTGTAACTATATTTTAATACAAAAGACGATACAACAGTTTTGCGTTTACCTCTCGACTACTTGAACATATATATGCTAATTATAATGCGGCTTACCTCTGGATCAAATAGATATTAGAGAAAACATCTTACACTCTTATCACCGAAGTGGAGTTTCGTTAAGTTATAAAAAGGCTCCAAATAATTAAACGAAGTTCGCTTTATTTAATTAAATGTAAAAAAATAATATATGCGTACACAATAGCTACTGGCTTTGTCTAGTTCTTATTATATTTTCAACTTTTTAAAACCATTGTAGAATGCGCACACCTGTATGAACTATTTGGTTTTAACAACTCAAGCATCAATTAGATGCCCGTGTTACCTTTTATACAGCTAACCACTCTTTACTTCATCCGGGATGACCTAGATTTTCGTTTTGTAATTTGAAATAGGAAATCCAATAATGCTTGAAGTCCAAATTACGGAAATGTTTTATCTCTGGTACTCGGGAGCACTAATTCGTATACTCTAGTTTACTGAAGGTGATATTGTTTCCACGCATATAACTCAGTGCACCCATTTCAATGCTGGTGTAGAAGAAAAGCAAAACAAACTCTCAACTATGTTCTCAATGTTCAAATTACTAAACCACAACCATTAGAAGCCCGTTTATAGAGTGCCTGCGCCACTACAAATATCTCCAAACGTTTAACTTATTGTTTTACTGCTGTTAAAGGTCACTTCACACAATATTGTCCTAAAGCTTATGGCAACCCCGGAATAAATTAGTTTCGGTCAATTTAAAATTCAGAAGTCGTTCTCGATAAATCAACTTGCATTTTGAAGTACTGTTCCACAATTTAGACAATATTACCACGGAATCTCATCAAAGACAAGCTTATTGTTTTTATTGATAAGACTTTTGCTAGATAAAAAACGTTACTGTTGGCCACATGTTCAATCTGTTTTATTGATGTTTTGTTTCAAAGGATGCAAATCCCTTTAAAGAGATACAAGCCAACCTTGACACCGTTAAACCTCGCGGCGTGCTGTTAGTTTGTCAACATAATTTGCATATTTGCAAATCATTGTTAATAGTTTTTAAAAAGTTCAAAGGAAATTTATTTTTTCGAATTCCATTGCACCAATATTATATTTAACACTTAACCCGATAAGGACAGGTATAATAGCCTTTGCGTCCATTGTAAACGCCAGGTTTTTGGGGGAAATGATCATTAGCCAGACATTGTAAACCCTGAGTTACTCGCAGGCCGATCAGGGTTTACAATGTTCGCATAAATGGAATGGTCTTAATTCAAAGAAAAAACTGTATATTATATATATATATATACCGGCTTAAAGGATAAGCCTTTCGTAGAATAACAAAGAAAATGTGAAAACTCCACTTTCTATTACAACTTAGTTAAATATATGCAAGCAGAAGTAAAGTCAAAATAATACTGGTGGTCATGTGGTGTAATTTTAATGTTTTATTTTGTATTATAACTTCAAGATTACCGTGAGTTCCATTATTGTTTTACTGCATCTTCAAGATTACCGTGTGTTCCATTATTGTTTTACTGCATCTTCAAGATTACCGTGTGTTCTATTATTGTTTTACTGCATCTTCAAGATTACCGTGTGTTTCCATTATTGTTTTACTGCATCTTCAAGATTACCGTGTGTTTCCATTATTGTTTTACTGCATCTTCAAGATTACTGTGTTTCCATTATTGTTTTACTGCATCTTCAAGATTACCGTGTGTTTCCATTATTGTTTTACTGCATCTTCAAGATTACCGTGTGTTTCCATTATTGTTTTACTGCATCTTAAAGATTACTGTGTTTCCATTATTGTTTTACTGCATCTTCAAGATTACCGTGTGTTTCCATTATTGTTTTACTGCATCTTCAAGATTACTGTGTTTCCATTATTGTTTTACTGCATCTTCAAGATTACCGTGTGTTTCCATTATTGTTTTACTGCATCTTCAAGATTACCGTGAGTTCCATTATTGTTTTACTGCATCTTCAAGATTACCGTGTGTTTCCATTATTGTTTTACTGCATCTTCAAGATTACCGTGAGTTCCATTATTGTTTTACTGCATCTTCAAGATTACTGTGTTTCCATTATTGCTTTACTGCATCTTCAAGATTACCGTGTATTCCATAATTGTTTTACTGCATCTTCAAGATTACCGTGAGTTCCATTATTGTTTTACTGCATCTTCAAGATGACTGTGTTTCCATTATTGTTTTACTGCATCTTCAAGATTACCGTGTGTTCTATTATTGTTTTACTGCATCTTCAAGATTACCGTGAGTTCCATTATTGTTTTACTGCATCTTCAAGATTACCGTGAGTTCCATTATTGTTTTACTGCATCTTCAAGATTACCGTGAGTTCCATTATTGTTTTACTGCATCTTCAAGATTACCGTGTGTTTCCATTATTGTTTTACTGCATCTTCAAGATTACCGTGTGTTTCCATTATTGTTTTACTGCATCTTCAAGATTACCGTGTGTTTCCATTATTGTTTTACTGCATCTTCAAGATTACCGTGTTTCCATTATTGTTTTACTGCATCTTCAAGATTACCGTGTTTCCATTATTGTTTTACTGCATCTTCAAGATTACTGTGTTTCCATTATTGTTTTACTGCATCTTCAAGATTACCGTGAGTTCCATTATTGTTTTACTGCATCTTCAAGATTACCGTGTTTCCATTATTGTTTTACTGCATCTTCAAGATTACCGTGAGTTCCATTATTGTTTTACTGCATCTTCAAGATTACCGTGTGTTCCATTATTGTTTTACTGCATCTTCAAGATTACCGTGTTTCCATTATTGTTTTATTGCATCTTCAAGATTACTGTAATTCCATTATTGTTTTACTGCATCTTCAAGATTACCGTGTGTTTCCATTATTGTTTTACTGCATCTTCAAGATTACCGTGAGTTCCATTATTGTTTTACTGCATCTTCAAGATTACCGTGTGTTTCCATTATTGTTTTACTGCATCTTCAAGATTACCCTGAGTTCCATTATTGTTTTACTGCATCTTCAAGATTACCGTGTGTTCTATTATTGTTTTACTGCATCTTCAAGATTACCGTGTTTCCATTATTGTTTTACGGCATCTTCAAGATTACCGTGAGTTCCATTATTGTTTTACTGCATCTTCAAGATTACCGTGTGTTCTATTATTGTTTTACTGCATCTTCAAGATTACCGTGAGTTCCATTATTGTTTTACTGCATCTTCAAGATTACTGTGTGTTCCATTATTGTTTTACTGCATCTTCAAGATTACCGTGAGTCCCCAGACTTGACACCCAGCTGATGACTGTAGGACATGCGATAAAACTGATCAATAAACCTCTTGTTGAGACTGTTTGTGCGATAAAAATGATCAACAAACCTCTTTTCGAGACTGTCTGTTCTGTAGGACATGCGATAAAACTGATCAACAAACCTCTATTTTGAGATTGTGTTTATTATGCAAGGCTAGCAGTTACTATTGATTGATTGATTCTTTATTTCCTCCATAATATAAAATATACAGGAGAGTCAAAATAACATATATACACAGTGAATACACATACACAAAAACAAAAAGACAGTACATGACAGTTAAGTTATATACAAGAACAAGAACACATTTATACAAAACAAACACATATTTAAACTTGACAGTTTGACTTATTTAACATATGTACAAACGGACGGAGATTAACAGGAAATGTTCCTCCACTTTATAATAAAGTATATGTGTAGAAATAATATTTATTCAAGTACTCTTGCCATAGATAATCCAAAGGCCGACATGTCTTGCCGAAACGAAACACAAGAACATACACTTCATGGATTCTTGGATTGACATAAGTTTCATATGTATTTGTTTTCAAACCTGATCCTTAGAATTAAGATAAAAAGGATAGCATTTTTGAAGGTTCTAAATATTTCTTTTCAACGATAAGTTACTTGCAAGCATATAGCAAAAATTTGATTTAAGTTTTAAATCAATTATTAAATTTAAAATTCTATCTTGATATAATATTCAATACAAACATTTATTATGCAAAGTATTTGTAAATAAAACATAGTCTCATTAGTTCAAAGAAACTTAACATACTTTAAATAGGAGCCCTATATATACACAATATTTAAAGATTTCGTCATATGATGTAAGTATCTGAACGTGGTTTTAGAAATAGCAACCGTTTGTTTGTCCGACATGTTTAAAGACGGAAAGCCGGACACTAATTCTATAATTTGATTAAACGCGCTTAAGTTACAAAGTTGGTCATACTTATTTAAGCCGCATATTTTGTGTATCTTGCATAATAACGAATGCCGCAAGGTATTGTTTGATGAACAAAATAAAATTAAATGTTCAGCTACCGTTTCTGTAATTAATTTGCACTTTGGACAAACAGTTAAATATTTGCGTGCAAATAGTTTACCAATGACAAATATGACAGTTCTACAGTACGGTAAATAATCACGATATAATTGGGAGAAGTACCAGATACTGTTTGGCGTTATTTCCCCTTGTATCTTGAGAAAATTATTAAGACTATAATCTTGGATAAGTCTTGATCTGAAATCAAGTTCGGCTGACTTATGTATATTTGATTTAAGTCTTTTTTTCCATTGTCTTAACGTAGGAAAAAATGCAGTAGAAATATATTCCGTTAAAACGTAAGTTAATTGGTATTTCCCTAATATACGGTAAATGTCTGGCATAAAGCCTTGTGTTTTACGTGGGTGAGACATAAATTGCATAAGTCTATTAGCGAAAATTGTCTGTATTCTAAATCCTTTATTAATGCTGCATAATTGGCCAAACAACAATAACTTACGCTTATCAATTTCATATTCGATTCTTGTGAGACCGATTAAAGCTAGTGCGACGTCACTACGAGTTTGTTTAGGCAGAGACTGCATATATTTAATACATTGAACATGTACACGCTCTAAAGACTTCAATTGAGTGTCAGAAATGGTGTTCCATAGTTCGCAGCCGTATAATACCCTCGATAGTACAACCGTTTGATATAAATGTTTTACTGTTATTGGGTGAAGACCATTTTGATGGACGCCACAGTCGGACAATCCAAAGTATGTTTTACGTAGTTTTGTGCATGCGTCTTTAATGTTTTCATTTAGACTCATGTCCTTACTGCATAAAATACCTAAATGAACATATGTGTATGTTTCATCAACAATGTTTTGGCCTAAGTGCCATAGCCTTGGATTCCTCTGTGAATCAGAAAGGCGTTCGTTAAAAACAACAACATTACATTTATTAGCATTATATGTATATTTTTCACGGATAGAGTTGTTATGACATATTGACATAAGTTTTTCTAAGCCGTTCTTAGTGAGTGAACTGAGCACCATATCATCCGCCGATGTTGGGCAACTGTAACCAGTATCATTAATTTTCAGACCGTAGGGTGATTGGTCTTATTTATCCATAAGATCATTAATGAAAACTAAGTATAAATACGGGCTCATTACTTGGCCTTGTCTGGTACCCTGTAAAATGGGGAACCAATCCGAGGATTGGCCTTGTGATTTAACACAGCTATAAACATTTTCAAACATACTTAGAATAATTTTAAAAATAGATTTTTTAATCCCCGTCCTATACAGTTTCAGCATCAAGATGCTATGAGAAACGTGGTCAAATGCTTGTCTCACGTCCAGGAAGCAAGTGAAAAGTTTAGAACTGTTTTCTTTTGCAAAGTAGATACTTTCACGAGAAAGGACGTCATTTTACAATTAATATTTCTTTGAAATCCTCCTTGTAATGTGTTAAACTTGAGCGTACTAGACTGTTCTAAAATTTTAAGTAACACTTTTTCATATACCTTTAACATGGTAGAACAGAGAGAAATAGCCCTGTAACTATTAGGGTCCATTTTGTTTTTATTATTTCCTTTGTAAAGGGTCGAAATAATACCCTTTTTCATATCAACGGGTATATGTGACAATGACGACATATAATTGAATAATTTTGTAATAACGGCAAGTAAAATCGGGCCACCGTAAATTATATTTTCGTAATAAATGAGATCATTGCCACAGGCTTTTTTCTTTTTACAGGATTTTAATGCCTTTTCAACCATATATATAGTTATAACGATATCGTCGCACCGATGATAAGTTAATTGCGACTTAATGTTCGATAACTCTTCATCGCATGAATTTGCATAAGCGGATTCAAAACTATTATCTTTAGGCGTGTAGAGTTCGTAAAAATAATTTTTCCAGCCCATATTTATATCGATGGGATTTTCGCAAGATTGTCCATTAAAATTCATTTTAAGGGTAGTTTCTACTTTTTTATTTCTTTTCCGTCTATTAATCAATTTCCAAAACTCATTATTGTCCATTTCCGCCGCTATATCAATTTCTCGCTCTAAGCTAGATAAATAATTTTGGACGGTGGCACGATGAGTTTTGCGGAAAACATTTTTCGATGCCTTATAATTTTTAAAGCTTGCGGATGAAACATTGCGTGGGCGATTTTCATTTAACCAATTAACCCTTTTTAGATTCATTTCATTGTGTAAATTTGTTAATTCGCGATTCCAATACGGTTTTATAAATGGTTTGAACTTTGATATAGGAATGCATCTATTTGTCGCATTGTTTACTACATTAACGATGGCTGAATAAAATGAGTCAACGTTATCCAACGAAGATATCTGTGATAAAAGCAACATATTTAACGTTTTGTCGTTATTTAAGAAATGTGTGAAATTATCTATGTTTTTCTGTTTAACGTTATGCCAATTAATATTATGATACGTATTGTTTGAACGAGATATATTTTCAACTTCGCATTCGATTTTGCAAACTATCGGGCGATGGGTCGAAACATTTAAGCAATTATCGTCCATAATTCGGCATGATTTTATCATTTCAATATTTTCTGATTGGATTAGTATGTGATCAATGAGTGTCTCACGGTCACTGTTATATGGTACATTACTAAATTCTGCTCCGGAGCATAACTCGAGTGCATTTACGGCTAGCAAACTATAATTAAGCATCAAATCTACCAGCAGTTTTCCTCGACTATCAAATTTAAAATCGCGTTGGTTTCGAGAAGCTAATTCTGTATTATAATCTCCCATTAAAAATGTTATACCCTTTGTTTTGTATATGCATAATAAAGTCTCTATTTCGTCTATACAGCTATTATACGTGGCAATAGAGTGGTTTTTACATGGTAAGTATAATTGAAATACAAATATAGAATGTCCTAAGGTAGGCTTTATCTGGATGCCTAAAACGTATTTACTGTCAATGTGTAAAGGTGAAACAATGTCATTTAAACGCTTATTCCAGAATATGCATATCCCACCCTTACCAACTCTCCGGTTGCTTGGCAACATGAGATCAGGATCAGATATTGAATGACATGAAAAAATTATTGTTAATACAATCAAGAAAATGTAAGTCGTGATTGAATAACCAGTGTTCGGCAATGCCGCAAACATCTATATAATTGTTTTGTAAAAAATCGCTCAAATAACTCGCGCTAGACATTATTCCGGTCGCATTCCATGTAGCAATATTAAGACATATGTTTCTAGAGCCTGACATGATTACTAGTAATCAAGATCACAGTCAGATTCAAGCGCTGCATAACGGTTCGAGTCCGTGTAATTGACCCGGCCCCACTCAGCTCGCGTGTATTTCGACGTTTGTGAGAACCTATCAGAGTTATAACTGTTCGGATTGTCATTAACAAAGTCATTGTGACGAGCTTTATATGAACCATACGAAACCCATGGTTTGCAGGTACAATAGCTCAGTTTGTCCAAACCCAAGTTTAGATTTTTCAGATGGGTGGGAAGGTAAGAAAATTCATGTTTTTCACATGTATGAACTGTTTGTTTGGACTTAAAACACTACTTTTTGGTGCTTACTAATGATGCTTTTAGTATACTGGGTGCTTATTACAACGGTGAATTTCTTAACTTTGTAAATACAGTTCCTATCTAAAACAACTGATAACCAAATTAATAAAGATAAAGAGGAATCACTGATATCACTGATGTGTTTTTTCACTGTCAAAGGGCTATTCAAATTTGACAGGTAGGGGAGTGAGAAGGCAATGTTAAAAAAATGTTTTGGAGTCGGGCCGATTTTTTTGGACCGGTCGTTTTCTGGCAAACAAACATGATTTTCGGGCCGATTGTTTAGGACCGGTCGCTTTCTGGCAAACAAACATGTTTTAAATTATGGCCGAAAACACTTTTATATTATAAACAGAATACTTATAGTCAAACACGTAACGTTATTGCTTTTATACCCACATCAGCGTCAAATAAAAGCCTAGTGTGTTTTGCTGTTTAATATCCTATTATTTATATATATGTATAGGGAGAAATATTTGTGATCTACCAAGGACAGACAACCTTCGGACGAATACGGCAGGGCGCCTAGCTATGACGATATACACAGAAATTCACTTCCTAAAAAGGATAGCTGCAACACACGCTGATTAACTGTATCTACATCATAACCCACTCATCTGGAGGCAAAACTAACATATAGACGCAAACATACATACAATTATAGCTCATATGAGTGGGCCACATTTAAGCATTCAACCACACACAGCTATATTGAGACAGTGACAATGAAAGGTGCCGGATCTTGGGGATACTGTGAATTCAGTAAATATATTAAAGGGAGATAATTTGAACTCACTACGGCAACTTTCGAAATTTGGGATCTTGTAAGAGATTCACGTTCACAAAGCAGAATTATATATAAGGAGAAGTATTATATATATGTGTATATAATATATAGATATGTTGAGGAATTCAACTATTTGAGTAACTCTTCCAACAATTTACATTTAGTATATGCTTTTTAATATTACACATTGTACACTGTTTATTTACCTGCATGTCTAAGCCTAATTATATTCATGGCCTAATGATGTCATTACTGTAATACAAGATTTCATTTGATTTAAACAAATATACGAATCGCACTTGCATATCGTTTAATTGATCTGAAGTAACCTAAACAGTACGTAATACATCATGAACATAAAATGTTGACCTGGATTTGTTCGGACCTTGAAATTGTTAGTCAAAATATAAAACTGCCCGTTTTTTAAAGTCAAATGATCAAGTATACAACATCAGTAGAGCGCTGTGGTGTAGTTGAAGAGCGTTGAACCCCGGATCAAATAGTCGTGGGTCCGATCCCTGCCATGACCATATGTGTCCCCGAGGTAGACACTTTATCTGAATTTGCATTGTACTGGTTCTGCACAGGAAGACATCGAGAGTGATTGAATGTTTTTATCAAAGGTGTAAAGCAAATAAGCCTTCAAGTGTAGCTCGCACGAGAGTTTCGTGCGCCGACAGTATATATAGTTTTGGCGGATAAAACCCGCTCGCCATTCGAAGTCATTGCATTGTTACATAAAGAGCGTGTACTTATGCCTGGGTAATCCCCCACCCGTCCAGTATTTCCATTTTTTGTTACGATGTTTATTTGCACCTGTTTTATATTAGCAGGTTGTCCACATCGGCAAGTTGCACACGCGCTCTTATACAGTTAGATGTTTTACAGTGTCGATGAGTAATCGAAGAGTTGCAGTCAGGTAGAGTTACGATACTTCAAGGCCTCTCCAGTAGATAAAGAAATATAGACGTTTCCAGTCAAGGATCGTTTCAAGCAGTGAACTAATAATCAGTGAATGGGCACATAATCGAATCTCGCACAATCTCGTATGGCTAAAACGAGAAAGATAAGCGTCTCTGTACATGATCAGAAATTGCATCGTGATCGCTGGGCGCTCTTTAAAAAAGCTTAAAACTGCGACAGGTGCCCGGTTAATGCTATCAATCCATTGTTATGAATATAGAGGAATGGGTTTATTGTACCGGTAATCAGATTAGCGTTAATCTAGTTGTAATAAGGATGAAATTGTTATACCTTCTTTGCTATTTTGACGTTTAGCTTCTATACATACACATATTCTTTCAAGGTTTATTAAAATCAGAGTTTATTAATAGCAAATGCTGGTTAGCGGTTGATGACAATTTTTATTTTGAGTGTTTGTAAAAAAGGGCATTACCACTAAGTTAAGCCGCCTACTAGAGTTTAGAGTGCTTTCTTTGTGTATTCATTTCGAGATGTCATTAATAAAAGGGGATGTATATAAAATACATAGTATACATGCACACAATTTCAGTATTAAATATGTTTTTTTATCTTTTTTTTTTCTAAATGTGTATTCATTCTGAAATATAATATAATATAATTACGAAACTCTGGTTAAACTGGTCTGTGGTTAATCTTGCGTGTTTTTTTTTTGTTGTTTTTTTACAAATGTTCTCAATTCACTGATTTTTGACACTATGCTGACGATACCGGGAAATTAATCCATTCCAGTGACACCTAGAAGTACAAACAGATGATGTACATACGTAGTAGGTCTGCTACAGGTGCACAGACGTGTTTGGTCTGTGGCAGGTGTGATGTGAACAGGTGACAATTAGCTGCCAAATGAAAGCCTATGCAGATGCTATGTTCACTACACAGATGCCAAGGTTGGAGAGAATATATGTATTTTGATGGTTGTGAAAGTCTAATATGCATCAACAATATTATATGTGTCCAACACTTGCCACTGGATTTTCTGGAATACACTGGATGTTGACAAATCATGTCAAATTCTTATGGGTGGGAGGTGGGGTGGGGAGGGATATACTGATGGTGATTTCTTTCTGTCCTGAAGGTCCGAAGGGGTACAAAAGCATATCTGGCTTTAGATGAAAGAAACACGAAAACTATTTAAAAGGTAAATTACTTAAAATTAGAATACACGTGACAATTTGATTTCAGGACACTTTGGCACCAAAGTATATCGGCACCTAGACGTTTTGGCACCAAACCATTTCGGACATAGTCATTTCGGCACTCAGACGTTTCGGCACCATTTTATATACGGCCATGAAATATGAATTTACGAAGTTGTCTGTAGATATAGATGTATACATGTGTTACTTGTCGTATGTTTGTTTTTTTATTAGTATATCGTACGTGTTACATAGGTCAGATTCAATAAGATAAATTAGACAAAAAAACATGAAGGGATAATAAAATGGATAGGCTTACACATATGATTATTTTAAATTTAATTGAATATTTTATTTTTTTAACAAAACAACAATTTCACAATGCATACGAAACATCGACTAAATAAGTAATTTAGTAAGTAACTAAGTATGCCCTTAGTGAGTAACATGACAGGTTCAGACACACAGCATATCTTCTTCTAATGAACTAACACTTATTCCACATGTCACAATGATTTTTAAATATATATAGCATCTAGTTACCCAACGTCAAAGTTATATTGTGATAGTGTTTGTGACCATTTCTTACAATTAGATTCACTCTACTGGCATCTCAATTTCATCAGCAGGTGGCGCGTCGTCTTTTTCTACCATATGTGTATATATATATCGTTGTTGCAATACAATCAACAGTTAATAATATATAAAAGCATGTTTGGTAGAATAACAAAGAAAATCTCTAATGTTTGTTTATGCAACATGTGCAAGCATTGATACAGGAATAATAAATCGATGTGCTAATTTGCGAATTTATGTATTTAATAGAAATATGTCCATGAACATGATTGCTTTTAGAATTGGCTCCAGTCAACTAGCAAATTTAAAATAACTAGATAATGAAATGGGTGGATACAAAAAAGCATCACTTTCCGACAGGAATGCAAATTCCATCTTATAATAATGACTTATTTGTTGTGTTGAGTTAAGTAAATCGTATAAATGAAAACTTTGCTGCACTGTGGACTATTACTACATTCATTTCGTTAATGAGTAATGAAACAGATGTTTGTTTCTTTGTGTGTATTTTCTTATTAATCATAATCACATGTTCAGTATGGAATGTATGGAATGTATTGTGTTTTTATAGTATTCGAAGGGACATCGTGAGATGAAGTTATTAATTTTAATAGCTATATGAAGACGGTTTTGTGTGATACATGTATGCACGTTCCAAGGCGGAAGCCCTATTGTCAACCCTTTTGTGTTTGTGATGTCATTTGCATGTTTTATTACTTTAGCCTTCTCGTTTGTCTGTTTGCGTGTTTGTCAATATACTTTAAAAGTGCCTAATAATAATAATAATAATAAAAATGAACACACTGTGTTTCAATTTCTCAATGTACGTGGTAATGTTGTTTTTACACGATATGCACGATAGGCAGTACGCAAACCAGATATTGGCGCGTGTCAAGTTAGTTGTACATCACTTTGTTTTAATTTGTACAGCTTATAATGATATTAGAAAGAAATATATCAGAAAATATTACATACAAAGGCAAAATATGTTTAAATTTGTAACACTGCTACAATCTTCCAAGAAGAAAAAAAACTGAGAAAAGCATTACCCTTTATAGGGGAGCGATAAGCCGACGTAAAACAATGAATGTGCGAAAATAAATTTACTCAACTTATCGATTGATTATTATCACAATTTTTTTTTATTAATTCAATCATTGGTTTCTATTAATTAAATCATAAGTTTGATGTAATTACAGCCGCAATCAGGGGCGTAGCTTGGTGAATTTGGACTGTACGCCCGATAGGGTTCCAAGGGGCGATTGCTATGGGCGGCCATTACCGCCAAAGTATGTTTTTAATAAATCACCCAGTCAAAGATTAATTAATTCATCGGTATTATATTTAATTCAATGTAACTTTAATAGATTTACTACTTTTTTTAAAACCATCTAATCAAACTTAAAACAATCCGATGCTTTGTGAAATAATCCGAAGTGTTTTTTTCAAACCATCTAATCGAACTTGAAACGGTTCAATGCAATGCTAAACAGTTCAGTCGGAAACATGAATCAAAGCAAGAGAATGCGAACCAATTTAAAAGTAACCCAGTCATTTACCGATACGTGAATCAATCTATAGGTAACTGTATTAATGCAAGACCAAAGCACTCAATTCAATGACAGCATAATCAATTTGACATACAGACAAATGGCCGATACTGAACAGAATTACTACGATGTAAAGTGAATTAATTCAGTGCATTCCCAAACAGTTGTCCGAGCGCGCCACTTGCACATACATAAGCTAGAAAAGTTACTTCCCTTGATAAGTATTCCATACAGTGTCTTGTTAGTTGCGATGGTGAGATGCGATGGTCGTATCTGAGTCCCTGCTACAATACAATTGTTCTATTGTACCGTATTAGATATAGGATTTTGATTCCTAGAAATTTTTATAGTCTAATTAAATTGTCTTTATGTTTTATGTTTTTGCTGTATTTTTAATATACATGCATTGACTTGTATCAATTAGTGTCTCATAGGCCGATATCGGTCCAAAATCTCATATATTTTAATATGTTGTACTGAACGTTGTGTATGCCATATGATGACTTGTGACACTTTAATAAACATTTATCTTCATCTTCTATATATTTCTTTTCATGTTATATCTCTTTCTTCTTTTTTTGTTTTCATACTAATTCATAAATTAATGAACCTGTACTAATCTTGTTAAAATGTATGTTTATATGATGAAAATCTATGTAATAGTAAAAGGCAACCAGTTTTCTTCTTCTTCTCTTCTTCTTTATAATATGAATACAATTGAAAATTAAAAAATATTACGCAATTATGGTATGTATCTGATGTCAACACACCACGGGTGGCCAGTGTTTGTGATTTATGGCCTCTTTGATCTAAACAAACATCCTGCTTAAGACAGCCAATTAGCCACGGGGAACCGTATTATTATGATTGGAGAAACCCTTTATATATTTTGATCGCAATAAGAAAGCTGACATAACCCAACATTAGCGACTCTTGAGTTAATTGCTTATTTGCATGGTTATATATATAATACGGACCGTCAGTAAAGTGTTTTCATTTACTTGGACTGCGTGTCTTGTAGTTTGACTGTCAGTAAAGTGTTTTCATTTACTGGGTTAAAACTTGTCTTTACTAAACAACGGGTGTCTATGTCATTGTTTATTTAAATTCTGTGGTAAACAAACAAATTACTCACCAATTAAATTGCAGCTATTAATAAATATTAAAAATCCGTGGTAGATTAATAGTCATGTATATCTGTACTCATATTTACATTATATTATATATGTTTATCATACGGATAACAAGCTGTTTTATTTGACTCATTTGATATAATACATGTGTTAAGGAAATTGTGATGAATTGTAATTTATTTATGCAAGGCAGTGTTATATAAACGCCTTCTCATTGTATCAGCTCGGTTAAGATAAACTGCATATTTGGACATGCATTGTTTGTTATAACTACACTGTTGCCATGCTTTGTAATTGTATTTTGTATCCTCATGGGCTTTTAAGCCTATTGGAAATTGGAAATAAAGATATATCTATCTATCTATATATTTAGGTAATATTAGTTATGAAACCTTATAGTAAAAATAACTATCTCCGTACGCTTATAGTAAAATACATTGGAAAGCATTTAATTGATACAGACATTAAAAGTTGTCGTTCGCTGTTCAACTGCTGGAAAGGATATGTAATTAACCAAAAAGAGCACCAACAGTGATCGGTTGACTAACAGTTTCTAAAATATAATTAAAGCATTTACATAAACAAAAAGTGTACCACTACATTTTTTAATTATATTTCTCGATAGCGAGTTGTTTTTATTCGAGGAATTAACTAAAAGTAAAACGTGTATAGCGGATTCCAACAGGATCGGCGTTGGCTAGAATCGGCCATGTATGGCCGTTTTGGTCGATATCTATGTAGTTGTTAAGACAAATTATTAGACACAATTAAAGTTTTTGCATAACACAAGGTGTACCACTACATTTTCAATCATATTTCTTGCCAGCGAGCTGTTTATTTTCGAGGAATTAACTAAAACAAAAAAAGTATATCGAAGTCCAACAAGAGGGCATTTCATCGGCGTTGGCTAGAATCGGCATGTATGGCCGTTTAGGGCGATATCTATGCAGTTTTAAGGACAAATTATTAGACAAAATTGAGGTTTTTGCATAACAAAAAATATTTCTCGACAGCGAGCTGTTTATTTTCGAGGAATTAACTAAAACAAACAAATGTATAGTGAAGTCCAACAGGGCGGCATTTCATCGGCGTTGGCTAGAATCGGCCATGTTGGTCGATATCTATGCAGTCTTTCAGACAAATTATTAGACAAAATTAAGGGTTTTTGCATAATAAATTGTATACCACTACATTCTTCAATCCTTTTTTTCGACGACGAGCTGTTTATCTTTGAGGAATTAACTAAAACAAAAAATTGTATAGCGGATTTGCGCCATCTCGACATCTCGGTTTAACAACACTTCAACCAACACGGCCGACCAATAGTATTTGGATTTCATTTGATATCAATCATTGATTGTAAAATAAAGTAAAAATACCCAAAATGTCAATATCAACTATTAGTAATATAACAACAAACAAGTTTTATGAAGTATGATGACTTGTTTATCCAAAACAGTCAAATATCTAATAATTTCACGAAGCGGAGCACCTCACCGATGGAAACAAAATGGCGGATGTTCAGAAAATGTTACCACTAAAACTATCTTCCTTCCACTTCTCGAAGCCATACGAGATTTCAGTCAGCTGCGCTATCTCTCCATTAGTGGTCACCATTCACTGCTTATTACTTCACTGTTTCAAGCGACTGTATTTTGATATTTTCATTTGTTGAAGTTTATTTATATATATATATATACATCCAAAAAAAATGAAATAAAGACCGAAGAAGTAAAATGACAATGCAGATGACACTTTCTATTTATGTCTTGTTTTTTTAATTCATTATTTGGACTTTTAACGTATCTTGAAGATGAAGGTAAATTAGCCGAGGAGAAAAACGGATTTCGCCCAAAACGGTCGTGCGAAGATCATGTTTTTGGACGTGCCGTCAGGCAACGTTCTATGAAGTGGCAATTCTGACGCACAAGGAATTTCTACTATAAATCAAAGAGCACCAGATTACAGCGCGATTAAAGTAGTACCATTTGCAAGGCTGTAAATGGGCAAAAGATCCGTATATTGACAACATATCTATAAATATGTAAGCGTTGGTAAACATTAAGTGATTTTAACTTAAGTTTCAGTAATACGCTGTTTTTGAAGGGATTTGATCCAGTACAAATAATGCACATAAAATTATGTCTTTTAACGTAAACGAGCGTCTACATCTACGTGCCGTCATACATTTGAAGAGTAAGTAATTCGATTACCATGATATCAAAATGAAATCTTTTATCACATTACATCATGGTAACTATAAAGGGCGTTCATAAATTCGCGAGTAGAAGAGATTATATAACTCTGTACCACAGACATCTCTTTATCAAACAATGCAATTATTTTCATCAATTCCATTCATTTCAATATTTTATTTTGCATAACATTTACATGTGTATTGCATAAACAAGGCGGAATACAATACTCAATATTTAAGAGAAGAGTACAAACAAACATACTTCATTTAGAGAATGAATACATATATTACAGTGGAATAGTTATAATTATTACGTTCTATAAATGGCATTTTATCACATTTTATTACCATTATCAATATAGTGTTTAAAAAGCATTTATATTTAAGGAATTTAGAACAATACATAGAAACTCTGACTACCGTTACATCAGACTACATGTAGTTCTTTTATTTGTTTTTAATGCTTAGCATAATTAAGTGAAGTTTGTTTTGTTTTAGCCATATGGCCACCGAAAACGTCTTTGCAGAAATCCTATTTTTCAGAATTCAAGGGGTGATAACTCGGTTATGCATGATTGCATCTGATTGTTTTTCGAAAGGAATCGAGAACTCATGTATATGTATGTTGTGACCAACTTTCTCTGACATTTTCTTGACAATTATTCCTCTTTGACACTTATAAAATTTAAACATTTCTACTTAGCATTACTTTTTATAAAATTGCCATTGTCCGTCTGTCCTTCCGTCCGGTCCTATAACTCTGATTAATGCCTCATCCGATTTCAATAATATTTTGCACAAATCTTCACCAACTTAGTACGCAAACCCGTTTTTTTCGGAATCAATACTTTCTGAGTGGCACCGTCCATCAGCACTTTCAGTGCTTTGATTTCTATAAGTAAGCTTATTCAAAATAGACTTTACAAAAAAGGAAACATTTGCAACTTTTATCGACTTACAAAAGGCGTTCGATTTTATCAATAGAAATGTTCTACTAAACAAATTATTATCAAAATGACATTAACGGTAAATTTTATAATTCGTTAAATACGGAATCCTGTTAGTGCCATATTAGAACCTCGCGTTTTTGGGGCGAAAACACGAAAACGCGAGGATGATTAACGGGTTTTCGCCTTAGTTATTGAACACGAAAACGCGAAAACTCGACGTTTTCTGCGAAAACGCGACGCGAAAACCCGTTAATCATTATCGTGTTTTCGTGTTAAATTTCGTAGTTTGCTATGAAATGTGTCAAGTTGAAAATACGAAAATACGATATTTTAAATTTAACACACTCGTTCCTCATTTGACTCTGTCAACGTCAAAGGAAGTAGGGTGAACAGTTACGTCACGTGATTATTCAAAAAAAGTTATAACGATGTTTATAATAAATCCTTTTGCGTGATCTGCTAAGATAAAATATAGACCTATATTAAATAATTTCATTTTTTTTTGTATTTTTTTTGTTGTTGTAATTTTCTACTATCGAGCTCCCGTTTGAAATGTATACATATGCGTTCCGATTAAGGAGACCTAAGTACGTGTTATTTTTGTAGTAAAATAGTCCCGATTAAAACTAAATTGTATTCATGCATTATTTCAAATCTTGCAACATCTAATGCAGATATTCTGAAAAATATATTTACACAAGAAATAAATAAATTCAGGCAAACATATCCCAATTTAACTGGTTTTACCAAAATCTTGTAATTTAGTAGTTAGCAGAGATATATGTGAGTGCAAGGGACGATAACTCTGCGTGGAGATTGCGTGTAACTCGGTGATGATGTAAACAAAGACGAACATTTTGTCCCGTATATTTGTCTCGGCAAAATAATCTCTCGTCAAAATCGTCCTGGGGCGAAAACGCGAGGTTTCAAATCTAAAATGTCGTGTTTTCTTGTTTTCGACATGCCAGATTTTATAGCAAACTACGAAATTTTACTCGAAAACACGATGATGATTAACGTGTTTTCGCGTCGCGTTTTCGCGCAAAATGTGGAGTTTTCACGTTTTCGCTTTCAATTACTAGGCCGAAAAGCCGTTAATCATCGCCGCGCTTTCGTGTTTTCGCCCCAAAAACACGATGTTCTAATATGGCACGAACAGGATTCCGTAGTTAAAAGCCCTATTATCTGACACCTCCTCATGTGTTAAATTGAACGGCTTTCTATCTGACTGGGGTACGTCAGAGTGACAGTAGCTCGCCGACAGTCTTCGCATATTTTATCAATGATGGGCTGAATTCACTTAACATACACTAAACAAATTGCTAAGTACCTACCTTAGAATATATCAATAATATTCTCATTGTTTTGTGTATTTTGAGCTTGATTAGAGATACGGTTAAACTGCAAAATAACGAGTGTAAGTCGTCTGCTCTGATTGCATGAACATATTTTAAAATGTTTAAGTCAATGTGTTTTCTTAGAAATAAGTTATAACACTTATACAACTGGGTATATAGGATTTTATTAAGTACTTCAAATTAGTGAAGCTTTCGATGTTCCTAATTATAAAATATGCCAGTTAAAATTATTTTGACATCATGTTTTACTAGCATTACCACTACAAATGCGTTTGCAATTTTTTTTCAAGATATTTAATGCCCCAGTTACTTGAATTTCAAACAATATTCAATTTAAAGGGAGGAAATTTAAAATTATCCATATTTCATTTTTTTATAGACGGAAAATCTGCAATAAATGGGCCCAACTACCGTATAAAACCCACTAGATAGAGCTGGGGGCAGGTTTTTCATTTAAATGTGTACATAGTTAAATCAGGGACACCTTTTTCAAAATATTGAAAATTCCACCTCATAAAAATATTCAATATTTGTCACAGAAGTAGTCTGATATTAAACAATTGTATCTGTAGAATCTGTGACTATTCATGTGTTCCATATAACAATTCATCTTTATCATTTTCACAGCAGATTCAGAAACACACCAGAATCAGTAGTATCACAATGCACTTCTATACACCACCTATGAAAATTGAATATTCCCTCCTTAGGGTCAGAGATGTATATGTTACTTAATCATAACTAGCCCTATATAAGATGTAATTCCTTATCTTATTATCTCCATCATGTTCAGCCATTCCTAACAATAATGTGTACAGTTATGCTTCATTTTTGAAAATGCATTCCTACCACCATATATCGTGTACTGCAGTAAATAAAGCCTGTTTCTCCAGACCAACTATAATTGGCAATTCATTTTCATTCATAAACACTGATAACTTGTAAAATATTTGCTGACTGTTAAGTCATCACAATTCTGTTTTATGTTATACACAGGGCAGTGGATAGTATTAAAGATGACAATACACTACAAAATATACATGGTAAAACATGAATACTACTGGTGGTGGGAAGTAAATTGTCACAGTTCCAATAAAATAAACAGAAATTATGTAGTTTGGAGTCGTTGGATTAAAAAACTTTACTCCTCGCTGATATCTAACAACAGTTTTCTGTCGTCTGCTTGAAGAGAGATTTTTTTACATGAGTCATTCACTATAACTGACAGGCTACCTTGATAAAGACACACCTCCAATTTCTCCCTACCAGGGTAGGGAATGTTGCCCCTTTAACAATCATTATGCGTATATTACAAAATTCATTGTATGTGATATGTTACGCAGAAAACTGTATCTTTACAACTGAACAAATATATTACCACAATGCAAATGTTCTGTGTTGCATACGTAAACTATTTCATTGTAAACATTGTGTATATGTATATCTGCATGTACGTAAATTGTATATACGCGTATATACTTTTATCTATATAAAAGAATAAAAAACATGCTTGTTTAGAGTTTACTGGTAATTCTGTATACTAGTCATATACCGTATACTTACAGAGTTTAAACTTATTATATTTTCACTATACATGTATTAATATCTAGCTGTTTAATGTGTGTTTATGTATTTGCTATAATGTTCTATTTTAAAGTGACTTGTATGCCCATTGCCGCCGGGAGTTGTAAGGTAACTTTAATTTGATAACATGTTTGTACATAAACAATATCACTATAATACATTATTCTTATCTTATCTTACTTTATTTGGTTGGGTTAAGTGATAAATGATTTATTTCCGTTTAAGCAAAGCGAAGTAGGAAATAAACTAAGTGAGAGAGATTTCATTACAATCGATGTAATAACGTTTGAGCTAAGTGTACAAAGTATCGGCATAACAGCACTTTTATGTGTCGCGTTGTCGACTTGTAAGGAAAATAATGGCTTGATTAAAAAAAAGGAGAGAAAGTACTAGTCAAGTGCGTTATGTCAATATCACGCACTTAATTTAAGGGGACACTTGAACTTTGTGTGAATGTTTTTTACCATACTCGCGCAACCAAGCTTGATTAACCTGTTCGCTAATGTTTTGCTTTAAACTTCGGAATTTAAGAACATCGTTATAACTATAGGCATTTTAGTAAGCTTTTAAACTAAAATATGTTCATTGATTTTAGGATTTTAGCGTTTAAGTAAACACATTGTGTTGATTTGAAGTTGATTTTCAATTTTCAATTTTTAATTCAAATATTCGACAAAAAAACACTATTTGTCGATTATCCTAAATGCATTTGTTGGTGGACTCATTTACGTGAATGCAACATTTCCTGATGACCTTTTATATCTACTTCTCAAATAGTTATTAAAGTATAGCACTTTTCTTTAACAACTCCGGTATTTTTATGGACAGTTTCAAACTATATGAAAATAAATCAAGAGTGTCGAACATTACTTTACGGTTGCTAGAAAGCAAATAAATACATACTATAAACAAAACGACGGGTAAAATCAATTACTTGAACAAATAAAGATACGATGACTTAATCCTTAAATAAATGAAATCACGGCGTATGGCTTGTGAGTGGCGTTAGAACAACAAAAGATGTCTCTGCAAACTCTTTACTCAACTTAAAGCCCATTCTGTGTTGCTTTAAAGTAGAATATCGATTAAGCCGCTGCTAGGAGGCGTGAGAGGTGTTGAATCTTATACATACCTCTCATGAACAGACTCAATAATACCCAGTTTGCTACTTTTCTCTCTTGTTTGTGTTTGTTGCTTCCAAGGGATCACCTTTTCAGTATTTATTGACGTACACTACAGTGAAGTAAGCAAGTCAGCAACGAAGCACCAACTGTTATCAACTATAATTCTATACTCTCTGGTATGCAACAAAGACAAGCGCAAGCAAGCAAGAGTGACGTGTCACCAAACAAGTATCAGTTGTTCTCATATATTCTATGTTCTTATGACTTACAACAAAGGCAAGCACAAGCAAACAAAGAATATATCTCAGACCAAACGCATACAAGGGTTGTTTAACCACTCATAAGATATGTTGTCTGCTTCAATTTAGTCTTTTGATTGTTACTTGTTATGCGCAGGCTTCATAACCGCTGCTCCCAACTAAATTCCATTTTGTTTATTTCGCTCTTCGGGGCATAGCATTTTGTTAGATACTGGGACCATACGCCGCTTGACTTGGGGGAGGAAAATCTCTATGTCCACCGCCATATGCATGCCATCTTCGGGATGTTTAAAATTATGTACTATTGATTTTATGAATATTGAGTTCTGCTCAACTCGGGGCTAGGGGTCGTGAACGGTAGCAAGCATAATGTGATATTTTACTACCGTTCATGAACAGTCTCAGTCAAACCGAGACTGCAATATTTCGTATTTATCGAGTTCGGCCGTTTCCAAAGGTTCATTCTTTTGAAAGCAGCGGTACCGTTTCGGAACGGTCAGTGACAAAAAGGATACAGAGGGTTTAAACCAGGTTCTAGGGTGCACCATACCTCACTCTTACCCTATTATCATCCCAATTAAACGGGACAGTATAAATTCCGCAGTTCTCTAGGTGAGAAGGTTTTAGGAAACAGTTTGTGCATTAATTTTATCTGGATACTAATGGAGTGTTGGAATGGAATGTTCATTCATATACTCGTTTTATATGTGGGTATGCCGTAAAACCCAATTCAAATAAATTATAAAGACTAAATAAAAATGAAAATTAAACCATAACACATATTCATATCGGTAACATCGTTTCTAAAGGGAATTATACTGTTTAATCATCTAAAATATTAGTATATACATTATTTATATCTGAAACGCAAAAGAAACACAACTCGGTAATTTCCGCTATATATTGTATGTACAATATGCTGCTGTTAATCGAATGGTACATGGCTACGTAAGGCCTTTCCTTTCGAAAAAAACCCACTAAAACAACACATAATACAGCAAATAATATTCCTTCAAAGTTTCATTATTGACAGAGTACGCGTTTGGCTCAAGCATGTGAGCAAACTTAAGATGCAAAATTTTGCTAACTCTTTACGTTAAAGTACTGAACTATCTCAGTTTTTCAAAAAGGAACTTCAACATTTATGAATTTCTTGTTACAAGGTGTAGTGTGATTAAAGCGTCGACAACATCACATTTGTGTCCTTTCTCTAATTAACTGCAATTCTTTTTTTTACAAAACTTGTTAGGATTTCGTTGGAATATTATGTGGCATTAAGTGTGCAGTATATACAATATATATCGGAAATTCCCGAGTTGCGTTTCTTTTGCGTTTGAGTATATATAGTAAAATAGATATGCAGTATTAGTATGCACAAAAACATGAAACACATTACATATTACCGCCTTAATTCCATTAAGCAATACGAGAGCTTATATTAGCAGGATTTTATAACGGGAATCTCGACAATAAAACACGTTTAAAAACTTTTTTACTGAAGAAAATACGATAACCAGTTTAAAATTAAATATTAAATGTTCTAATTTTACAATATGCAAATGTTTAAGCCGAAATTAAGGTTTTATTTCATAACCCAGCCAACCCCGTTTTCGCTTCTTGGAGAAGGGGTTGGATGGGGTATGAACGTTAATACTCGGACCACGTAATGACAACTACTCAATATTACCTTTCTACAGTCCCTTCCACATCATTGGCACCATTATACTCCATAAGGATCCGAACCAGTTCATAATTTGTCCTTAAAGGAAATTCCTGACCAGTCAAGTTAATGAAATATTTCCAGGTCTTGCTTCTCTTCCATAACTCCTCCATACACAGCAGCTCTGGTTCCAGCACGCTCATTTGTGCCCAAACTACTTTAAACCGCTTCGGAGCAATGAACACATTATCAAAACAGTTTGCTATTGCAGTCATGGCGTCGTATATATCACTTTCACTGTTTTCATCCACATGAATGCAATATAGATTCTGTGGACGGTAAATTGCGCGTAATAAACGTTCACTCTGTTCCACTGCTTTAAACATGAGAAAGCTGTATGCAATTGGAAAGTCTTCTTCCTCTTTTGTCAATGAACTCATAACATATCCCCTCTTTTCTATGAAATGTGAACAGTTAGACGCCATTTCGATGTATTCCTTTGCAGGAATCTCTTTCCTGGTCTTGTTCGCCGATAAATCGGATGCGCGCTTAATTTCTGACTCGTCATTTTGTAACAAAGCTTTACAGTTGGCCTCGGTCACTTTTCTGTCAACTTTGAAATACTTTTCATCTGGAAGTTCAGCGAGTTCAAGTTTTGAATCAGATATAAGGTGTGGTTTTATTTGGTTTAAAAGACTTGACAGCCCTTCAATGTGTAACGCTCCATCTGTAATATCCGTTTGCGTTAATGCATCATCAGTTGCTTTAAAATGACCTTTTAGGTCCAGAGTACCATTTCGAAGAATATACTGATCTACATAAAAGCTATGATGATCTTTAGAATGTAACTTTGTATTTGCGACCATATCGCGGTTTATGACAGAATATTCCGATAAATAAAAAAGGAGACCGAGAACAGTTAATGCTGAACATATAGCGAGATATTTCACCACTGATGACGCCATGAACAATCTTCGGAACAGGCGCCTACTACGAGGATCATCTGAAAAAAATCAAAGACAGACAGACAGTTAAATGAAACTAATATCATTGGACATTTCTATAGTATTTTGTTTAAAGGATCTTTTAGTGAAAAGATGAAACTGGAACCTTTCTTGGAAACTACTTAAAATCAAGCAGAATGCCACTCGGAAACTGTGGAGATGCGGCGACTGGTTGGGTAGCATCATTGCTTCTCGATCTAGAGGCCACGGCTTCGATTTGAAGAATGATCTTTATCTTCTATTTGTTTCTAAATGTATGCTTTGGACGAAACATAATCACAAGCGCATGAAGTGTGTAACATAACTTATGCATCTGCATTCGACCTTTTCTTTGCTTCGTTTGAACCTCAGGAGTTTTTGCACTGTACTCTGTTTATATACATCCGTTTTCTTCTACCTTACCTATCCTTTGTCTTTCACTTCGGTATGTTAATTTTCCATAAGCTTCATCTCCAAAACACAATTCAATAATCAACACAAACATTTAATGTTCGCTGACTAAGAAATTAACAAAAGCGAGACCAACTTTTCAAATGGCTTAAACAACAATCGCACCTAATATGTCTGCTACAGGTAACACACTCGACTAGTAATATTGCAAACGTATGGAAAATGAGTGTTGGAGGTGGGGGTGGGGTTGCGGGGAAATGCTTATTTTAGTGGTAAAAACTGTAATAGTGAATGTGTATGCATTTTAATGAATCCGAGATCTTACCATATTAGTACAACAAATACTGAAGTGTTTTGCGGTCGACTACAAGCGATAGAACTAAATACTGATGAAAAAGAAATAACAATTACAAATATATACGGTACGAACGCAAACGATATTACTCTTTTTAATAAACTTGAAAAATACCTAATAGAGAATGAAAAAACCCATACATGTTATAATCGGAGGGGATTTTAATACTGTTATAAATATTGACATCGATAAGAAGAACGGACAAGATACGCACAAATTATGCCGGAACAAAATAAATGCGATGATAGATATTCGTAATATAGTTGATATATGGCGCATAAGCAACCCCGAAAAATGCAATTAGTAATAAGCCACATATATTTTGTAAGTTGGTCTATTTTCTAATTTCCGATAGCATGGTAAACTTGACTAATTCATGTGAAATTAAACCTGGTTATAAACCTGGTTAAAAATAAGATCCCTCAATAGTTAGTATAAACCTTGATTTTGTGAAACAGCCATGGGGTCCAGGCTACTTGAAATTAGAACAATTAGAAATGAAACCTTCAAATAAACTTCACAAAAGAAAAAACAGCCTGTGGAACAAGAATGCTTAATCAGAAATCCAAATTCTAGAAACTCAAATACATTCAATATCAGATATTGACAGCATAGGAATAATAAGCAACAAAACTATATAAGAAGAAACAGGAACTAAACGATATAATAGCTGATAGATTAAAAGGAATTATTCTTCGATCAACATCCCAATATGTAGTCATGAAAAGAATATCAAATACTTCGCTAACCTTGAACAAATAATTCCGAAAAAAACGATCATATCTAAATTACATTGTAACGGTAAAACACGTACTAACCAAAAATATATTTTGAACACACAAGCAGCATACTGTACAACTATTGGTAAACAACGCGAATGCAATCTGAATACGAACAGTATTGGCCTTACTTGGCTTTATTTACAATTATACTGAAAGGAAAAAGAAACGCATATTGGGTATTTATCGCTATATATTGTATCTTTAATATGCTACTGCTAATCGAATGGTAAAGGGCGACATTAGGCCTGTCCTTTCGGAAAGAAGATTTCACCACCCTTTTTGTTGTATTTTGTCTCTTTCATTGTATTTTCAAGTCCTTGTTTGCAGTACAGTGTGGGCCTACGATGCCATTGCGCTCGGACGCTGTGGTTTCTATAGGACCCTATATCTCATTTTTAAACAGCACCGAACACACCAATGGTTACCCCTTTAAAGTTTCATTATAGACAGAATGCGCATAAATTTTGGCTCAAGCAGCTGAGCAAACTTAGGTTTTAAACGTTGCAATCTCCTAACATTAAACACAATAGTGAAATACGAATTTCGTGTAACAAAGTATACTTTGATTAAAAGGTCTACTACATGACAGAGTTGTCCTCTCTGTAATTGTAGCCCCTTTTGTACAAAACACGTTGAGATATATCTGGAATATTGTGTGGAATTAAGTGTATATAATAGTGTCGTATAGGTTATGCGTTTCTTTTTACTTTCAGTATAGTAATGATCGTTAATTACATGTCACATCTTATGTTATTTGTTTGGTTGTTTGAATGGTGCTTTACGTCATTTTTAACACATGTCAGGCCATATATGAAGTCGATTTTATTTTTTGGTACAGGCAGACCACCCCATTTTTTCCTTGGTAAAATCAGTAGTGCATACATCTTCATTTGTAAGAATCGAAACTTTCTGACTTGACAAGTTAATGAAGTTTTGTTCGCTATTTTGATAGTTCAGCTATTGTCATTTGATACATTACCATGTGATCTGAGGCTTCTTTCTTAGACGTTGACAGAGGTCAATGTAAGACGTTGACAGAGGTCAATGTAATGGCCTCTGGGAGAGATAACCGAAACTCACGACAGGTTACGGAAATCCATGAAATGTTACGGAAACATACGAAAGGTTACGGTTACGGAAACACACGAGAGGTTACGGACCATGTTGCGGTTACTGGTACGTGTAAACGAAACTCGTCAGACTTAGTATTTTAAATAAAGGAGCTTATTTTATTCTTATTAGCAGAGAATTTCTACTTTAATAAAAAAAAATCGAAATCGGCATTATTGTGTGCGATTTTCTTAAAAAACGGAGCGTTTTGCTTCTTAAAGTGTATGCTTCGTTATTTTAGCGTTTAATGTTGTTTTTAAATAAGAGATTTGTGTAAACTCCTTTCGCAGTGACAGGTGTGTTTTTCATTTTCTAAACTGTATTATCCAAAGTAAACATTCGCTTAAGATAAACACAAATATCCGAGATAGTCAGATACGTGTACAAAGTACAGAGCAATATATTCATACCGATATATCTCAGTATATACTCGTACGTACATTGCCATTTTGTGGAATATGTGATCACGTATGCACCATATAAATCAAACAAATCCTGATATAAATTAAAGAGAATGTCAAAGAATACGAAGACCGGTGACTTTGTACTGGATACATCTGAATGTATGAACGGCGCCATCTTACAAGTTAAAATCACTGTTGATTAAAGAGGACGTTGACGCTTCTCTGAGAGTACATATAGAACTTGAGCCAGGACCCAAAATTTTCGATATTGTTACCAACTCAAGGGACAAATTCTACCATCACTTTTTGAAAAGAGTAATGTATATATATTACATTTTTCCATGATAGCAATCTGGAACAGGTAGCTTATATAAAAAAAAATCGAACATTAATAGGTTATCATTGTAGCGCTTTCATATAAGTTTTTGATGTTCATTTTTGAATGTCATGCTTGTGTGAATAATTATTAATGTACTTTTTAAAGGCGCACTTAAGTTTACAATTCATTGAGTTACATAAGGCATAAAAAAGCTCTTTTTTAGCACTGAATTCAGTTTAAAATCTCTATTTTGCTTCAAATTAGAAGTTAATTTACCCCACCCACTATTGACACATGTTTATGCATTTAGTTTAGTTAATATTTTTTACAATATATGTGTGAACTTGTAAGAATCAGTAATTTACAACCTTTCTACATGATTTAAATACTATTATAATACGAATAACTGATTGTTACGATATATTGATGAAATTAAGTACAAAGCAATGTTCATGGCATTGCACATATGTGTTCAGTAAGCCTGATAAGTTGAGACACATGCCAAACTGGAAGTATAAGCCTTCCTCAAAGTAACTTCAACATAAATAGTATTAACATATTCTGAAATATACATATATTGCACAGACGACACATAGTCCAAAGGATTCTAGATAAAGGAAATGTGCGGTTTAACGTGTGTTTTTTTTAACAAAAGTATTTTTTAAGTGTATGCGTCATGGCAATACTTATTATGATTACACATTTGGATTATGTATTACACATAAATACATCAATTAAACATTGCATATTGCAACGCAAAATCTTAAAAGTTGTCTAATTTGATACTTTTTAATTACAATTTATGCATATTTTAAGGATTTTTACACCTGAATTACCCCACCCATATACAACACAATGAAGAATTCTGCATATGAAATGTAAAAATAGTAGTATATGCATTTGCACGAACAATTTTTGTGTTACTAAAAAAAGAATCGACGAAGATGAATTGAGTTGCTGCAAATTCTCTAGTAAACACTCCATTTTTCATTTAAATCTTGTGGACTTTTTCGACGAAGAAATATCTTTAGGGTGATTACCAGATCATTGTACTAACTACTTACCATGGCCACTATTTGTTAATATTGGTGCAGTTGTTACAATATCACCTGCTTAGGATATGTATCTAAACATAGGTTGTGATGTTCTCCGTACTTGATTTAGAGTATGGAATTAAACTAGGATAGTAATCATCAACCCTACTTTTGCGCATGCAAGTGCAATTGGAATGATTATTACCTAAAAAAGAAGGTTTATTGCCAATGAAGAGATAGAGGGAGTGTGTGTGTGGTGGTGGTGGGGTTGGGGGTGTGGGGGGATATATGGGTGGTGGTGGTGGTGGGGGGGGGGGTGGATATATAGGCATTTAGGAACTTGCCCTACTGACGAATAGACACCTATGTTTCTTTAACATGATGGGAGTAAAAAAACAAGCAATACACGGGATCGCCTGGTTTACGTCCCCACCCGACGGACGAGGGTAAAAGTGTCTTGCCCAAGAACACACCGACAAAATTCACTGGCTCCGGTGAGGCTTGAACTAGGGTCCTCTGAATTTCAAGTCCCTCGTTCTATCCACTGCCTCAACAGGCTGTATGCGCTCAAGCAGGATGACTGCATTAAAATAGATACAACTAAAATGTTAATCCGTCATAACAGTTATATCCAAGAAGCTGGGTTCACAACTGTCTCTCTTATCTACAAGTTAGCATCAAGTTCATGTATGTCGAGTTGCAATATGCCTGCAAGCCTTATATATGCCCAGCTCATTGCTGTTTTGATAAACTTGGCAATTAATGCCTTGGGATAAAACAGGACAATTAAGAATATTCAGTACATATTATCTGATTTAAATAATATAACTTAATGTGACAATATAACATACATATAAGATATAAAAAAAAATTAAACGCTTCCAGATAAGAATCGGTACCCAGTGCATCGAGATAGATTACATTTAGTGATCACGGATAGTTTACTGATGTTTACTCTGAAAGCTATATCCGACATGCAGGTGCTACTGCAGTTAAAGTAGCTATCCCGCCAACAACAGCCACATTTTACAACATATGTACATCGTTGCTAAACCTACTGACCACGAGGTATATACATAACTTACATCGTTTGAGAATCAAAACTCTATAGATACAATATAAAAAGCTTTAACCAGCCAGACAATAAAACAAAAATGGATAATTCATTTTACACTTATTCAATTATGGATATTACAAAAACCCATGAATAAACATATACTTTTAAGCGACACATATGCATTATTATATGAGATGAACACCTGAATAGAGTTTTGATAAACTGGTTTTGTAGTGTAATTTTGTCGCAATTTGGCGGGTTATTTTAAAATGTGTATATCAAACACCTAAAAATCAACAGTTAAACCGTAAAATGCCTTTTCTTTCTGTTTGTTATTTTGCAATTTGTCCAAAATGCAGTGGTCTACTTTGTGATTTTAGTTTGTGGATTTATTCAATATGCGATTTGTAAACATAGTTAAATCTTCATAATGGAATACCTTATCAAAAGTCACATTCTCTACATATTTCAGTTCGCTTAAAACTTTTGAAGTGATTTTATGAAAAGTGTACAACTTCAAGCCATAAGCCATAAACAAAGAGACCCACTCGCCTTGTCTCAAAGTGCTCTCATGTTTTAAGAGACATATAAATCTGTAAAACTGTGACCCCCGTAGTTGCCATATTTGACCCCATTGTCGCCATTTGAACAAACTAGGTAGAGGATCATAAGCTTATGGTACATGCGAACTATTATTTAGCTTTTGAAGTATCAGAGAAGCAGTTTGAATATGTTTTCCTATATAATTCAATGTTATATTGTGACCGACGGGACAGGGCCAAATTTGATTCCAGGCTTGATTCAAGGGACTCCATTTAAATTATTTGGTACAGGACAATAATCTTAAGCTACATGTAGCTTATTACACCTCTAGCTCTTGTAATTCCAGAGAAGATGTTTATAGACGTTCCTACATAACTCTATGTAAATATGTGACCCCCGGGACCGGAGAAATTTGACCCTTAGATCACCATTTGAACAAAATAAATTGGTAGAGATCGATATTCTTATGCTACATGCATCGTATTAGACCTAAGCTCATTGTAGTATCAGAAAAATAATATTTTTAGAGAACTTTCCTATATAACTCTTTGTAAAACGTTAACCCCAGAACCGGGCCATAGTTGGACACAGAGTCACGATTTGAACAAAAGTGGTAGAGAACTATAAGCTTGTACAATATGCAAAATAGTAGACCTCTGGCTCTTGTTTTTTTAAAGATGTTTCTATATGACTCTATGTAAATATATGACCCCTGGGGCGGAGCCAGATATGACCCCAGGGTCAACATTTTAACAAACTTGCAAGTGGACCATAAGCTTATGCTTCATGCATAATACGGGACCTCTAGCTCTTAAGTTTTAGAGAAAATTATTTATTTTTAAAGATTTTCTATATAACTGTATGAAAAAATGTTACCCCCGGGGCTGGGCCATATTTGACCCTGGGGTCACCATTTTATAAATACTCGGTAGAGGACCGACCCTAAATGTATAATACATGCTAAATATTAGACTTGTAGCTCTTCTAGTTTCAGCGAAAACGATTTTTTAAATAAACAAGAGTTTTGCTTAAAAGGGGGAGATAACTCTAATAACAGGAATCAGCTACCCTGTTCACACTGCTATCATGGATTTTTTGTTTCTATACAAGGTACTCAATAACATGGTACTAGTAAGAATTTGTCCCTTGAGATGGTAACAAAAAAGTTTATGGCTCACGGTCTAATATCCCGGACACAGGCTTTGTGCTCCTAGTATAGCAGGACACATGAGTACAGGATATGTACTCCTAGTATAGCAGGACACATGAGTACAGGATATGTACTCCTAGTATAGCAGGGCACATGAGTACAGTGTATGTACTCCTAATATAGCAGGATACATGAGTACAGTGTATATACTCCTAGTATAGCAGGACACATGAGTACAGAGTATGTACTCCTAGTATAGCAGGACACATGAATACAGTGTATGTACTCCTAGTATAGCAGGACACATGAGTACAGTATATGTACTCCTCTCCTAGTATAGCAGGACACATGAGTACAGTGTATGTACTCCTAGTATAGCAGGACACATGAGTACAGTGTATGTATTCCTAGTATAGCAGGACATGAGTACAGTGTATGTACTCCTAGTATAGCAGGACACATGAGTTCAGTGTATGTACTCCTCTCCGAGTATATCAGGACACATGAGTACAGTGTATGTACTCCTAGTATAGCAGGACACATGAGTACAGTGTATGTACACCTCCCCTAGTATATCAGGACACATGAGTACAGTGTATGTACTCCTACTATAGCAGGAAACATGACTACAGTGTATGTACTCCTTTCCTAGTATATCAGGACACATGAGTACAGTGTATGCATTCCTATTATAGCAGGACACATGAGTACAATGTATGTACTCCTAGTATAGCAGGACACATGAGTACAGGGTATGTACTCCTAGTATAGCAGGACACATGAGTACAGTGTATGTACACCTCCCCTAGTATATCAGGACACATGAGTACAGTGTATGTACTCCTACTATAGCAGGAAACATGACTACAGTGTATGTACTCCTTTCCTAGTATATCAGGACACATGAGTACAGTGTATGCATTCCTATTATAGCAGGACACATGAGTACAATGTATGTACTCCTAGTATAGCAGGACACATGAGTACAGGGTATGTACTCCTAGTATAGCAGGACACATGAGTACAGTGTATGTACTCCTAGTATAGCAGGACACATGAGTACAGTGTATGCACTCCTAGTATAGCAGGACACATGAGTACAGAGTATGTACTCCTAGTATAGCAGGACACATGAGTACAGTGTATGCACTCCTGGTATAGCAGGACACATGAGTACATAGTATGTACTCCTAGAATAACAGGACTCATGAGTACAGTGTATGTACTCCTCCCCTAGTATATCAGGACACATGAGTACAGTGTATGCACTCCTAATATAGCAGGACACATGAGTACAATGTATGTACTCCTAGTATAGCAGGACACATGAGTACAGTGTATGTACTCCTAGTATAGCAGGACACATGAGTACAGTGTATGAACTCCTCTCTTTGTATAGCAGGACACATGAGTACAGTGTATGTACTCCTAGTATAGTAGGACACATGAGTACAGTGTATGTACTCCTCTCCTAGTATAGCAGGACACATGAGTACAGTGTATGCACTCCTAGTATAGCAGGACACATGAGTACAGTGTTGGCACTCCTAGTATAGCAGGACACATGAGTACAGTGTATGTACTCCTAGTATAGCAGGACACATGAGTACAGTGTATGTACGAGGGTCATTCAATAAGTTCTGTCACTAACGCGTTCTAACAATTACGTGCTCGTTGTGAGTGTTGATGGTTGGTACCAAATAAATAAGAGTTTCAATACCATTCCATTGATGGTAAAATGAATGCTGTATCTTTTGTGTGACGAAAGGTATGGAACATTTAATATACATCACTTATACATACTGAGGCATTTTCGTCCTGATTTTTTTTTCAGGTATGTTAACAGTTACTTTTTTAAATGCCTGTTTCTCTTTAAGTACTTGTCGAAGACCTTTGAAATGTTTGATACATTACCAGTTATATCTGTGCATTACAAAATTCAGAATTTAAGCATGGTAGATGAAAAGGCATTGTCTTAGAAATTAACATTTTAAGCTAACATGTAAAATTAATTTAATGATAAATGGACATTAAATGGAAGGGCAGTCTTCTGAAATAGCGTTTTTGGATGATCAATAATTTCACTAAACATTGTGCAAAATTCTACAATAATGTGTTGAATATGAAATTTAAACACTGAAGGTCTAGGATTTGTAAAAGAAGCATGAATACATATTAATACTATGAGAATAATTACGACAATTAAAAGATATTATAACATTTCCGTAAACAAAATGAAGAAAATCAGTGTTATTTCCGCTAAAATTAAGGGATATGCATTCACTCATATCTGTTTACAGCAAGACCTTTCCGAATTATCGACAATCATTTTTCATGGATTATAGGCAAATAACAACAAATGGCGTACAAAGAATTTTAAAAAGCATAGAATTATTTTAAATCATTTTTACAACATTTGTAATAAGGACATTTTCAAAGATGCCAGTATCCAAAAGGGTGTGGTAGGGGGAGTAATTCAGGGTTATAAATAACCGGAAATTTTTTGTTGTGAATTTAAGAGAGCGAATCCAGTAGTACTATAATACACTACTTTATCTCAGTGTATTACCCAGTTCAAAGGATATATGCCCAGTGACAGAACTTTTTGAAGCACCCTCGTATTCCTAGTATAGCAGGACACATGAGTACAAGGTATGTACTCCTAGTATAGCAGGACACATGAGTACCGAGTATGTACTCCTAGTATAGCAGGACACCTGAGTACAGGGAATGTACTCCTCTCCTAGTATAACGTGACACATGAGTACAGGATATGCACTCCTAGTATAGCAGGACACAATAGTACAGAGTATGTAATCCTAGTATAGCAGGACGGAAGAGTACAGGGTATGTACTCCTCTCCTAGTTTAGCAGGACTCATGATTACAGTGTATGTACTCCTAGTATAGCAGGACACATGAGTACAGGGTATGTACCCTTAGTATAGCAGGATACATGAGTGCAGGGTATATACTCCTAGTATAGCAGGACACATGAGTACAGGATATGTACTCCTAGTATAGCAGGACACATGAGTACAGTGTATGTACTCCTAGTATAGCAGGACACATGAGTACAGTTTATGTACTCCTAGTATAGCAGGACACATGACTACAGTGTATGTACCCTTAGTATAGCAGGACACATGAGTACAGTGTATGTACTCCTAGTTATAGCAGGACACATGAGTTACAGTGTATGTACTCCTAGTATAGCAAGGACACATGAGTACAGTGTATGTACCCTTAGTATAGCAGGATACATGAGTTGCAGGGTATGTACTACTAGTATAGCAGGACACATGAGTACAGGGTATGTACTCCTTGTATAGCAGGACACATGAGTACAGGGTATATACCCTTAGTATAGCAGGATACATGAGTGCAGGTATGTACTACTAGTATAAGCAGGACACATGAGTACAGTGTATGTACTCCTAGTATAGCAGGACACATGAGTAACAGGGTATAGACTCCTAGTATAAGCAGGACACATGAGTACAGTGTATGTACTCCTAGTATAGCACGACACATGAGTACAGGTATGTATCCCTAGTGTAGCAGGACACATGAGTATTATTTACTCAGACATAGAGGTTAAAATCACTCGAACTGAATCTATATAGCGTGAGAAAAATGGGAGATTGAATTGAATTATTAAATTACTGAAATAAAACACTAGGTCGCCTGTTTTTTCTATGACTTTCTTAACCATGATCAACCAAAATGTTGCACGTTTTTGAAAAAAAATATGAAAATTAAGGAGTCCCCATCTGAATTAGACCACTCTGAAGTGAAGGTAATTCTAGGTTATCAGATATATATGGTGATGAAAAAGAAAACGAAAAAAAACACCACAGTCTTTTCTAAAACTACTTTATAGATGTCAATGAAACTTAGTATGTACCCATATTGAAAAAAATAATCTTCAGGTAGCTCCTAAATCTCGTGACAAACATGTTCAAATATGTAAAACTGTTAATTAGGTTTTAATTACTATGTACTTTGTTTTTGGATTTTGACTATGAGTAATGTATTTTAATATTCGAGGGAAAATGAATTACATGATCCTTCTTAACATAGCTGGACAATTTGGAATACTTTTCTTACATGTTATTTGTATTAAGATGCAAACACTGTATGTATAAATGGTCAAACTTTAAGTCAGCTTTACCTGTTTATAAGAATAAATGATAACCCATTGACTATCTCATTTTAAAATTCGTATTGTTGCAACTCGATTTTATGTCATAATGATAGCGTAATTATGTACATTATTGAACTCGGTCAGTTCCGTCTACGTTCAACTCGGTCAATTCCGGCTACGTTCGTAATCAAATGATCATATGAGTACATGATCGAAATATTTCGAATGATTATTTTATATATATATATGAAAGAACGTATATATATATACATACATACGAGTATTAGGGAATATGGCATTTTTTGTAGCGAAAATGTCAACTAAATGTCATTAAATGAATACAAGTGCGTGGATACTGTAACACTTAATACAGGCTTTTATTGCATAAGGTGCATTTCGAACATTTTTATTCACACAACTTGCGGTGAGTGTAATAAAGCCACATGATATACATTTCATATTACACTAATGCAATAAATATGCGAATCATCGTTCGGTCCTTTCCGTTCAGCTCGGTGTGCATCGGACTCTCTTCTTCTATTTCCGTAACCGTTTAAAATACCCGATTACGGAAATCAACGAGGTAGATGCATTGTTCGGTGGAGTACGGAGAAGACCGAGCCAACAGAGTATGAACAAAAAGCAATACAATCTCAGGCAACCAGCACTTTGAGATAACATGATGTGTAGCTGCGTCGATGTACGAACATATGTACATTTAGGCCAGTATTTTTTTTATTGATTGTTTTACCGATTGTTTAAGCAAAACTGTAGGGTGGAAGGAGTGTAAAAAGAAACAACAGTCGTATAGATAAGGGACATTTAGTTTCTTTCAGTGGGTATGAAATTCAAAATGTTTAAACAATACTGTTTTGAAAATACAAGATTTCTGTCTTTAATTTTTGCCATAGTTTAGGGTAGGAGGATCAGTAATCCTAAAAATAAACAAGATTTGCCTTAATTGCTTCATTTACATTTAATTGTAAATATCTGGTGTTGCATGGTATTGGAATGTCATTCAATATGTACAATATGGAAGATGAGTATTGTTGATCTAATTACATGTCACAGCGTGTGTGTTAATTGTTTGTTTGTTTGGATAGTGTTTTGCGTCATTTTTAGCACATGCTGGGCCATATATACGGTCGATTTTGTTTTGTGGAAAGATAAAGTTACCTGCATGTTTATTTTGCTTGTCAATATGTTTGACTTACAGAATTCTATACATTTTTGTAAGCTATTCGCTTCTAAGGTACTTCTTGATTGACTTCCTGGATAGAACCAGTACTAAGCAATGCAGATAAAGTGTCTTGCTCAGGGACAAAATGCATATGGTTATGGCGGGGATCGAACCCTAGACGTTTGGATCATGGGTCCAACGCTCTACCACCAGACCACAGCGCTCCACATGTTTGGACTAATACCTGGCGAAAATTGTCTTTAAATGGTGCCTTACGTCATTTTTAGATGTTAGGCCATATATAACGGTAGATTTTGTTTTGTTGTACAGGCAGACCACCCCATTTCTTTCCTGTGTAAAATCGGTGGTGTAGACATCACGCCATCCGTAAGAATCGAAACTGTCTGACTTGACAAGTCGAGCTGACAGTGGGATTCGAACCTGCAGGGATGAGAGGCGAGACATTTTTAGATGCAGCGTCTTTAGTTTAGACAATTACACTATGTTGACTTGCTAAGAAGTGTGTGAAGCACTAATTTTCCTTTTAGATAATATTTTCGTCAGGTACGACGTTTATAGACACATTTTTGGTATCCCTATGGGTACTAACTATACCCCTTGTCGTAGATTTGTTTTTGTATTTGCTATGAAATAGATTTTATGTTGAGTCTTTTACCAGATACTCAGGCGGATGTATTGCTTTTAATGACACCTCTCGGTATCTGAATGACATACTGAATATTGACAATCCTTTCTTTTCTACTATGGTTAATACTATCTATCCCAAAGAACTTCAACTCAACAAACCTAATATTTTTTATACATTCGCTTCTTTTCTTGATTTACATCTCTCTGTTGAAAATGGACAAATAATAAGTAAAATATATGACAAGAGAGATGATTTTAATATTGATATTGTGAATTATCCCCACTTATATGGTGATATTTCTCGAGCTACTTCTTATAGGGTCTATAGGGTCTATGTTTCTCAATTTCATTGTTTTTCTAGAGCTTGTAGTCGAGTTGAGGACTTTAATATTAATATCTGCGTATAACTAAGAAGCTACTCCATCAGGGCTACCGTAACCATAAACTTTGAAAACCCTTTGCAAACGTTTATTATTGTAACCCTGATCTCTCTTTAAAATATAAAAGTAATTTAAGAACTCTTCTGTGAAAAGGACAATCGGGTTTCTATGTTGATGTGATTTCGTAGGGTCCTTGGTCATTATCGCTTTCATACAATCTTTAGTGCAGGTGTTAAAAAGTTTATCAAAATAGGTTATGACCCTATCATTTTGCAACGTACTGAATGTTTAGTGGTTGACCTATTTACAGTTCGCCTCTATGCTTTCCTCTTTGAGTGTGCGATGACCGAACATATTATGGACCCTATGATGACGTCTACCTAAATCCTCAAAGGACGGTAGCGTCTGATGCTTGTCTTAATATGTTCTTGTCGTACCCTTAATAGTTTGTTCTCTTGTTGCTCTGACTACTACCAAGTCATTGAGTACTTGCTTTGTGGCTTTCTAGGCTTTTGTTTTTTATATTCATATATATATAATCATTTTTTTGTAATGCTTATATTGCCTATTAATACTGCATTGTTGGTTAGAGAATATAACCTGGTGTGGATATCTTTATTTACACTGTCCCGTTTTATTATGATGACAATAGGATAAGTGTGAGGGTTGATGCACGCCTGGTTTAAACCCACAGCGGTCATTTTTGCCACTGACCGTTATTAGGTGGAAGCCCTATTGTAAACACTTTTATGTTTGTGATGTCATATCTAGACTTTTATTCATCTTTTTAATTAGTGTTTGTTTATATGAGTAGTATACAAAATGGCGGTACCAGGACACTTTTTTGAGGGACGTTTTATGCAACGAGTCAGTAAATTTATCAGCCGGCAAGCAAACCAACACATTTAAAACTCGTTACAACCCCCCTCAAAGAAAACTCCCTCTACACCCCCAGTTTCTAAACTACTTATAAGTAATTGATACTTTTTATATCAACCCCAAATAAAACAACTGCAGATCAGGTAATCAGTATCTTTCAAACCCATCACCGCACATGATTTTAGTCTTAGCTGTTAAACAAAGTCGGAACCCCAGTTTGTATACTTGCTACTTTTTTTGGAAGGGTGCAACTATTTTGGGTGAATCTACTTTCATATGCGGACAAACTTTTTTTATTAATTTCATAGCTGCCCAGCTTGTGTTTGTTAGATCTGATAACTTTCATTTTATGATGATCTTCTGTTGCTGTGAATAAAATATTTTTGTAGTTATCATGCGTTATCTCTTTTTTGACAACACATTTTTTAACACCTTCGCATATCTTTGTTTCAGTATTATCAGCTAAAATGTAGTGTATGACTTACTCCTCAATCCAACAAACTCTACGATCACCGTACCACAGGCTTCAACTTTTCATTTTACCAATAACCTTTTTGTTATCGCTGAAGTAAAACTCACTTTTTGGATCATAATCACTGTTATCAAAATGTTCTTTGTCTTTGTAAAGATCAGCATACGCATCTTCTGTCCGAATTTCATAACACAGAGATTCAGTGTCAGTAAACAATAATTTGACTTTTTTATTGTATTTGTTTTTAGCATAATTGTAGTGGAAATCATACATCAAGTATTTTGATAAGTCTAGAATACACATACCAAAATAACAAGGGCGATTTAAGACAAGTCTTTCTTTCATTCTGTTTATAGCAAACAAGTTTTCACTAAACATCTTACAAGAAATAAACGATGGTCTTGCTGCATATTTCAAAAGAACTACCTCGTCATGCGTCAGCTTAACATTAACTCTCTTTCTCAAATTTTCCATCGTCTTGCCAAAAACCGAATTATTCATAAGCTTGAGGAAATTCTTTCTCGAAAGCATTTTTACCAGCTGTTTTTTTTTGTAGTATTGAAGTCGATATACATTTTCAACCATTGAGACTCGTCAAACTTGAGTATCCTGTGTATCTTTTTCACTTTCAACACCAAACTTTCATACAACTTTACATTTCTATAATGCGTAACATATTTTTCCTTATCTTTCAATGTAGTAACAAGTTTGTTAACTTTACTAGTTCCCAAATTAAACTTACTCTTCAAGTTCTTGCAGTAGTCCGACAACCACTCATCTTTTATAGTTAGTCTGGTAAAGGCTGACACATCGCCCACCCGTACAAGTTGTTAGCATCAAGATACATTATATACTTACTCTGTTTACTACTATCATAGTTTTCCATATACTTATTATTAGCTTTCGAATATCTAGTCGCAATATAACTCACGCCACCTCTCATCCCTTTCTCTACAAACAGATATTTATCAATGTCAGTAATCAAGTCAAGTTTACTCCCAGTCATTTTCAAACAGGCATCCCAAGATAAATCGGGACTACTGATGTAATGACAAGGATCTAATTTGTAATACTCAAAGCACATTTTTCTGAAGTTCTCAAAAACATCAGCTAGCAGCAAAACATCACTTTTTAAATACAGATCATGATATTCCCCATGTTTTTGATCTTGAACGTGTTCAATATTTATTTAGCATGCTTATAATCTTCATCTGATATATTTGCATCATTTAACTGAGAGTAGAAGCTTTTCTTGTCAGGCAATTGTTTTTCCTTGAAACATTCAAAGCTATCCATATAATCATACGGGTAAACTCCTTTTCTCTTCAAAAGTTCTAACATTTCAAAAGTTCTAACTTTTCATCCGTTGTTTAAGAATATCTCTCAGGAATACCTGAGATATATACTTAAACAACGGAATGTTTTTACCGAGTTATCGAGTGACTGGGACATAAATTGAAAACTATCTATAAACACTAAATTTGACCCAAACATGAAAGTCATATACCTTTCCATGTTATTTGGTCTAACATTTATCGTTTTTTAACTTTCCGATGTGCTGCATTATAAAGTGAGCGTCATAACCCCTCAAATTATGAAATACAACAGGTATCTTTTTAGTCAACTTAAAACTGAGATTGCATGCATCATGGGCACTTCCTCTAAACTTCCCAGTTATGTGAAAATGATCTCTAACTGCTCTATCGCACGTCATATATCGTTCATCACAAATATGACATTTTACTTCTGCTGCTGTCATTGTCAAATCTTTCTTAAAATATGCATTTGCAGTTTTTTTGCAATATTTGCAATATTTTTCTTCCTCTATCATTTGTTTTAAAAACTTATAAACAGCATTTGTTCCTCTGTATGTTAATACCGGTTTGAAATATTTGTCATCGTAGCAGCAGACAACCTTGCAAAATGATAGGGTCATAACCTCTTTTGATAAACTTTTTAACCAGTTTAACAAAGACAAAATGAAAGTGATCATGACCAAGAATTTTACGAAGTTTATAAATCACATCACCATAGAAGTCAAGTTGTGATATTCCTTGTCGCAGAAGAGTCCTTCAATTACTTTTATATTTGGAAAAAAGATCAGGGTTACGATAATAAAATTTTGCCAAGGTTTTACGAAGTTTATGGTAACGGTAACCGTGATTGAGTAGCTTTTTAGTTATACAAAGATTACGAATATTAAAGTCCTCAAATCGAGTGCAAGTTCTTGAGAAATGTATAAGTTGAGAAACATACACCCAATAAGAATTTACTCGGGGAACATCCCAATCCAAGTGGGGGTAATTCACAATGTCAAAATTAAAATCACCTCTCTTGTCATAGATTTTGCTAATTATTTCACCATTTTCAATCAAGAAAAGAAGCGTTATTATCAGATATATTAAGCTGAAGCTCTTTAGGATACATATTATTAACCATAGTTGGAAAGAAAGGGTTGTCACTGTTCAATATGTCATCCAGATACCGAGAGGTGTCATTAAAAGCTTTAATAACATCTGCCTGGGTATCTGGTGAAAGACTCGACATGAAATCTCTTTCATAGCAAAATAAAAACAAATCTACGACAAGTGGTGCACAGTTCTTACCCATAGGGATACCAACAATTTGTCTATCAACGGTCGTTTCATACCTGACGAACATATTATCTAATAGGAAGATGAGTGCTTCACAAACTTCATAGCAAGTCCACATAGTATAATTGTCTAAACTGCCTTTAGTGAAAAACGCTTTAAAATTATTACATGCCAAAAATGTAGTATTTTCTCTAGCGCATGTTTTTTGAATAAGAGAAATTAGCTTGTATTTAATAAGGTGATGTGGTAAGGTTCTATATAGTGTAGAGAAGTCATAAGTGATTATTGATGAAACTTGACCTTTATTGAAAATTTTATCAAGAACGTCTTCTGAACTTTTTCTGGACAAAAAAAATAAATTAATCGCAGAGTTTTCATAAGTTTTATCACAATATAGTTTAACGTGATCTTTAACGGCAGTAAGACAAGAAGTTAAAAGTTTGGAGATGTTTGTTGTGTTGCAGGCACTAGAATTCGAAATAAAGCGAGCCTTATACGGATTCTTATGTAATTTAGGAATCCAGTACATAGTACGCCACTATGCTTTCCTCTTTAATTGTACGATGACCGGACACGCTGTGGACCCTATGATGACACCTACCTAAAGCCCATTGGGACGGTGGCGTTTGATGTTTGTCTATGATCTTTCTTGTCGTGCCCTTAATGGTTTATTCTCTTGTTGCTCTGGCTTCTGCCAAGTCATTGAGTACCTTCATTGTGGCTTTGTAGGCTATTGTTTTTTTGTATTATATTTACACGAGCATATTTGTGTTTTACTTATATCGCCTATTGATGCTGCCTTGTTGGTTAGAGATTAGATCATGGCGAGGATTTCTTTATTTACAGTCCTGTTTTAATGGGATGACAGTAGGGTAAGTGTGAGGTTTGGTGCACCCTAGAACCGGTTTAAACCCACAGTGGCCTACTTTGCCATTGACCGTTCCAATGCGGTAGCCCTATCGTCAACCATTTTGTGTTTGTGATGTTGTTTGCATTTATTATTACTTTTGCCTTCTCGTTTGTCTGCGCATATGTTTGCGTGTTTGTTTCTGTGTTTTGTGGTTGACTGTCCTCCTTGAATGCTACTTTTCCTGTCCGATTTTTTATATTTCTTTCTCACTTGACAAGTCGAGCTCCGAGTGGGATTCGATCTCTTGCAGCGGTAAGAGGAAAGACAGTTTTAGAAAAGAGGTTATGACCCTATCATTTTGTAACATACAGAATATTTAATGTTTGACCCATTTAGAGTTCGCCACTATGCTTTTCTCTTTGTGCGATGACAGAACATATTGTGGACCCTATGATGACGACTTCTTAAATCCTCAAAGGATGATAGCGTCTGATGCTGGTCTTAAATACTGTCTTGTCGTACCCTTATGGTTTGTTCTCTTGTTGCTCTTGCTTCTGTCAAGTCACTGAGTACTTGCTTTGTGGCTTTCTAGACTTTTATATTCAAATTTACATGATCATTTATGTGTTATACTTATATTGCCTATAAATGATGCTTTGTTTGCCATAATATAACCTGGAGGAGATATCTTTATTTGCACTGTCCCGTTTTATTGGGATGACACTAGGGTAAGAGTGAGATTTCGTGCACCCTAGAACCTGGTTTAAACACACAGCGGCCGTTTTTGCCACTCACTGTTCCAAAAGGCGATAGCCCTATTGTCAACCCTTTTATGTTTGTCTTGTCGTGTCTTGCCTTTGAGTTATCTTTAAAATTGTTGTTTGTTTTTGCGCGTGCTCTTGGTTGACTATGGTCCTTGAATGCCGCATTTCCTGTTTTTATATCTGCTTTTACTATCCCGGCCTCAGAAGCCATCTTCTATTTTAGAACCTATTATTGTGGGTTTATATTACCATCAAACAGTTGTGCAGTTGCGCTATCTGAACGTTAGCACTATCATTTTGGTATATATAGCAACAGTCCACACCGCTTGTCAGATATACTTATGGTTGTGCAGAACTATTTGCTTACTAATAAGAGACCTACGTCCGCATCACAGTTAGCCTTCACAACTATATACTATAGCTCCCTGTCTACTAAATCACCAGACTGTGATTGGTCAAAAGGAAGTTTAGGAATCCGAGACTAATGTTACCAATGTGATGTGATGGATTTGATAAAATATAATGACCGAAATAAAACAACTTGCGAATTCACACATAAAAAAGTATATTTTCTTCAAAATGGAACATTTTATAAATATTTGTGTAGTTATTTTTTTTTAAATTATGACTGAAAAATGAAAGTAGGTACATTTTGACATTTGGCGGGGAAAAACTGCAAAACTGGGGGTATGCCATTTCGAAGCCAGAAACGACTAACTTCTCATAAGATTAACTATGAAAAAAGTTCCCATTTTCAGTTTCAGGCAAGGCGTGCCATATATGTCTACGAGATATAGGGCAATCAGAGCAGACCTAAAGGCTATAATGCAGGCCTATGGGAAAATCGATAGTTGTCGGTTATCACTACTCTTACTACCACTACCCTCCAAATTGGTGACAGAAGAGGGATATTTTCTAGGGGCACTAGGTGGAGAACCGAAAATATGTGATGGATAGAAAGACGGAAGGACGTAGAGACGGAATGACCAAAAACAATATGTCTCCTGGCCACTTGGGGGAGACATAATGATGTCATATTTAACTGAAGTATGGATACATTTCAAACGTTGTCAAAAGTGTAGGAAAGGAGTAATTTGGAAATGTTTAGAACACGATACATATTGCAGTCTCGGTTTAATCGGGTTAAGCAGTACTAAATATTTAGATTAAAAAAATAAATTAAATTAATGAATAGTACAGAAATTTGAGCCATCCCGAAGATGGTATGCATATGACGATGATCATGAAACCTTCAATGTGGTACTTTCATACCATTCATTGGCCTAATCAAATATTCAAAACATTGTTATGTTTATTAAAATCAAGTATGAAGTATTTAAGCTCGATATGCTTACTGAAACAAATTTCTAAATGTTAAATAGAAACAAATATAATTTTAAAATGTTATCTCGGAACTACTGACGAATCATGAAAAGTATAAACACAAAGTCAAATGATATTTCTCAAAATGGAAATGAAGTGCATTGTTGTTTAAAGGCTCATCAACACATTGCATGGACGGCTCATCAACACCTTGCATGGACTATTTCGAATCGTCCCAGAAAGAGGGGCCGGACATATAGAGAATATTATGTCAGTGCCTTTTACTATCAAGTTTATTAGGCGAGGCTTAGAAAACGAAGAATGGCGAGGCTCTGCGAGGCTTAGAAAACGTTTTCGTGCAGAGCCTCGCCCATTCTTCGTTTTTGTGCAGAGCCTAATAAACTTGATAATAAAAAGCACTGGCATAACATTCTATTTATCATGTAGATTATCCAAATTTTCTGTATGAATTACTATTATTATCTATTTCTCAGAATGTTACGCTTAGCGAGGACGCCGCTATGTTGTTGTTTTTTGTTTGTTTTATGACGTCAGGCAACGTTACGTGTATGACGTCAGATAACGTTACGTACAATAAACGCCGAGGAATTCCGCATTGATTTGCTTTATTGGTCAGTCCCTAATTAAAGCAAAATGTATTAGGTCACCCATTTATTAGGCAGAAAAGGGCATATCTGCACGATAAATAGGAATCTTAGAATCCTGTCCTACTCATAATCAGAGATGTATGTTTATTGTTTCCAGTCATAATATTTTTTTTTAAATAAATACACATGAGCCGCAACACACGAAAACGTCCCTTCGGACGTTTAGACGACAACGTCGTAAAATAACAATTGATGAGGTCACCGGTAATCATTTAATTACTAATCAAAATTCTCTTTACTTCCGTGTTTTACCTAATTATTATATCATAGGGAATATGTTTTCTTAATATAAATAGTTGATGCTATAGAAAATGGTAATTGTTTATGTTTTTTTTTGTTATTTAATCAACGACGTTGCCAAGACGCCGACATCAACGTCAAAATTAACGGTTAATAATACAATATTTAAGTTTCAAATTGAGATAAAATCATTTTTAATTAAGATATCAACATAAAATAAAGAGATTTTTAAAGAGAAAATCACCGTGTTTCATAAACATCAAAAAATATAAACAGTCAAAATTTTGTCTGAAGGGAAGTTTTCGTGTGTTGCGGCTCACATATGTATACCATTTATATACATGTATAGCTATTAATAAATTAATGTAACAAACCTTTTGCACATGGATTTATAATGATGATTATAATACAATTATTACACATATGTTGCATATTATGCACCATAGTTTGGTATTACGAAAACAATCCTGTCCTACTCCTACTTAGAGATGAATGTTGATTATCAGTCGTCGTTTTCAGTCATAATTAAAAAAAATAACTACACAAATGTAAACCATGTATACATATCTATTAATAAATTAATGTTACAAACCTTTTGCACATGTACCTATAATGATGATTATCATACAATTACTACAAATATGTTGCATAGTATGCACCATAGTTTGGTATTATTTTTTTTTTTATTAAACTTTGTTCAGCACAAATCCTAATTGACCGTACCATCTTGAATCGAAGCCTAATTTCCCCATGTATTCGTCTCTCGTATGATTAAAATGCATCTCCTCCGCGCAATCTAACGCAAAATGTTGATAATCTAGATAAAACTTGTTTGCAAATATTTCTTTCCTCGTGGCGAGCAAAGGGAGATCACCAGTCCCAAAAACGCAAATCATCCTGACACGCTTTCCATGACATGGCCAATCGTATATACTATCTCCCCAGTTCTTGAAACGAGCAACGAATGGTTTTATGTTGGTATCTGTTTCAGGTAGACCTGTAATAAATAAAGACATGCAATTTATGTCCCTTCTTTCCGTGGTACAGTGATTCAGTGGAACCACCTGGACAACAACAATATCAGCTACCAAACGGTATAGGGATTCAAGTCTTGACCATTTCATTTCAAGTCCATTTCAATATGTTACTAATACAACTCGCGCACTCTCTGAAGTTATAGCACAGTATTAGTCCTAATTCACACATTAACACAATCAAGAAAAGATAGATTTTAAACAACATAAGAATAGTATACGCTGAAAGTATACTGTGCATATGTTAAAGTTAAAATGTAAAATAAGTTATCAGTTGACGCTGTGGCCTAATGTAAAGGTATTGCCAGTTCTGAGTTCTCGAGTTCGAATCCTATGTTGAGCGAACTTTTTTATATTGATGTTGCTACAACGAAAATCGGATTAACTAGACGGGTGTTCCGTGGAACACGTGTACCGCCTGTCAACGCTTTGTCAGTATAACAAGTTTTTTTGGACCCAGATAAATGACCTTGACAAACTGGCTTGAGTAAATTTTCGCGAAGAAAACAATAAGTATTTAACCCATATAATGATGTCGATGTAGTCATGATACATATATATTGAAATTTTGATGAATGAATGGTGTTTTACGGCACGTCGACACATAAATAGGTCATATTGTGCGCAAAAACTCATGAAAAATGAAGAAATGAAGTATTAATTAAAAATTAATGTAAATATATGAAAAATAAGGGATGAAAAGGTAGCAATATAAACTATATATGTAAATCAACAAATGCCCGTTAACGGGCATATAAACAAGTAAATATATATAAGAACACATTATAATGATTTATATAGTCTGATTTCTTTGAGGAAATCTAAAACAAGACTAAAATCTATAGTATCAAATAACTCTTTCATGGTATTAACATTGTAGTAACTTTGACGCATAGGATCAAAGCCTACACATTCCAACAAGATGTGTTTGACCGTTAACGGTGCAAAGCAGGGTATACATTCTGGTAATTGTTCAGCTTGTAATAAATATGAATGAGTATAACGTGTATGCCCTATCCTGCACCGGGCTAGGAGAACTTCTTCTCGACGAATGGGTCTACTAGAAGAACGCCATTCTCCAAGTAACGGTTTAATTGAATGGAGTTTATTGTTAACTGACAAATCCCAAGCGGCTTGCCAAGAGTTACGAATAAATGTGTTAATACAACTTTTAAAATCAGTATAAGGTAATTTAGTATTAGATATATGTAAACCTAATGCTGCTTTAGCAGCACTATCAGCACTATCATTACCACGTATTCCTACATGGCGTGGAAGCCAGCAGAAAATAATAACATTATCAACTATAAGAGAATTGTACTTTTCTAAAAGCTGAAGCACAACTGGGTTATCATGTTTCATATTACCCAGTGCTTGAAGAGATGAAAGGGAATCAGAAAATATTACAAAATGATCATCATCAGATTCCTGAATATAATTGAAGGCAAGTTCAATTGCCTTAAGTTCAGCTGAAAAGATAGAGGCCTTGTCAGGCAGGCGGCTCTTTATGCTGTGTTTGTGAATAACAGCTGCTGCAGCTACCGTATCTCCATCTTTAGAACCATCTGTGTATATATATTGAAAGCTACTACTGTATTTCGATTTAATTTTAATTAAATTTGCTTTGAAAGACAGTAGGGTCTGTACTGGATTTGTTACTATTACAAAGATCAAAAATAATTATTGGTGTTTCCAAAGTCCACGGTGGAATTTGTGGTACTTTGTACTTGGCAATTAAATTTAGGTCGATTTCAGTGTCTCTTAATTTTGGTTTAATACGAAGACCAAATGATCGAATGGCCTTCGGTTTTCGATCAAAAAGAGGTTCATAACTTAGATTAAAAACATTATCGAAAGTTGGGTTTGAAGGGTTAGACTTTAATTTAATGGCGTATTGAAGGGCTAATTTGTCCCGTCTGTGAGACAGTGATGGTTCATTAGCTTCAACATATAGACGTTCGGCTGGTGATGTACGAAAGGCACCTAAGGCGAGTCGTAATCCTTGATTATGTATAGGATCGAGCATCTGTAAGTACGACTTGCGAGTCGATCCATATACTATTGAGCCGTAGTCCAGCTTGGATCTGATAAGAGATCTATAAAGTTGTAAAAGTACTTTACGATCTGCTCCCCAATTAGTGTTTGCAACAACTTTAAGTAAATTAAGAGCTTTAAGGCACTTGGCCTTCACGTATTTAAGGTGTGGTATAAACGTCAATTTGCGGTCGAAAATAAGACCAAGGAATTTTCTTTCATCCACTACTGTATTGGTGACCCATCCAGTGTTAGATGAGGGTTTTCATGATGTTTACGTAATTGACAAAAGTGCATACAATTAGTTTTAGATTTAGAAAATTTAAAACCATTTTTATCCGACCAGGTCTGAAGTTTATTCAGACATTGTTGCAGTTGTCTCTCAATAGTGTTCATGTTTTTTGCACGATAACGTATGACAAAATCCTCAACATATACAGAGCAATCCACACCAGGACTGATGCATTTAACTATACTGTTAATTTTTGATGAAGAAATATCAATAAATGAGAAAGTTATAGCGAACGTTAAGTTTTCGTAAATAAAACATGTCGATGTTGTCATGATGAGTATATATTAAAAGTTTGATGAAGAAATATCAAGAAATGAAAAAGTTATAGCCAACGCTAAGTTTTCGTGAAGAAAAAATAAGAGTATTTAACCCATATAATGACCTTCAGTGTGACCTTGACCTGTATATTTTAGTATGGTCATGTCGATGTTGTCATGATGAAGATATATTGAAAGTTTGATGAAGAAATGAGAAAGTTATAGCCAACGTTAAAAGAGTATGAGAATGGACTTTTGGAAACGGCCGAACACGATACATACGAAATATTGCAGTCTCGGTTTGACCGAGACTGTTCATGAACGGTAATGAAATATGCTTGCTATCGCTCACGCCCTCTAGCCCCGGGTTGAGCAGAACTCAATATTCATAAACTCATTAGTACAGAATTTTAACCATCCCGAAGATGGCATGCATATGGTGAAGGGACATAGCGACCTTTATAGTTATTACAACCCCCCACCCCCACCCCATGTCCAGCGGCGTATGGTCCCAGTATATAACAAAATTCTATGCCCTGAAGAGCGAAATAAACAAAACGGAATTTAGTTGGGAGCAGCGGTTATGAAGCCTGCGCAGCACAAGTAACATCCAAAAGACTAAATCAAAAACCAGACAACATATCCTATGGGTGGTTAAACAATACCCAGAGCCTTTATCGGCCGGAGTAGTGGAACCACCGAATCGAAATTTAAGTAAGAAAACAAAAGCAATTGAAAATGTATCACCGATATCTAAATATAAGTATCGGGCTCAGCGATCTCCAAAGATCGAATGAAGATTTCGTGGCGGACAGACTGACTGACAAAGGGACTGAAAATAGTCAAAGTGATCCCTATGTTTCGCGTTTTCCTTCGAAAAGGCGACACAAACATGGGTTCACAAACTTGAATTTGGTAGTAAATCAAGCGTTAAACCGCTCCCATTTGCTTTAGGTACACGCCCACTAGCATTGTATACAAATAGTAGCTTTAAGTTTACCCTCTGTAAGATGACCGAATAGAGATATATCTGGGCTGAAGTTCAATGATGTCACATACTGTGTAAATCTCTCAATACGATGTCCGACACAATAAACCTATAGCCCAGTTTGGTAATTACTTAAAAAGATGTCCCTTTAAAATCTCTTCACCTTTTAGCACACTTTGCTCACAGGAAGTTGGATATTACAACTCTGCATGTCCAAGAGTAATAATTTGCATACCCAATAGTATGAACCCTTACTGTAAATCACTGTTAGACATACATTGCATGGGCAAATTGTTCTATTTAATTAAATATCAGATGACGAGACACGCTCAATAAAGCTTTTGTATGAAGTAAACATATAAAGCGTGTTTTTCATTAATTGTGTTTTGCTTTTGTTTTTGTTCCAAAACAATAAAGAATTACCAGAAAAGTTTTGTATTTAGTAAAGCTAAATTATTAACATATTATTCTTCATTGAGGTCAAGTACATTGTATTTATATTAGCTATAACCTAGATAATATTCAATATAGCAATGCTAAACATGCTAAACAAAGAAATAACTTTAATCTGGCCTCATCTTATATACCTGAACTGCTCGGTCGGTCATGTAGCATTGCAGCAGTCAATAAGCAAGCTGTCCATGCTTTTTCAATGACCAGTTAGCGTTGGGAAATATCTCTTTACAAGCTCTTCGGTTTTGATATAAGAGAAGTAATTTGCTCACAGAAAGTTAAAAATATGACAACTCTGTATTTACCATTAAAGCGTAGCAAACTACGTTTAATTATTTAAATACCATTAAAGGCATAATAATTTCAACAAAAAAAATGAATGTTACCGAACGGGGCTTATATATATATACCGTGTAAGTAATAAACTGTTGTCCGAAATCATTGACCGTTTCAGTTTATTTTTTAGGACATACTATCACTGATATTGAGCACTATTGCGGTTTACAACGAAAGACGGATTAAAAATGGTTTCACAAGCTTGAATAAGGTAGTAAACCAAGTATTAAACCGTTCTCATTAGCTTTAGGTACAAGCCAACTAGCCTTATATATAGCTATAGTAGCTTTAAGTTTACCCTCTGTAAGATGACCGAATTGTTGGTTGTGGATTATCCTTTATAAGATGTCAGCACACCTAATTGCGGGTTGTGGATTACCCGTACACCGAATTGTGGTTTACCTCTATAAAATGGCGTGATTTGCGATTTACCTTTATAAGCTCCTGGTACACCAAGATGAGGGTTGTGATTTAATGAAGAGAAGAACGTTTCATCGGGGACGCTGACGCTTCTTGTCCAGTTGAGGAAGTCTTTGGCTCTTTGATCATGGAGCACGTAATCGACGAATCCACGGTTAACAATGATGTGCACGGAACCTTTGGTCGCCACAATGTTGTGGGGCGGAGTGCCAGCTTTCGTCCATCGATCCTTATTCGCTCTAGTGATAAAAAGTGTATTTTGTCATTAGTTTTTTTTTGGCAAAGCTATATAATGGCCGTATACAGATGCGGCAATTGAAGTGATACTGTTCAATTTCGGGTATTCTTTTATACAACCTGAAGTCTAATCCTGTTGAAATAATGTATATACGGATAAAAAGTCACAGAAAAAGCCTATAGTACAATGCGAAAGTTCAACTTCACACTGGTGTAACTATATTTTAATACAAAAGACGATACAACAGTTTTGCGTTTACCTCTCGACTACTTGAACATATATATGCTAATTATAATGCGGCTTACCTCTGGATCAAATAGATATTAGAGAAAACATCTTACACTCTTATCACCGAAGTGGAGTTTCGTTAAGTTATAAAAAGGCTCCAAATAATTAAACGAAGTTCGCTTTATTTAATTAAATGTAAAAAAATAATATATGCGTACACAATAGCTACTGGCTTTGTCTAGTTCTTATTATATTTTCAACTTTTTAAAACCATTGTAGAATGCGCACACCTGTATGAACTATTTGGTTTTAACAACTCAAGCATCAATTAGATGCCCGTGTTACCTTTTATACAGCTAACCACTCTTTACTTCATCCGGGATGACCTAGATTTTCGTTTTGTAATTTGAAATAGGAAATCCAATAATGCTTGAAGTCCAAATTACGGAAATGTTTTATCTCTGGTACTCGGGAGCACTAATTCGTATACTCTAGTTTACTGAAGGTGATATTGTTTCCACGCATATAACTCAGTGCACCCATTTCAATGCTGGTGTAGAAGAAAAGCAAAACAAACTCTCAACTATGTTCTCAATGTTCAAATTACTAAACCACAACCATTAGAAGCCCGTTTATAGAGTGCCTGCGCCACTACAAATATCTCCAAACGTTTAACTTATTGTTTTACTGCTGTTAAAGGTCACTTCACACAATATTGTCCTAAAGCTTATGGCAACCCCGGAATAAATTAGTTTCGGTCAATTTAAAATTCAGAAGTCGTTCTCGATAAATCAACTTGCATTTTGAAGTACTGTTCCACAATTTAGACAATATTACCACGGAATCTCATCAAAGACAAGCTTATTGTTTTTATTGATAAGACTTTTGCTAGATAAAAAACGTTACTGTTGGCCACATGTTCAATCTGTTTTATTGATGTTTTGTTTCAAAGGATGCAAATCCCTTTAAAGAGATACAAGCCAACCTTGACACCGTTAAACCTCGCGGCGTGCTGTTAGTTTGTCAACATAATTTGCATATTTGCAAATCATTGTTAATAGTTTTTAAAAAGTTCAAAGGAAATTTATTTTTTCGAATTCCATTGCACCAATATTATATTTAACACTTAACCCGATAAGGACAGGTATAATAGCCTTTGCGTCCATTGTAAACGCCAGGTTTTTGGGGGAAATGATCATTAGCCAGACATTGTAAACCCTGAGTTACTCGCAGGCCGATCAGGGTTTACAATGTTCGCATAAATGGAATGGTCTTAATTCAAAGAAAAAACTGTATATTATATATATATATATACCGGCTTAAAGGATAAGCCTTTCGTAGAATAACAAAGAAAATGTGAAAACTCCACTTTCTATTACAACTTAGTTAAATATATGCAAGCAGAAGTAAAGTCAAAATAATACTGGTGGTCATGTGGTGTAATTTTAATGTTTTATTTTGTATTATAACTTCAAGATTACCGTGAGTTCCATTATTGTTTTACTGCATCTTCAAGATTACCGTGTGTTCCATTATTGTTTTACTGCATCTTCAAGATTACCGTGTGTTCTATTATTGTTTTACTGCATCTTCAAGATTACCGTGTGTTTCCATTATTGTTTTACTGCATCTTCAAGATTACCGTGTGTTTCCATTATTGTTTTACTGCATCTTCAAGATTACTGTGTTTCCATTATTGTTTTACTGCATCTTCAAGATTACCGTGTGTTTCCATTATTGTTTTACTGCATCTTCAAGATTACCGTGTGTTTCCATTATTGTTTTACTGCATCTTAAAGATTACTGTGTTTCCATTATTGTTTTACTGCATCTTCAAGATTACCGTGTGTTTCCATTATTGTTTTACTGCATCTTCAAGATTACTGTGTTTCCATTATTGTTTTACTGCATCTTCAAGATTACCGTGTGTTTCCATTATTGTTTTACTGCATCTTCAAGATTACCGTGAGTTCCATTATTGTTTTACTGCATCTTCAAGATTACCGTGTGTTTCCATTATTGTTTTACTGCATCTTCAAGATTACCGTGAGTTCCATTATTGTTTTACTGCATCTTCAAGATTACTGTGTTTCCATTATTGCTTTACTGCATCTTCAAGATTACCGTGTATTCCATAATTGTTTTACTGCATCTTCAAGATTACCGTGAGTTCCATTATTGTTTTACTGCATCTTCAAGATGACTGTGTTTCCATTATTGTTTTACTGCATCTTCAAGATTACCGTGTGTTCTATTATTGTTTTACTGCATCTTCAAGATTACCGTGAGTTCCATTATTGTTTTACTGCATCTTCAAGATTACCGTGAGTTCCATTATTGTTTTACTGCATCTTCAAGATTACCGTGAGTTCCATTATTGTTTTACTGCATCTTCAAGATTACCGTGTGTTTCCATTATTGTTTTACTGCATCTTCAAGATTACCGTGTGTTTCCATTATTGTTTTACTGCATCTTCAAGATTACCGTGTGTTTCCATTATTGTTTTACTGCATCTTCAAGATTACCGTGTTTCCATTATTGTTTTACTGCATCTTCAAGATTACCGTGTTTCCATTATTGTTTTACTGCATCTTCAAGATTACTGTGTTTCCATTATTGTTTTACTGCATCTTCAAGATTACCGTGAGTTCCATTATTGTTTTACTGCATCTTCAAGATTACCGTGTTTCCATTATTGTTTTACTGCATCTTCAAGATTACCGTGAGTTCCATTATTGTTTTACTGCATCTTCAAGATTACCGTGTGTTCCATTATTGTTTTACTGCATCTTCAAGATTACCGTGTTTCCATTATTGTTTTATTGCATCTTCAAGATTACTGTAATTCCATTATTGTTTTACTGCATCTTCAAGATTACCGTGTGTTTCCATTATTGTTTTACTGCATCTTCAAGATTACCGTGAGTTCCATTATTGTTTTACTGCATCTTCAAGATTACCGTGTGTTTCCATTATTGTTTTACTGCATCTTCAAGATTACCCTGAGTTCCATTATTGTTTTACTGCATCTTCAAGATTACCGTGTGTTCTATTATTGTTTTACTGCATCTTCAAGATTACCGTGTTTCCATTATTGTTTTACGGCATCTTCAAGATTACCGTGAGTTCCATTATTGTTTTACTGCATCTTCAAGATTACCGTGTGTTCTATTATTGTTTTACTGCATCTTCAAGATTACCGTGAGTTCCATTATTGTTTTACTGCATCTTCAAGATTACTGTGTGTTCCATTATTGTTTTACTGCATCTTCAAGATTACCGTGAGTCCCCAGACTTGACACCCAGCTGATGACTGTAGGACATGCGATAAAACTGATCAATAAACCTCTTGTTGAGACTGTTTGTGCGATAAAAATGATCAACAAACCTCTTTTCGAGACTGTCTGTTCTGTAGGACATGCGATAAAACTGATCAACAAACCTCTATTTTGAGATTGTGTTTATTATGCAAGGCTAGCAGTTACTATTGATTGATTGATTCTTTATTTCCTCCATAATATAAAATATACAGGAGAGTCAAAATAACATATATACACAGTGAATACACATACACAAAAACAAAAAGACAGTACATGACAGTTAAGTTATATACAAGAACAAGAACACATTTATACAAAACAAACACATATTTAAACTTGACAGTTTGACTTATTTAACATATGTACAAACGGACGGAGATTAACAGGAAATGTTCCTCCACTTTATAATAAAGTATATGTGTAGAAATAATATTTATTCAAGTACTCTTGCCATAGATAATCCAAAGGCCGACATGTCTTGCCGAAACGAAACACAAGAACATACACTTCATGGATTCTTGGATTGACATAAGTTTCATATGTATTTGTTTTCAAACCTGATCCTTAGAATTAAGATAAAAAGGATAGCATTTTTGAAGGTTCTAAATATTTCTTTTCAACGATAAGTTACTTGCAAGCATATAGCAAAAATTTGATTTAAGTTTTAAATCAATTATTAAATTTAAAATTCTATCTTGATATAATATTCAATACAAACATTTATTATGCAAAGTATTTGTAAATAAAACATAGTCTCATTAGTTCAAAGAAACTTAACATACTTTAAATAGGAGCCCTATATATACACAATATTTAAAGATTTCGTCATATGATGTAAGTATCTGAACGTGGTTTTAGAAATAGCAACCGTTTGTTTGTCCGACATGTTTAAAGACGGAAAGCCGGACACTAATTCTATAATTTGATTAAACGCGCTTAAGTTACAAAGTTGGTCATACTTATTTAAGCCGCATATTTTGTGTATCTTGCATAATAACGAATGCCGCAAGGTATTGTTTGATGAACAAAATAAAATTAAATGTTCAGCTACCGTTTCTGTAATTAATTTGCACTTTGGACAAACAGTTAAATATTTGCGTGCAAATAGTTTACCAATGACAAATATGACAGTTCTACAGTACGGTAAATAATCACGATATAATTGGGAGAAGTACCAGATACTGTTTGGCGTTATTTCCCCTTGTATCTTGAGAAAATTATTAAGACTATAATCTTGGATAAGTCTTGATCTGAAATCAAGTTCGGCTGACTTATGTATATTTGATTTAAGTCTTTTTTTCCATTGTCTTAACGTAGGAAAAAATGCAGTAGAAATATATTCCGTTAAAACGTAAGTTAATTGGTATTTCCCTAATATACGGTAAATGTCTGGCATAAAGCCTTGTGTTTTACGTGGGTGAGACATAAATTGCATAAGTCTATTAGCGAAAATTGTCTGTATTCTAAATCCTTTATTAATGCTGCATAATTGGCCAAACAACAATAACTTACGCTTATCAATTTCATATTCGATTCTTGTGAGACCGATTAAAGCTAGTGCGACGTCACTACGAGTTTGTTTAGGCAGAGACTGCATATATTTAATACATTGAACATGTACACGCTCTAAAGACTTCAATTGAGTGTCAGAAATGGTGTTCCATAGTTCGCAGCCGTATAATACCCTCGATAGTACAACCGTTTGATATAAATGTTTTACTGTTATTGGGTGAAGACCATTTTGATGGACGCCACAGTCGGACAATCCAAAGTATGTTTTACGTAGTTTTGTGCATGCGTCTTTAATGTTTTCATTTAGACTCATGTCCTTACTGCATAAAATACCTAAATGAACATATGTGTATGTTTCATCAACAATGTTTTGGCCTAAGTGCCATAGCCTTGGATTCCTCTGTGAATCAGAAAGGCGTTCGTTAAAAACAACAACATTACATTTATTAGCATTATATGTATATTTTTCACGGATAGAGTTGTTATGACATATTGACATAAGTTTTTCTAAGCCGTTCTTAGTGAGTGAACTGAGCACCATATCATCCGCCGATGTTGGGCAACTGTAACCAGTATCATTAATTTTCAGACCGTAGGGTGATTGGTCTTATTTATCCATAAGATCATTAATGAAAACTAAGTATAAATACGGGCTCATTACTTGGCCTTGTCTGGTACCCTGTAAAATGGGGAACCAATCCGAGGATTGGCCTTGTGATTTAACACAGCTATAAACATTTTCAAACATACTTAGAATAATTTTAAAAATAGATTTTTTAATCCCCGTCCTATACAGTTTCAGCATCAAGATGCTATGAGAAACGTGGTCAAATGCTTGTCTCACGTCCAGGAAGCAAGTGAAAAGTTTAGAACTGTTTTCTTTTGCAAAGTAGATACTTTCACGAGAAAGGACGTCATTTTACAATTAATATTTCTTTGAAATCCTCCTTGTAATGTGTTAAACTTGAGCGTACTAGACTGTTCTAAAATTTTAAGTAACACTTTTTCATATACCTTTAACATGGTAGAACAGAGAGAAATAGCCCTGTAACTATTAGGGTCCATTTTGTTTTTATTATTTCCTTTGTAAAGGGTCGAAATAATACCCTTTTTCATATCAACGGGTATATGTGACAATGACGACATATAATTGAATAATTTTGTAATAACGGCAAGTAAAATCGGGCCACCGTAAATTATATTTTCGTAATAAATGAGATCATTGCCACAGGCTTTTTTCTTTTTACAGGATTTTAATGCCTTTTCAACCATATATATAGTTATAACGATATCGTCGCACCGATGATAAGTTAATTGCGACTTAATGTTCGATAACTCTTCATCGCATGAATTTGCATAAGCGGATTCAAAACTATTATCTTTAGGCGTGTAGAGTTCGTAAAAATAATTTTTCCAGCCCATATTTATATCGATGGGATTTTCGCAAGATTGTCCATTAAAATTCATTTTAAGGGTAGTTTCTACTTTTTTATTTCTTTTCCGTCTATTAATCAATTTCCAAAACTCATTATTGTCCATTTCCGCCGCTATATCAATTTCTCGCTCTAAGCTAGATAAATAATTTTGGACGGTGGCACGATGAGTTTTGCGGAAAACATTTTTCGATGCCTTATAATTTTTAAAGCTTGCGGATGAAACATTGCGTGGGCGATTTTCATTTAACCAATTAACCCTTTTTAGATTCATTTCATTGTGTAAATTTGTTAATTCGCGATTCCAATACGGTTTTATAAATGGTTTGAACTTTGATATAGGAATGCATCTATTTGTCGCATTGTTTACTACATTAACGATGGCTGAATAAAATGAGTCAACGTTATCCAACGAAGATATCTGTGATAAAAGCAACATATTTAACGTTTTGTCGTTATTTAAGAAATGTGTGAAATTATCTATGTTTTTCTGTTTAACGTTATGCCAATTAATATTATGATACGTATTGTTTGAACGAGATATATTTTCAACTTCGCATTCGATTTTGCAAACTATCGGGCGATGGGTCGAAACATTTAAGCAATTATCGTCCATAATTCGGCATGATTTTATCATTTCAATATTTTCTGATTGGATTAGTATGTGATCAATGAGTGTCTCACGGTCACTGTTATATGGTACATTACTAAATTCTGCTCCGGAGCATAACTCGAGTGCATTTACGGCTAGCAAACTATAATTAAGCATCAAATCTACCAGCAGTTTTCCTCGACTATCAAATTTAAAATCGCGTTGGTTTCGAGAAGCTAATTCTGTATTATAATCTCCCATTAAAAATGTTATACCCTTTGTTTTGTATATGCATAATAAAGTCTCTATTTCGTCTATACAGCTATTATACGTGGCAATAGAGTGGTTTTTACATGGTAAGTATAATTGAAATACAAATATAGAATGTCCTAAGGTAGGCTTTATCTGGATGCCTAAAACGTATTTACTGTCAATGTGTAAAGGTGAAACAATGTCATTTAAACGCTTATTCCAGAATATGCATATCCCACCCTTACCAACTCTCCGGTTGCTTGGCAACATGAGATCAGGATCAGATATTGAATGACATGAAAAAATTATTGTTAATACAATCAAGAAAATGTAAGTCGTGATTGAATAACCAGTGTTCGGCAATGCCGCAAACATCTATATAATTGTTTTGTAAAAAATCGCTCAAATAACTCGCGCTAGACATTATTCCGGTCGCATTCCATGTAGCAATATTAAGACATATGTTTCTAGAGCCTGACATGATTACTAGTAATCAAGATCACAGTCAGATTCAAGCGCTGCATAACGGTTCGAGTCCGTGTAATTGACCCGGCCCCACTCAGCTCGCGTGTATTTCGACGTTTGTGAGAACCTATCAGAGTTATAACTGTTCGGATTGTCATTAACAAAGTCATTGTGACGAGCTTTATATGAACCATACGAAACCCATGGTTTGCAGGTACAATAGCTCAGTTTGTCCAAACCCAAGTTTAGATTTTTCAGATGGGTGGGAAGGTAAGAAAATTCATGTTTTTCACATGTATGAACTGTTTGTTTGGACTTAAAACACTACTTTTTGGTGCTTACTAATGATGCTTTTAGTATACTGGGTGCTTATTACAACGGTGAATTTCTTAACTTTGTAAATACAGTTCCTATCTAAAACAACTGATAACCAAATTAATAAAGATAAAGAGGAATCACTGATATCACTGATGTGTTTTTTCACTGTCAAAGGGCTATTCAAATTTGACAGGTAGGGGAGTGAGAAGGCAATGTTAAAAAAATGTTTTGGAGTCGGGCCGATTTTTTTGGACCGGTCGTTTTCTGGCAAACAAACATGATTTTCGGGCCGATTGTTTAGGACCGGTCGCTTTCTGGCAAACAAACATGTTTTAAATTATGGCCGAAAACACTTTTATATTATAAACAGAATACTTATAGTCAAACACGTAACGTTATTGCTTTTATACCCACATCAGCGTCAAATAAAAGCCTAGTGTGTTTTGCTGTTTAATATCCTATTATTTATATATATGTATAGGGAGAAATATTTGTGATCTACCAAGGACAGACAACCTTCGGACGAATACGGCAGGGCGCCTAGCTATGACGATATACACAGAAATTCACTTCCTAAAAAGGATAGCTGCAACACACGCTGATTAACTGTATCTACATCATAACCCACTCATCTGGAGGCAAAACTAACATATAGACGCAAACATACATACAATTATAGCTCATATGAGTGGGCCACATTTAAGCATTCAACCACACACAGCTATATTGAGACAGTGACAATGAAAGGTGCCGGATCTTGGGGATACTGTGAATTCAGTAAATATATTAAAGGGAGATAATTTGAACTCACTACGGCAACTTTCGAAATTTGGGATCTTGTAAGAGATTCACGTTCACAAAGCAGAATTATATATAAGGAGAAGTATTATATATATGTGTATATAATATATAGATATGTTGAGGAATTCAACTATTTGAGTAACTCTTCCAACAATTTACATTTAGTATATGCTTTTTAATATTACACATTGTACACTGTTTATTTACCTGCATGTCTAAGCCTAATTATATTCATGGCCTAATGATGTCATTACTGTAATACAAGATTTCATTTGATTTAAACAAATATACGAATCGCACTTGCATATCGTTTAATTGATCTGAAGTAACCTAAACAGTACGTAATACATCATGAACATAAAATGTTGACCTGGATTTGTTCGGACCTTGAAATTGTTAGTCAAAATATAAAACTGCCCGTTTTTTAAAGTCAAATGATCAAGTATACAACATCAGTAGAGCGCTGTGGTGTAGTTGAAGAGCGTTGAACCCCGGATCAAATAGTCGTGGGTCCGATCCCTGCCATGACCATATGTGTCCCCGAGGTAGACACTTTATCTGAATTTGCATTGTACTGGTTCTGCACAGGAAGACATCGAGAGTGATTGAATGTTTTTATCAAAGGTGTAAAGCAAATAAGCCTTCAAGTGTAGCTCGCACGAGAGTTTCGTGCGCCGACAGTATATATAGTTTTGGCGGATAAAACCCGCTCGCCATTCGAAGTCATTGCATTGTTACATAAAGAGCGTGTACTTATGCCTGGGTAATCCCCCACCCGTCCAGTATTTCCATTTTTTGTTACGATGTTTATTTGCACCTGTTTTATATTAGCAGGTTGTCCACATCGGCAAGTTGCACACGCGCTCTTATACAGTTAGATGTTTTACAGTGTCGATGAGTAATCGAAGAGTTGCAGTCAGGTAGAGTTACGATACTTCAAGGCCTCTCCAGTAGATAAAGAAATATAGACGTTTCCAGTCAAGGATCGTTTCAAGCAGTGAACTAATAATCAGTGAATGGGCACATAATCGAATCTCGCACAATCTCGTATGGCTAAAACGAGAAAGATAAGCGTCTCTGTACATGATCAGAAATTGCATCGTGATCGCTGGGCGCTCTTTAAAAAAGCTTAAAACTGCGACAGGTGCCCGGTTAATGCTATCAATCCATTGTTATGAATATAGAGGAATGGGTTTATTGTACCGGTAATCAGATTAGCGTTAATCTAGTTGTAATAAGGATGAAATTGTTATACCTTCTTTGCTATTTTGACGTTTAGCTTCTATACATACACATATTCTTTCAAGGTTTATTAAAATCAGAGTTTATTAATAGCAAATGCTGGTTAGCGGTTGATGACAATTTTTATTTTGAGTGTTTGTAAAAAAGGGCATTACCACTAAGTTAAGCCGCCTACTAGAGTTTAGAGTGCTTTCTTTGTGTATTCATTTCGAGATGTCATTAATAAAAGGGGATGTATATAAAATACATAGTATACATGCACACAATTTCAGTATTAAATATGTTTTTTTATCTTTTTTTTTTCTAAATGTGTATTCATTCTGAAATATAATATAATATAATTACGAAACTCTGGTTAAACTGGTCTGTGGTTAATCTTGCGTGTTTTTTTTTTGTTGTTTTTTTACAAATGTTCTCAATTCACTGATTTTTGACACTATGCTGACGATACCGGGAAATTAATCCATTCCAGTGACACCTAGAAGTACAAACAGATGATGTACATACGTAGTAGGTCTGCTACAGGTGCACAGACGTGTTTGGTCTGTGGCAGGTGTGATGTGAACAGGTGACAATTAGCTGCCAAATGAAAGCCTATGCAGATGCTATGTTCACTACACAGATGCCAAGGTTGGAGAGAATATATGTATTTTGATGGTTGTGAAAGTCTAATATGCATCAACAATATTATATGTGTCCAACACTTGCCACTGGATTTTCTGGAATACACTGGATGTTGACAAATCATGTCAAATTCTTATGGGTGGGAGGTGGGGTGGGGAGGGATATACTGATGGTGATTTCTTTCTGTCCTGAAGGTCCGAAGGGGTACAAAAGCATATCTGGCTTTAGATGAAAGAAACACGAAAACTATTTAAAAGGTAAATTACTTAAAATTAGAATACACGTGACAATTTGATTTCAGGACACTTTGGCACCAAAGTATATCGGCACCTAGACGTTTTGGCACCAAACCATTTCGGACATAGTCATTTCGGCACTCAGACGTTTCGGCACCATTTTATATACGGCCATGAAATATGAATTTACGAAGTTGTCTGTAGATATAGATGTATACATGTGTTACTTGTCGTATGTTTGTTTTTTTATTAGTATATCGTACGTGTTACATAGGTCAGATTCAATAAGATAAATTAGACAAAAAAACATGAAGGGATAATAAAATGGATAGGCTTACACATATGATTATTTTAAATTTAATTGAATATTTTATTTTTTTAACAAAACAACAATTTCACAATGCATACGAAACATCGACTAAATAAGTAATTTAGTAAGTAACTAAGTATGCCCTTAGTGAGTAACATGACAGGTTCAGACACACAGCATATCTTCTTCTAATGAACTAACACTTATTCCACATGTCACAATGATTTTTAAATATATATAGCATCTAGTTACCCAACGTCAAAGTTATATTGTGATAGTGTTTGTGACCATTTCTTACAATTAGATTCACTCTACTGGCATCTCAATTTCATCAGCAGGTGGCGCGTCGTCTTTTTCTACCATATGTGTATATATATATCGTTGTTGCAATACAATCAACAGTTAATAATATATAAAAGCATGTTTGGTAGAATAACAAAGAAAATCTCTAATGTTTGTTTATGCAACATGTGCAAGCATTGATACAGGAATAATAAATCGATGTGCTAATTTGCGAATTTATGTATTTAATAGAAATATGTCCATGAACATGATTGCTTTTAGAATTGGCTCCAGTCAACTAGCAAATTTAAAATAACTAGATAATGAAATGGGTGGATACAAAAAAGCATCACTTTCCGACAGGAATGCAAATTCCATCTTATAATAATGACTTATTTGTTGTGTTGAGTTAAGTAAATCGTATAAATGAAAACTTTGCTGCACTGTGGACTATTACTACATTCATTTCGTTAATGAGTAATGAAACAGATGTTTGTTTCTTTGTGTGTATTTTCTTATTAATCATAATCACATGTTCAGTATGGAATGTATGGAATGTATTGTGTTTTTATAGTATTCGAAGGGACATCGTGAGATGAAGTTATTAATTTTAATAGCTATATGAAGACGGTTTTGTGTGATACATGTATGCACGTTCCAAGGCGGAAGCCCTATTGTCAACCCTTTTGTGTTTGTGATGTCATTTGCATGTTTTATTACTTTAGCCTTCTCGTTTGTCTGTTTGCGTGTTTGTCAATATACTTTAAAAGTGCCTAATAATAATAATAATAATAAAAATGAACACACTGTGTTTCAATTTCTCAATGTACGTGGTAATGTTGTTTTTACACGATATGCACGATAGGCAGTACGCAAACCAGATATTGGCGCGTGTCAAGTTAGTTGTACATCACTTTGTTTTAATTTGTACAGCTTATAATGATATTAGAAAGAAATATATCAGAAAATATTACATACAAAGGCAAAATATGTTTAAATTTGTAACACTGCTACAATCTTCCAAGAAGAAAAAAAACTGAGAAAAGCATTACCCTTTATAGGGGAGCGATAAGCCGACGTAAAACAATGAATGTGCGAAAATAAATTTACTCAACTTATCGATTGATTATTATCACAATTTTTTTTTATTAATTCAATCATTGGTTTCTATTAATTAAATCATAAGTTTGATGTAATTACAGCCGCAATCAGGGGCGTAGCTTGGTGAATTTGGACTGTACGCCCGATAGGGTTCCAAGGGGCGATTGCTATGGGCGGCCATTACCGCCAAAGTATGTTTTTAATAAATCACCCAGTCAAAGATTAATTAATTCATCGGTATTATATTTAATTCAATGTAACTTTAATAGATTTACTACTTTTTTTAAAACCATCTAATCAAACTTAAAACAATCCGATGCTTTGTGAAATAATCCGAAGTGTTTTTTTCAAACCATCTAATCGAACTTGAAACGGTTCAATGCAATGCTAAACAGTTCAGTCGGAAACATGAATCAAAGCAAGAGAATGCGAACCAATTTAAAAGTAACCCAGTCATTTACCGATACGTGAATCAATCTATAGGTAACTGTATTAATGCAAGACCAAAGCACTCAATTCAATGACAGCATAATCAATTTGACATACAGACAAATGGCCGATACTGAACAGAATTACTACGATGTAAAGTGAATTAATTCAGTGCATTCCCAAACAGTTGTCCGAGCGCGCCACTTGCACATACATAAGCTAGAAAAGTTACTTCCCTTGATAAGTATTCCATACAGTGTCTTGTTAGTTGCGATGGTGAGATGCGATGGTCGTATCTGAGTCCCTGCTACAATACAATTGTTCTATTGTACCGTATTAGATATAGGATTTTGATTCCTAGAAATTTTTATAGTCTAATTAAATTGTCTTTATGTTTTATGTTTTTGCTGTATTTTTAATATACATGCATTGACTTGTATCAATTAGTGTCTCATAGGCCGATATCGGTCCAAAATCTCATATATTTTAATATGTTGTACTGAACGTTGTGTATGCCATATGATGACTTGTGACACTTTAATAAACATTTATCTTCATCTTCTATATATTTCTTTTCATGTTATATCTCTTTCTTCTTTTTTTGTTTTCATACTAATTCATAAATTAATGAACCTGTACTAATCTTGTTAAAATGTATGTTTATATGATGAAAATCTATGTAATAGTAAAAGGCAACCAGTTTTCTTCTTCTTCTCTTCTTCTTTATAATATGAATACAATTGAAAATTAAAAAATATTACGCAATTATGGTATGTATCTGATGTCAACACACCACGGGTGGCCAGTGTTTGTGATTTATGGCCTCTTTGATCTAAACAAACATCCTGCTTAAGACAGCCAATTAGCCACGGGGAACCGTATTATTATGATTGGAGAAACCCTTTATATATTTTGATCGCAATAAGAAAGCTGACATAACCCAACATTAGCGACTCTTGAGTTAATTGCTTATTTGCATGGTTATATATATAATACGGACCGTCAGTAAAGTGTTTTCATTTACTTGGACTGCGTGTCTTGTAGTTTGACTGTCAGTAAAGTGTTTTCATTTACTGGGTTAAAACTTGTCTTTACTAAACAACGGGTGTCTATGTCATTGTTTATTTAAATTCTGTGGTAAACAAACAAATTACTCACCAATTAAATTGCAGCTATTAATAAATATTAAAAATCCGTGGTAGATTAATAGTCATGTATATCTGTACTCATATTTACATTATATTATATATGTTTATCATACGGATAACAAGCTGTTTTATTTGACTCATTTGATATAATACATGTGTTAAGGAAATTGTGATGAATTGTAATTTATTTATGCAAGGCAGTGTTATATAAACGCCTTCTCATTGTATCAGCTCGGTTAAGATAAACTGCATATTTGGACATGCATTGTTTGTTATAACTACACTGTTGCCATGCTTTGTAATTGTATTTTGTATCCTCATGGGCTTTTAAGCCTATTGGAAATTGGAAATAAAGATATATCTATCTATCTATATATTTAGGTAATATTAGTTATGAAACCTTATAGTAAAAATAACTATCTCCGTACGCTTATAGTAAAATACATTGGAAAGCATTTAATTGATACAGACATTAAAAGTTGTCGTTCGCTGTTCAACTGCTGGAAAGGATATGTAATTAACCAAAAAGAGCACCAACAGTGATCGGTTGACTAACAGTTTCTAAAATATAATTAAAGCATTTACATAAACAAAAAGTGTACCACTACATTTTTTAATTATATTTCTCGATAGCGAGTTGTTTTTATTCGAGGAATTAACTAAAAGTAAAACGTGTATAGCGGATTCCAACAGGATCGGCGTTGGCTAGAATCGGCCATGTATGGCCGTTTTGGTCGATATCTATGTAGTTGTTAAGACAAATTATTAGACACAATTAAAGTTTTTGCATAACACAAGGTGTACCACTACATTTTCAATCATATTTCTTGCCAGCGAGCTGTTTATTTTCGAGGAATTAACTAAAACAAAAAAAGTATATCGAAGTCCAACAAGAGGGCATTTCATCGGCGTTGGCTAGAATCGGCATGTATGGCCGTTTAGGGCGATATCTATGCAGTTTTAAGGACAAATTATTAGACAAAATTGAGGTTTTTGCATAACAAAAAATATTTCTCGACAGCGAGCTGTTTATTTTCGAGGAATTAACTAAAACAAACAAATGTATAGTGAAGTCCAACAGGGCGGCATTTCATCGGCGTTGGCTAGAATCGGCCATGTTGGTCGATATCTATGCAGTCTTTCAGACAAATTATTAGACAAAATTAAGGGTTTTTGCATAATAAATTGTATACCACTACATTCTTCAATCCTTTTTTTCGACGACGAGCTGTTTATCTTTGAGGAATTAACTAAAACAAAAAATTGTATAGCGGATTTGCGCCATCTCGACATCTCGGTTTAACAACACTTCAACCAACACGGCCGACCAATAGTATTTGGATTTCATTTGATATCAATCATTGATTGTAAAATAAAGTAAAAATACCCAAAATGTCAATATCAACTATTAGTAATATAACAACAAACAAGTTTTATGAAGTATGATGACTTGTTTATCCAAAACAGTCAAATATCTAATAATTTCACGAAGCGGAGCACCTCACCGATGGAAACAAAATGGCGGATGTTCAGAAAATGTTACCACTAAAACTATCTTCCTTCCACTTCTCGAAGCCATACGAGATTTCAGTCAGCTGCGCTATCTCTCCATTAGTGGTCACCATTCACTGCTTATTACTTCACTGTTTCAAGCGACTGTATTTTGATATTTTCATTTGTTGAAGTTTATTTATATATATATATATACATCCAAAAAAAATGAAATAAAGACCGAAGAAGTAAAATGACAATGCAGATGACACTTTCTATTTATGTCTTGTTTTTTTAATTCATTATTTGGACTTTTAACGTATCTTGAAGATGAAGGTAAATTAGCCGAGGAGAAAAACGGATTTCGCCCAAAACGGTCGTGCGAAGATCATGTTTTTGGACGTGCCGTCAGGCAACGTTCTATGAAGTGGCAATTCTGACGCACAAGGAATTTCTACTATAAATCAAAGAGCACCAGATTACAGCGCGATTAAAGTAGTACCATTTGCAAGGCTGTAAATGGGCAAAAGATCCGTATATTGACAACATATCTATAAATATGTAAGCGTTGGTAAACATTAAGTGATTTTAACTTAAGTTTCAGTAATACGCTGTTTTTGAAGGGATTTGATCCAGTACAAATAATGCACATAAAATTATGTCTTTTAACGTAAACGAGCGTCTACATCTACGTGCCGTCATACATTTGAAGAGTAAGTAATTCGATTACCATGATATCAAAATGAAATCTTTTATCACATTACATCATGGTAACTATAAAGGGCGTTCATAAATTCGCGAGTAGAAGAGATTATATAACTCTGTACCACAGACATCTCTTTATCAAACAATGCAATTATTTTCATCAATTCCATTCATTTCAATATTTTATTTTGCATAACATTTACATGTGTATTGCATAAACAAGGCGGAATACAATACTCAATATTTAAGAGAAGAGTACAAACAAACATACTTCATTTAGAGAATGAATACATATATTACAGTGGAATAGTTATAATTATTACGTTCTATAAATGGCATTTTATCACATTTTATTACCATTATCAATATAGTGTTTAAAAAGCATTTATATTTAAGGAATTTAGAACAATACATAGAAACTCTGACTACCGTTACATCAGACTACATGTAGTTCTTTTATTTGTTTTTAATGCTTAGCATAATTAAGTGAAGTTTGTTTTGTTTTAGCCATATGGCCACCGAAAACGTCTTTGCAGAAATCCTATTTTTCAGAATTCAAGGGGTGATAACTCGGTTATGCATGATTGCATCTGATTGTTTTTCGAAAGGAATCGAGAACTCATGTATATGTATGTTGTGACCAACTTTCTCTGACATTTTCTTGACAATTATTCCTCTTTGACACTTATAAAATTTAAACATTTCTACTTAGCATTACTTTTTATAAAATTGCCATTGTCCGTCTGTCCTTCCGTCCGGTCCTATAACTCTGATTAATGCCTCATCCGATTTCAATAATATTTTGCACAAATCTTCACCAACTTAGTACGCAAACCCGTTTTTTTCGGAATCAATACTTTCTGAGTGGCACCGTCCATCAGCACTTTCAGTGCTTTGATTTCTATAAGTAAGCTTATTCAAAATAGACTTTACAAAAAAGGAAACATTTGCAACTTTTATCGACTTACAAAAGGCGTTCGATTTTATCAATAGAAATGTTCTACTAAACAAATTATTATCAAAATGACATTAACGGTAAATTTTATAATTCGTTAAATACGGAATCCTGTTAGTGCCATATTAGAACCTCGCGTTTTTGGGGCGAAAACACGAAAACGCGAGGATGATTAACGGGTTTTCGCCTTAGTTATTGAACACGAAAACGCGAAAACTCGACGTTTTCTGCGAAAACGCGACGCGAAAACCCGTTAATCATTATCGTGTTTTCGTGTTAAATTTCGTAGTTTGCTATGAAATGTGTCAAGTTGAAAATACGAAAATACGATATTTTAAATTTAACACACTCGTTCCTCATTTGACTCTGTCAACGTCAAAGGAAGTAGGGTGAACAGTTACGTCACGTGATTATTCAAAAAAAGTTATAACGATGTTTATAATAAATCCTTTTGCGTGATCTGCTAAGATAAAATATAGACCTATATTAAATAATTTCATTTTTTTTTGTATTTTTTTTGTTGTTGTAATTTTCTACTATCGAGCTCCCGTTTGAAATGTATACATATGCGTTCCGATTAAGGAGACCTAAGTACGTGTTATTTTTGTAGTAAAATAGTCCCGATTAAAACTAAATTGTATTCATGCATTATTTCAAATCTTGCAACATCTAATGCAGATATTCTGAAAAATATATTTACACAAGAAATAAATAAATTCAGGCAAACATATCCCAATTTAACTGGTTTTACCAAAATCTTGTAATTTAGTAGTTAGCAGAGATATATGTGAGTGCAAGGGACGATAACTCTGCGTGGAGATTGCGTGTAACTCGGTGATGATGTAAACAAAGACGAACATTTTGTCCCGTATATTTGTCTCGGCAAAATAATCTCTCGTCAAAATCGTCCTGGGGCGAAAACGCGAGGTTTCAAATCTAAAATGTCGTGTTTTCTTGTTTTCGACATGCCAGATTTTATAGCAAACTACGAAATTTTACTCGAAAACACGATGATGATTAACGTGTTTTCGCGTCGCGTTTTCGCGCAAAATGTGGAGTTTTCACGTTTTCGCTTTCAATTACTAGGCCGAAAAGCCGTTAATCATCGCCGCGCTTTCGTGTTTTCGCCCCAAAAACACGATGTTCTAATATGGCACGAACAGGATTCCGTAGTTAAAAGCCCTATTATCTGACACCTCCTCATGTGTTAAATTGAACGGCTTTCTATCTGACTGGGGTACGTCAGAGTGACAGTAGCTCGCCGACAGTCTTCGCATATTTTATCAATGATGGGCTGAATTCACTTAACATACACTAAACAAATTGCTAAGTACCTACCTTAGAATATATCAATAATATTCTCATTGTTTTGTGTATTTTGAGCTTGATTAGAGATACGGTTAAACTGCAAAATAACGAGTGTAAGTCGTCTGCTCTGATTGCATGAACATATTTTAAAATGTTTAAGTCAATGTGTTTTCTTAGAAATAAGTTATAACACTTATACAACTGGGTATATAGGATTTTATTAAGTACTTCAAATTAGTGAAGCTTTCGATGTTCCTAATTATAAAATATGCCAGTTAAAATTATTTTGACATCATGTTTTACTAGCATTACCACTACAAATGCGTTTGCAATTTTTTTTCAAGATATTTAATGCCCCAGTTACTTGAATTTCAAACAATATTCAATTTAAAGGGAGGAAATTTAAAATTATCCATATTTCATTTTTTTATAGACGGAAAATCTGCAATAAATGGGCCCAACTACCGTATAAAACCCACTAGATAGAGCTGGGGGCAGGTTTTTCATTTAAATGTGTACATAGTTAAATCAGGGACACCTTTTTCAAAATATTGAAAATTCCACCTCATAAAAATATTCAATATTTGTCACAGAAGTAGTCTGATATTAAACAATTGTATCTGTAGAATCTGTGACTATTCATGTGTTCCATATAACAATTCATCTTTATCATTTTCACAGCAGATTCAGAAACACACCAGAATCAGTAGTATCACAATGCACTTCTATACACCACCTATGAAAATTGAATATTCCCTCCTTAGGGTCAGAGATGTATATGTTACTTAATCATAACTAGCCCTATATAAGATGTAATTCCTTATCTTATTATCTCCATCATGTTCAGCCATTCCTAACAATAATGTGTACAGTTATGCTTCATTTTTGAAAATGCATTCCTACCACCATATATCGTGTACTGCAGTAAATAAAGCCTGTTTCTCCAGACCAACTATAATTGGCAATTCATTTTCATTCATAAACACTGATAACTTGTAAAATATTTGCTGACTGTTAAGTCATCACAATTCTGTTTTATGTTATACACAGGGCAGTGGATAGTATTAAAGATGACAATACACTACAAAATATACATGGTAAAACATGAATACTACTGGTGGTGGGAAGTAAATTGTCACAGTTCCAATAAAATAAACAGAAATTATGTAGTTTGGAGTCGTTGGATTAAAAAACTTTACTCCTCGCTGATATCTAACAACAGTTTTCTGTCGTCTGCTTGAAGAGAGATTTTTTTACATGAGTCATTCACTATAACTGACAGGCTACCTTGATAAAGACACACCTCCAATTTCTCCCTACCAGGGTAGGGAATGTTGCCCCTTTAACAATCATTATGCGTATATTACAAAATTCATTGTATGTGATATGTTACGCAGAAAACTGTATCTTTACAACTGAACAAATATATTACCACAATGCAAATGTTCTGTGTTGCATACGTAAACTATTTCATTGTAAACATTGTGTATATGTATATCTGCATGTACGTAAATTGTATATACGCGTATATACTTTTATCTATATAAAAGAATAAAAAACATGCTTGTTTAGAGTTTACTGGTAATTCTGTATACTAGTCATATACCGTATACTTACAGAGTTTAAACTTATTATATTTTCACTATACATGTATTAATATCTAGCTGTTTAATGTGTGTTTATGTATTTGCTATAATGTTCTATTTTAAAGTGACTTGTATGCCCATTGCCGCCGGGAGTTGTAAGGTAACTTTAATTTGATAACATGTTTGTACATAAACAATATCACTATAATACATTATTCTTATCTTATCTTACTTTATTTGGTTGGGTTAAGTGATAAATGATTTATTTCCGTTTAAGCAAAGCGAAGTAGGAAATAAACTAAGTGAGAGAGATTTCATTACAATCGATGTAATAACGTTTGAGCTAAGTGTACAAAGTATCGGCATAACAGCACTTTTATGTGTCGCGTTGTCGACTTGTAAGGAAAATAATGGCTTGATTAAAAAAAAGGAGAGAAAGTACTAGTCAAGTGCGTTATGTCAATATCACGCACTTAATTTAAGGGGACACTTGAACTTTGTGTGAATGTTTTTTACCATACTCGCGCAACCAAGCTTGATTAACCTGTTCGCTAATGTTTTGCTTTAAACTTCGGAATTTAAGAACATCGTTATAACTATAGGCATTTTAGTAAGCTTTTAAACTAAAATATGTTCATTGATTTTAGGATTTTAGCGTTTAAGTAAACACATTGTGTTGATTTGAAGTTGATTTTCAATTTTCAATTTTTAATTCAAATATTCGACAAAAAAACACTATTTGTCGATTATCCTAAATGCATTTGTTGGTGGACTCATTTACGTGAATGCAACATTTCCTGATGACCTTTTATATCTACTTCTCAAATAGTTATTAAAGTATAGCACTTTTCTTTAACAACTCCGGTATTTTTATGGACAGTTTCAAACTATATGAAAATAAATCAAGAGTGTCGAACATTACTTTACGGTTGCTAGAAAGCAAATAAATACATACTATAAACAAAACGACGGGTAAAATCAATTACTTGAACAAATAAAGATACGATGACTTAATCCTTAAATAAATGAAATCACGGCGTATGGCTTGTGAGTGGCGTTAGAACAACAAAAGATGTCTCTGCAAACTCTTTACTCAACTTAAAGCCCATTCTGTGTTGCTTTAAAGTAGAATATCGATTAAGCCGCTGCTAGGAGGCGTGAGAGGTGTTGAATCTTATACATACCTCTCATGAACAGACTCAATAATACCCAGTTTGCTACTTTTCTCTCTTGTTTGTGTTTGTTGCTTCCAAGGGATCACCTTTTCAGTATTTATTGACGTACACTACAGTGAAGTAAGCAAGTCAGCAACGAAGCACCAACTGTTATCAACTATAATTCTATACTCTCTGGTATGCAACAAAGACAAGCGCAAGCAAGCAAGAGTGACGTGTCACCAAACAAGTATCAGTTGTTCTCATATATTCTATGTTCTTATGACTTACAACAAAGGCAAGCACAAGCAAACAAAGAATATATCTCAGACCAAACGCATACAAGGGTTGTTTAACCACTCATAAGATATGTTGTCTGCTTCAATTTAGTCTTTTGATTGTTACTTGTTATGCGCAGGCTTCATAACCGCTGCTCCCAACTAAATTCCATTTTGTTTATTTCGCTCTTCGGGGCATAGCATTTTGTTAGATACTGGGACCATACGCCGCTTGACTTGGGGGAGGAAAATCTCTATGTCCACCGCCATATGCATGCCATCTTCGGGATGTTTAAAATTATGTACTATTGATTTTATGAATATTGAGTTCTGCTCAACTCGGGGCTAGGGGTCGTGAACGGTAGCAAGCATAATGTGATATTTTACTACCGTTCATGAACAGTCTCAGTCAAACCGAGACTGCAATATTTCGTATTTATCGAGTTCGGCCGTTTCCAAAGGTTCATTCTTTTGAAAGCAGCGGTACCGTTTCGGAACGGTCAGTGACAAAAAGGATACAGAGGGTTTAAACCAGGTTCTAGGGTGCACCATACCTCACTCTTACCCTATTATCATCCCAATTAAACGGGACAGTATAAATTCCGCAGTTCTCTAGGTGAGAAGGTTTTAGGAAACAGTTTGTGCATTAATTTTATCTGGATACTAATGGAGTGTTGGAATGGAATGTTCATTCATATACTCGTTTTATATGTGGGTATGCCGTAAAACCCAATTCAAATAAATTATAAAGACTAAATAAAAATGAAAATTAAACCATAACACATATTCATATCGGTAACATCGTTTCTAAAGGGAATTATACTGTTTAATCATCTAAAATATTAGTATATACATTATTTATATCTGAAACGCAAAAGAAACACAACTCGGTAATTTCCGCTATATATTGTATGTACAATATGCTGCTGTTAATCGAATGGTACATGGCTACGTAAGGCCTTTCCTTTCGAAAAAAACCCACTAAAACAACACATAATACAGCAAATAATATTCCTTCAAAGTTTCATTATTGACAGAGTACGCGTTTGGCTCAAGCATGTGAGCAAACTTAAGATGCAAAATTTTGCTAACTCTTTACGTTAAAGTACTGAACTATCTCAGTTTTTCAAAAAGGAACTTCAACATTTATGAATTTCTTGTTACAAGGTGTAGTGTGATTAAAGCGTCGACAACATCACATTTGTGTCCTTTCTCTAATTAACTGCAATTCTTTTTTTTACAAAACTTGTTAGGATTTCGTTGGAATATTATGTGGCATTAAGTGTGCAGTATATACAATATATATCGGAAATTCCCGAGTTGCGTTTCTTTTGCGTTTGAGTATATATAGTAAAATAGATATGCAGTATTAGTATGCACAAAAACATGAAACACATTACATATTACCGCCTTAATTCCATTAAGCAATACGAGAGCTTATATTAGCAGGATTTTATAACGGGAATCTCGACAATAAAACACGTTTAAAAACTTTTTTACTGAAGAAAATACGATAACCAGTTTAAAATTAAATATTAAATGTTCTAATTTTACAATATGCAAATGTTTAAGCCGAAATTAAGGTTTTATTTCATAACCCAGCCAACCCCGTTTTCGCTTCTTGGAGAAGGGGTTGGATGGGGTATGAACGTTAATACTCGGACCACGTAATGACAACTACTCAATATTACCTTTCTACAGTCCCTTCCACATCATTGGCACCATTATACTCCATAAGGATCCGAACCAGTTCATAATTTGTCCTTAAAGGAAATTCCTGACCAGTCAAGTTAATGAAATATTTCCAGGTCTTGCTTCTCTTCCATAACTCCTCCATACACAGCAGCTCTGGTTCCAGCACGCTCATTTGTGCCCAAACTACTTTAAACCGCTTCGGAGCAATGAACACATTATCAAAACAGTTTGCTATTGCAGTCATGGCGTCGTATATATCACTTTCACTGTTTTCATCCACATGAATGCAATATAGATTCTGTGGACGGTAAATTGCGCGTAATAAACGTTCACTCTGTTCCACTGCTTTAAACATGAGAAAGCTGTATGCAATTGGAAAGTCTTCTTCCTCTTTTGTCAATGAACTCATAACATATCCCCTCTTTTCTATGAAATGTGAACAGTTAGACGCCATTTCGATGTATTCCTTTGCAGGAATCTCTTTCCTGGTCTTGTTCGCCGATAAATCGGATGCGCGCTTAATTTCTGACTCGTCATTTTGTAACAAAGCTTTACAGTTGGCCTCGGTCACTTTTCTGTCAACTTTGAAATACTTTTCATCTGGAAGTTCAGCGAGTTCAAGTTTTGAATCAGATATAAGGTGTGGTTTTATTTGGTTTAAAAGACTTGACAGCCCTTCAATGTGTAACGCTCCATCTGTAATATCCGTTTGCGTTAATGCATCATCAGTTGCTTTAAAATGACCTTTTAGGTCCAGAGTACCATTTCGAAGAATATACTGATCTACATAAAAGCTATGATGATCTTTAGAATGTAACTTTGTATTTGCGACCATATCGCGGTTTATGACAGAATATTCCGATAAATAAAAAAGGAGACCGAGAACAGTTAATGCTGAACATATAGCGAGATATTTCACCACTGATGACGCCATGAACAATCTTCGGAACAGGCGCCTACTACGAGGATCATCTGAAAAAAATCAAAGACAGACAGACAGTTAAATGAAACTAATATCATTGGACATTTCTATAGTATTTTGTTTAAAGGATCTTTTAGTGAAAAGATGAAACTGGAACCTTTCTTGGAAACTACTTAAAATCAAGCAGAATGCCACTCGGAAACTGTGGAGATGCGGCGACTGGTTGGGTAGCATCATTGCTTCTCGATCTAGAGGCCACGGCTTCGATTTGAAGAATGATCTTTATCTTCTATTTGTTTCTAAATGTATGCTTTGGACGAAACATAATCACAAGCGCATGAAGTGTGTAACATAACTTATGCATCTGCATTCGACCTTTTCTTTGCTTCGTTTGAACCTCAGGAGTTTTTGCACTGTACTCTGTTTATATACATCCGTTTTCTTCTACCTTACCTATCCTTTGTCTTTCACTTCGGTATGTTAATTTTCCATAAGCTTCATCTCCAAAACACAATTCAATAATCAACACAAACATTTAATGTTCGCTGACTAAGAAATTAACAAAAGCGAGACCAACTTTTCAAATGGCTTAAACAACAATCGCACCTAATATGTCTGCTACAGGTAACACACTCGACTAGTAATATTGCAAACGTATGGAAAATGAGTGTTGGAGGTGGGGGTGGGGTTGCGGGGAAATGCTTATTTTAGTGGTAAAAACTGTAATAGTGAATGTGTATGCATTTTAATGAATCCGAGATCTTACCATATTAGTACAACAAATACTGAAGTGTTTTGCGGTCGACTACAAGCGATAGAACTAAATACTGATGAAAAAGAAATAACAATTACAAATATATACGGTACGAACGCAAACGATATTACTCTTTTTAATAAACTTGAAAAATACCTAATAGAGAATGAAAAAACCCATACATGTTATAATCGGAGGGGATTTTAATACTGTTATAAATATTGACATCGATAAGAAGAACGGACAAGATACGCACAAATTATGCCGGAACAAAATAAATGCGATGATAGATATTCGTAATATAGTTGATATATGGCGCATAAGCAACCCCGAAAAATGCAATTAGTAATAAGCCACATATATTTTGTAAGTTGGTCTATTTTCTAATTTCCGATAGCATGGTAAACTTGACTAATTCATGTGAAATTAAACCTGGTTATAAACCTGGTTAAAAATAAGATCCCTCAATAGTTAGTATAAACCTTGATTTTGTGAAACAGCCATGGGGTCCAGGCTACTTGAAATTAGAACAATTAGAAATGAAACCTTCAAATAAACTTCACAAAAGAAAAAACAGCCTGTGGAACAAGAATGCTTAATCAGAAATCCAAATTCTAGAAACTCAAATACATTCAATATCAGATATTGACAGCATAGGAATAATAAGCAACAAAACTATATAAGAAGAAACAGGAACTAAACGATATAATAGCTGATAGATTAAAAGGAATTATTCTTCGATCAACATCCCAATATGTAGTCATGAAAAGAATATCAAATACTTCGCTAACCTTGAACAAATAATTCCGAAAAAAACGATCATATCTAAATTACATTGTAACGGTAAAACACGTACTAACCAAAAATATATTTTGAACACACAAGCAGCATACTGTACAACTATTGGTAAACAACGCGAATGCAATCTGAATACGAACAGTATTGGCCTTACTTGGCTTTATTTACAATTATACTGAAAGGAAAAAGAAACGCATATTGGGTATTTATCGCTATATATTGTATCTTTAATATGCTACTGCTAATCGAATGGTAAAGGGCGACATTAGGCCTGTCCTTTCGGAAAGAAGATTTCACCACCCTTTTTGTTGTATTTTGTCTCTTTCATTGTATTTTCAAGTCCTTGTTTGCAGTACAGTGTGGGCCTACGATGCCATTGCGCTCGGACGCTGTGGTTTCTATAGGACCCTATATCTCATTTTTAAACAGCACCGAACACACCAATGGTTACCCCTTTAAAGTTTCATTATAGACAGAATGCGCATAAATTTTGGCTCAAGCAGCTGAGCAAACTTAGGTTTTAAACGTTGCAATCTCCTAACATTAAACACAATAGTGAAATACGAATTTCGTGTAACAAAGTATACTTTGATTAAAAGGTCTACTACATGACAGAGTTGTCCTCTCTGTAATTGTAGCCCCTTTTGTACAAAACACGTTGAGATATATCTGGAATATTGTGTGGAATTAAGTGTATATAATAGTGTCGTATAGGTTATGCGTTTCTTTTTACTTTCAGTATAGTAATGATCGTTAATTACATGTCACATCTTATGTTATTTGTTTGGTTGTTTGAATGGTGCTTTACGTCATTTTTAACACATGTCAGGCCATATATGAAGTCGATTTTATTTTTTGGTACAGGCAGACCACCCCATTTTTTCCTTGGTAAAATCAGTAGTGCATACATCTTCATTTGTAAGAATCGAAACTTTCTGACTTGACAAGTTAATGAAGTTTTGTTCGCTATTTTGATAGTTCAGCTATTGTCATTTGATACATTACCATGTGATCTGAGGCTTCTTTCTTAGACGTTGACAGAGGTCAATGTAAGACGTTGACAGAGGTCAATGTAATGGCCTCTGGGAGAGATAACCGAAACTCACGACAGGTTACGGAAATCCATGAAATGTTACGGAAACATACGAAAGGTTACGGTTACGGAAACACACGAGAGGTTACGGACCATGTTGCGGTTACTGGTACGTGTAAACGAAACTCGTCAGACTTAGTATTTTAAATAAAGGAGCTTATTTTATTCTTATTAGCAGAGAATTTCTACTTTAATAAAAAAAAATCGAAATCGGCATTATTGTGTGCGATTTTCTTAAAAAACGGAGCGTTTTGCTTCTTAAAGTGTATGCTTCGTTATTTTAGCGTTTAATGTTGTTTTTAAATAAGAGATTTGTGTAAACTCCTTTCGCAGTGACAGGTGTGTTTTTCATTTTCTAAACTGTATTATCCAAAGTAAACATTCGCTTAAGATAAACACAAATATCCGAGATAGTCAGATACGTGTACAAAGTACAGAGCAATATATTCATACCGATATATCTCAGTATATACTCGTACGTACATTGCCATTTTGTGGAATATGTGATCACGTATGCACCATATAAATCAAACAAATCCTGATATAAATTAAAGAGAATGTCAAAGAATACGAAGACCGGTGACTTTGTACTGGATACATCTGAATGTATGAACGGCGCCATCTTACAAGTTAAAATCACTGTTGATTAAAGAGGACGTTGACGCTTCTCTGAGAGTACATATAGAACTTGAGCCAGGACCCAAAATTTTCGATATTGTTACCAACTCAAGGGACAAATTCTACCATCACTTTTTGAAAAGAGTAATGTATATATATTACATTTTTCCATGATAGCAATCTGGAACAGGTAGCTTATATAAAAAAAAATCGAACATTAATAGGTTATCATTGTAGCGCTTTCATATAAGTTTTTGATGTTCATTTTTGAATGTCATGCTTGTGTGAATAATTATTAATGTACTTTTTAAAGGCGCACTTAAGTTTACAATTCATTGAGTTACATAAGGCATAAAAAAGCTCTTTTTTAGCACTGAATTCAGTTTAAAATCTCTATTTTGCTTCAAATTAGAAGTTAATTTACCCCACCCACTATTGACACATGTTTATGCATTTAGTTTAGTTAATATTTTTTACAATATATGTGTGAACTTGTAAGAATCAGTAATTTACAACCTTTCTACATGATTTAAATACTATTATAATACGAATAACTGATTGTTACGATATATTGATGAAATTAAGTACAAAGCAATGTTCATGGCATTGCACATATGTGTTCAGTAAGCCTGATAAGTTGAGACACATGCCAAACTGGAAGTATAAGCCTTCCTCAAAGTAACTTCAACATAAATAGTATTAACATATTCTGAAATATACATATATTGCACAGACGACACATAGTCCAAAGGATTCTAGATAAAGGAAATGTGCGGTTTAACGTGTGTTTTTTTTAACAAAAGTATTTTTTAAGTGTATGCGTCATGGCAATACTTATTATGATTACACATTTGGATTATGTATTACACATAAATACATCAATTAAACATTGCATATTGCAACGCAAAATCTTAAAAGTTGTCTAATTTGATACTTTTTAATTACAATTTATGCATATTTTAAGGATTTTTACACCTGAATTACCCCACCCATATACAACACAATGAAGAATTCTGCATATGAAATGTAAAAATAGTAGTATATGCATTTGCACGAACAATTTTTGTGTTACTAAAAAAAGAATCGACGAAGATGAATTGAGTTGCTGCAAATTCTCTAGTAAACACTCCATTTTTCATTTAAATCTTGTGGACTTTTTCGACGAAGAAATATCTTTAGGGTGATTACCAGATCATTGTACTAACTACTTACCATGGCCACTATTTGTTAATATTGGTGCAGTTGTTACAATATCACCTGCTTAGGATATGTATCTAAACATAGGTTGTGATGTTCTCCGTACTTGATTTAGAGTATGGAATTAAACTAGGATAGTAATCATCAACCCTACTTTTGCGCATGCAAGTGCAATTGGAATGATTATTACCTAAAAAAGAAGGTTTATTGCCAATGAAGAGATAGAGGGAGTGTGTGTGTGGTGGTGGTGGGGTTGGGGGTGTGGGGGGATATATGGGTGGTGGTGGTGGTGGGGGGGGGGGTGGATATATAGGCATTTAGGAACTTGCCCTACTGACGAATAGACACCTATGTTTCTTTAACATGATGGGAGTAAAAAAACAAGCAATACACGGGATCGCCTGGTTTACGTCCCCACCCGACGGACGAGGGTAAAAGTGTCTTGCCCAAGAACACACCGACAAAATTCACTGGCTCCGGTGAGGCTTGAACTAGGGTCCTCTGAATTTCAAGTCCCTCGTTCTATCCACTGCCTCAACAGGCTGTATGCGCTCAAGCAGGATGACTGCATTAAAATAGATACAACTAAAATGTTAATCCGTCATAACAGTTATATCCAAGAAGCTGGGTTCACAACTGTCTCTCTTATCTACAAGTTAGCATCAAGTTCATGTATGTCGAGTTGCAATATGCCTGCAAGCCTTATATATGCCCAGCTCATTGCTGTTTTGATAAACTTGGCAATTAATGCCTTGGGATAAAACAGGACAATTAAGAATATTCAGTACATATTATCTGATTTAAATAATATAACTTAATGTGACAATATAACATACATATAAGATATAAAAAAAAATTAAACGCTTCCAGATAAGAATCGGTACCCAGTGCATCGAGATAGATTACATTTAGTGATCACGGATAGTTTACTGATGTTTACTCTGAAAGCTATATCCGACATGCAGGTGCTACTGCAGTTAAAGTAGCTATCCCGCCAACAACAGCCACATTTTACAACATATGTACATCGTTGCTAAACCTACTGACCACGAGGTATATACATAACTTACATCGTTTGAGAATCAAAACTCTATAGATACAATATAAAAAGCTTTAACCAGCCAGACAATAAAACAAAAATGGATAATTCATTTTACACTTATTCAATTATGGATATTACAAAAACCCATGAATAAACATATACTTTTAAGCGACACATATGCATTATTATATGAGATGAACACCTGAATAGAGTTTTGATAAACTGGTTTTGTAGTGTAATTTTGTCGCAATTTGGCGGGTTATTTTAAAATGTGTATATCAAACACCTAAAAATCAACAGTTAAACCGTAAAATGCCTTTTCTTTCTGTTTGTTATTTTGCAATTTGTCCAAAATGCAGTGGTCTACTTTGTGATTTTAGTTTGTGGATTTATTCAATATGCGATTTGTAAACATAGTTAAATCTTCATAATGGAATACCTTATCAAAAGTCACATTCTCTACATATTTCAGTTCGCTTAAAACTTTTGAAGTGATTTTATGAAAAGTGTACAACTTCAAGCCATAAACAAAGAGACCCACTCGCCTTGTCTCAAAGTGCTCTCATGTTTTAAGAGACATATAAATCTGTAAAACTGTGACCCCCGTAGTTGCCATATTTGACCCCATTGTCGCCATTTGAACAAACTAGGTAGAGGATCATAAGCTTATGGTACATGCGAACTATTATTTAGCTTTTGAAGTATCAGAGAAGCAGTTTGAATATGTTTTCCTATATAATTCAATGTTATATTATGACCGACGGGACAGGGCCAAATTTGATTCCAGGCTTGATTCAAGGGACTCCATTTAAATTATTTGGTACAGGACAATAATCTTAAGCTACATGTAGCTTATTACACCTCTAGCTCTTGTAATTCCAGAGAAGATGTTTATAGACGTTCCTACATAACTCTATGTAAATATGTGACCCCCGGGACCGGGAGAAATTTGACCCTTAGATCACCATTTGAACAAAATAAATTGGTAGAGATCGATATTCTTATGCTACATGCATCGTATTAGACCTAAGCTCATTGTAGTATCAGAAAAATAATATTTTTAGAGAACTTTCCTATATAACTCTTTGTAAAACGTTAACCCCAGAACCGGGCCATAGTTGGACACAGAGTCACGATTTGAACAAAAGTGGTAGAGAACTATAAGCTTGTACAATATGCAAAATAGTAGACCTCTGGCTCTTGTTTTTTTAAAGATGTTTCTATATGACTCTATGTAAATATATGACCCCTGGGGCGGAGCCAGATATGACCCCAGGGTCAACATTTTAACAAACTTGCAAGTGGACCATAAGCTTATGCTTCATGCATAATACGGGACCTCTAGCTCTTAAGTTTTAGAGAAAATTATTTATTTTTAAAGATTTTCTATATAACTGTATGAAAAAATGTTACCCCCGGGGCTGGGCCATATTTGACCCTGGGGTCACCATTTTATAAATACTCGGTAGAGGACCGACCCTAAATGTATAATACATGCTAAATATTAGACTTGTAGCTCTTCTAGTTTCAGCGAAAACGATTTTTTAAATAAACAAGAGTTTTGCTTAAAAGGGGGAGATAACTCTAATAACAGGAATCAGCTACCCTGTTCACACTGCTATCATGGATTTTTTGTTTCTATACAAGGTACTCAATAACATGGTACTAGTAAGAATTTGTCCCTTGAGATGGTAACAAAAAAGTTTATGGCTCACGGTCTAATATCCCGGACACAGGCTTTGCGCTCCTAGTATAGCAGGACACATGAGTACAGGATATGTACTCCTAGTATAGCAGGACACATGAGTACAGGATATGTACTCCTAGTATAGCAGGGCACATGAGTACAGTGTATGTACTCCTAATATAGCAGGATACATGAGTACAGTGTATATACTCCTAGTATAGCAGGACACATGAGTACAGAGTATGTACTCCTAGTATAGCAGGACACATGAATACAGTGTATGTACTCCTAGTATAGCAGGACACATGAGTACAGTATATGTACTCCTCTCCTAGTATAGCAGGACACATGAGTACAGTGTATGTACTCCTAGTATAGCAGGACACATGAGTACAGTGTATGTATTCCTAGTATAGCAGGACATGAGTACAGTGTATGTACTCCTAGTATAGCAGGACACATGAGTTCAGTGTATGTACTCCTCTCCGAGTATATCAGGACACATGAGTACAGTGTATGTACTCCTAGTATAGCAGGACACATGAGTACAGTGTATGTACACCTCCCCTAGTATATCAGGACACATGAGTACAGTGTATGTACTCCTACTATAGCAGGAAACATGACTACAGTGTATGTACTCCTTTCCTAGTATATCAGGACACATGAGTACAGTGTATGCATTCCTATTATAGCAGGACACATGAGTACAATGTATGTACTCCTAGTATAGCAGGACACATGAGTACAGGGTATGTACTCCTAGTATAGCAGGACACATGAGTACAGTGTATGTACACCTCCCCTAGTATATCAGGACACATGAGTACAGTGTATGTACTCCTACTATAGCAGGAAACATGACTACAGTGTATGTACTCCTTTCCTAGTATATCAGGACACATGAGTACAGTGTATGCATTCCTATTATAGCAGGACACATGAGTACAATGTATGTACTCCTAGTATAGCAGGACACATGAGTACAGGGTATGTACTCCTAGTATAGCAGGACACATGAGTACAGTGTATGTACTCCTAGTATAGCAGGACACATGAGTACAGTGTATGCACTCCTAGTATAGCAGGACACATGAGTACAGAGTATGTACTCCTAGTATAGCAGGACACATGAGTACAGTGTATGCACTCCTGGTATAGCAGGACACATGAGTACATAGTATGTACTCCTAGAATAACAGGACTCATGAGTACAGTGTATGTACTCCTCCCCTAGTATATCAGGACACATGAGTACAGTGTATGCACTCCTAATATAGCAGGACACATGAGTACAATGTATGTACTCCTAGTATAGCAGGACACATGAGTACAGTGTATGTACTCCTAGTATAGCAGGACACATGAGTACAGTGTATGAACTCCTCTCTTTGTATAGCAGGACACATGAGTACAGTGTATGTACTCCTAGTATAGTAGGACACATGAGTACAGTGTATGTACTCCTCTCCTAGTATAGCAGGACACATGAGTACAGTGTATGCACTCCTAGTATAGCAGGACACATGAGTACAGTGTTGGCACTCCTAGTATAGCAGGACACATGAGTACAGTGTATGTACTCCTAGTATAGCAGGACACATGAGTACAGTGTATGTACGAGGGTCATTCAATAAGTTCTGTCACTAACGCGTTCTAACAATTACGTGCTCGTTGTGAGTGTTGATGGTTGGTACCAAATAAATAAGAGTTTCAATACCATTCCATTGATGGTAAAATGAATGCTGTATCTTTTGTGTGACGAAAGGTATGGAACATTTAATATACATCACTTATACATACTGAGGCATTTTCGTCCTGATTTTTTTTTCAGGTATGTTAACAGTTACTTTTTTAAATGCCTGTTTCTCTTTAAGTACTTGTCGAAGACCTTTGAAATGTTTGATACATTACCAGTTATATCTGTGCATTACAAAATTCAGAATTTAAGCATGGTAGATGAAAAGGCATTGTCTTAGAAATTAACATTTTAAGCTAACATGTAAAATTAATTTAATGATAAATGGACATTAAATGGAAGGGCAGTCTTCTGAAATAGCGTTTTTGGATGATCAATAATTTCACTAAACATTGTGCAAAATTCTACAATAATGTGTTGAATATGAAATTTAAACACTGAAGGTCTAGGATTTGTAAAAGAAGCATGAATACATATTAATACTATGAGAATAATTACGACAATTAAAAGATATTATAACATTTCCGTAAACAAAATGAAGAAAATCAGTGTTATTTCCGCTAAAATTAAGGGATATGCATTCACTCATATCTGGTTTACAGCAAGACCTTTCCGAATTATCGACAATCATTTTCATGGATTATAGGCAAATAACAACAAATGGCGTACAAGAAATTTTAAAAGCATAGAATTATTTAAATCATTTTTACAACATTTTGTAATAAGGACATTTTCAAAGATGCCAGTATCCAAAAGGTGTGGTAGGGGGAGGTAATTCAGGGTTATAAATAACCGGAAATTTTTGTTGTGGAATTTAAGAGAGCGAATCCAGTAGTACTATAATACACTACTTTATCTCAGTGTATTACCCAGTTCAAAGGATATATGCCCAGTGACAGAACTTTTTGAAGCACCCTCGTATTCCTAGTATAGCAGGACACATGAGTACAAGGTATGTACTCCTAGTATAGCAGGACACATGAGTACCGAGTATGTACTCCTAGTATAGCAGGACACCTGAGTACAGGGAATGTACTCCTCTCCTAGTATAACGTGACACATGAGTACAGGATATGCACTCCTAGTATAGCAGGACACAATAGTACAGAGTATGTAATCCTAGTATAGCAGGACGGAAGAGTACAGGGTATGTACTCCTCTCCTAGTTTAGCAGGACTCATGATTACAGTGTATGTACTCCTAGTATAGCAGGACACATGAGTACAGGGTATGTACCCTTAGTATAGCAGGATACATGAGTGCAGGGTATATACTCCTAGTATAGCAGGACACATGAGTACAGGATATGTACTCCTAGTATAGCAGGACACATGAGTACAGTGTATGTACTCCTAGTATAGCAGGACACATGAGTACAGTGTATGTACTCCTAGTATAGCAGGACACATGACTACAGTGTATGTACCCTTAGTATAGCAGGACACATGAGTACAGTGTATGTACTCCTAGTATAGCAGGACACATGAGTACAGTGTATGTACTCCTAGTATAGCAGGACACATGAGTACAGTGTATGTACCCTTAGTATAGCAGGATACATGAGTGCAGGGTATGTACTACTAGTATAGCAGGACACATGAGTACAGGGTATGTACTCCTTGTATAGCAGGACACATGAGTACAGGGTATATACCCTTAGTATAGCAGGATACATGAGTGCAGGGTATGTACTACTAGTATAGCAGGACACATGAGTACAGTGTATGTACTCCTAGTATAGCAGGACACATGAGTACAGGGTATGAACTCCTAGTATAGCAGGACACATGAGTACAGTGTATGTACTCCTAGTATAGCACGACACATGAGTACAGGGTATGTATCCCTAGTGTAGCAGGACACATGAGTATTATTTACTCAGACATAGAGGTTAAAATCACTCGAAACTGAATCTATATAGCGTGAGAAAAATGGGAGATTGAATTGAATTATTAAATTACTGAAATAAAACACTAGTCGCCCTGTTTTTTCTATGAACTTTCTTAACCATGATCAACCAAAATGTTGGCACGTTTTTGAAAAAAAATATGAAAATTAAGGAGTCCCCATCTGAATTAGACCACTCTGAAGTGAAGGTAATGCTAGGTTATCAGATATATATGGTGATGAAAAAGAAAACGAAAAAAAACACCACAGTCTTTTCTAAAACTACTTTATAGATGTCAATGAAACTTAGTATGTACCCATATTGAAAAAAATAATCTTCAGGTAGCTTCTTAATCTCGTGACAAACATGTTCAAATATGTAAAACTGTTAATTAGGTTTTAATTACTATGTACTTTGTTTTTGGATTTTGACTATGAGTAATGTATTTTAATATTCGAGGGAAAATGAATTACATGATCCTTCTTAACATAGCTGGACAATTTGGAATACTTTTCTTACATGTTATTTGTATTAAGATGCAAACACTGTATGTATAAATGGTCAAACTTTAAGTCAGCTTTACCTGTTTATAAGAATAAATGATAACCCATTGACTATCTCATTTTAAAATTCGTATTGTTGCAACTCGATTTTATGTCATAATGATAAGGTAATAATGTACATTATTGAACTCGGTCAGTTCCGTCTACGTTCAACTCGGTCAATTCCGGCTACGTTCGTAATCAAATGATCATATGAGTACATGATCGAAATATTTCGAATGATTATTTTATATATATATATGAAAGAACGTATATATATATACATACATACGAGTATTAGGGAATATGGCATTTTTTGTAGCGAAAATGTCAACTAAATGTCATTAAATGAATACAAGTGCGTGGATACTGTAACACTTAATACAGGCTTTTATTGCATAAGGTGCATTTCGAACATTTTTATTCACACAACTTGCGGTGAGTGTAATAAAGCCACATGATATACATTTCATATTACACTAATGCAATAAATATGCGAATCATCGTTCGGTCCTTTCCGTTCAGCTCGGTGTGCATCGGACTCTCTTCTTCTATTTCCGTAACCGTTTAAAATACCCGATTACGGAAATCAACGAGGTAGATGCATTGTTCGGTGGAGTACGGAGAAGACCGAGCCAACAGAGTATGAACAAAAAGCAATACAATCTCAGGCAACCAGCACTTTGAGATAACATGATGTGTAGCTGCGTCGATGTACGAACATATGTACATTTAGGCCAGTATTTTTTTTATTGATTGTTTTACCGATTGTTTAAGCAAAACTGTAGGGTGGAAGGAGTGTAAAAAGAAACAACAGTCGTATAGATAAGGGACATTTAGTTTCTTTCAGTGGGTATGAAATTCAAAATGTTTAAACAATACTGTTTTGAAAATACAAGATTTCTGTCTTTAATTTTTGCCATAGTTTAGGGTAGGAGGATCAGTAATCCTAAAAATAAACAAGATTTGCCTTAATTGCTTCATTTACATTTAATTGTAAATATCTGGTGTTGCATGGTATTGGAATGTCATTCAATATGTACAATATGGAAGATGAGTATTGTTGATCTAATTACATGTCACAGCGTGTGTGTTAATTGTTTGTTTGTTTGGATAGTGTTTTGCGTCATTTTTAGCACATGCTGGGCCATATATACGGTCGATTTTGTTTTGTGGAAAGATAAAGTTACCTGCATGTTTATTTTGCTTGTCAATATGTTTGACTTACAGAATTCTATACATTTTTGTAAGCTATTCGCTTCTAAGGTACTTCTTGATTGACTTCCTGGATAGAACCAGTACTAAGCAATGCAGATAAAGTGTCTTGCTCAGGGACAAAATGCATATGGTTATGGCGGGGATCGAACCCTAGACGTTTGGATCATGGGTCCAACGCTCTACCACCAGACCACAGCGCTCCACATGTTTGGACTAATACCTGGCGAAAATTGTCTTTAAATGGTGCCTTACGTCATTTTTAGATGTTAGGCCATATATAACGGTCGATTTTGTTTTGTGGTACAGGCAGACCACCCCATTTCTTTCCTGTGTAAAATCGGTGGTGTAGACATCACGCCATCCGTAAGAATCGAAACTGTCTGACTTGACAAGTCGAGCTGACAGTGGGATTCGAACCTGCAGGGATGAGAGGCGAGACATTTTTAGATGCAGCGTCTTTAGTTTAGACAATTACACTATGTTGACTTGCTAAGAAGTGTGTGAAGCACTAATTTTCCTTTTAGATAATATTTTCGTCAGGTACGACGTTTATAGACACATTTTTGGTATCCCTATGGGTACTAACTATACCCCTTGTCGTAGATTTGTTTTTGTATTTGCTATGAAATAGATTTTATGTTGAGTCTTTTACCAGATACTCAGGCGGATGTATTGCTTTTAATGACACCTCTCGGTATCTGAATGACATACTGAATATTGACAATCCTTTCTTTTCTACTATGGTTAATACTATCTATCCCAAAGAACTTCAACTCAACAAACCTAATATTTTTTATACATTCGCTTCTTTTCTTGATTTACATCTCTCTGTTGAAAATGGACAAATAATAAGTAAAATATATGACAAGAGAGATGATTTTAATATTGATATTGTGAATTATCCCCACTTATATGGTGATATTTCTCGAGCTACTTCTTATAGGGTCTATAGGGTCTATGTTTCTCAATTTCATTGTTTTTCTAGAGCTTGTAGTCGAGTTGAGGACTTTAATATTAATATCTGCGTATAACTAAGAAGCTACTCCATCAGGGCTACCGTAACCATAAACTTTGAAAACCCTTTGCAAACGTTTATTATTGTAACCCTGATCTCTCTTTAAAATATAAAAGTAATTTAAGAACTCTTCTGTGAAAAGGACAATCGGGTTTCTATGTTGATGTGATTTCGTAGGGTCCTTGGTCATTATCGCTTTCATACAATCTTTAGTGCAGGTGTTAAAAAGTTTATCAAAATAGGTTATGACCCTATCATTTTGCAACGTACTGAATGTTTAGTGGTTGACCTATTTACAGTTCGCCTCTATGCTTTCCTCTTTGAGTGTGCGATGACCGAACATATTATGGACCCTATGATGACGTCTACCTAAATCCTCAAAGGACGGTAGCGTCTGATGCTTGTCTTAATATGTTCTTGTCGTACCCTTAATAGTTTGTTCTCTTGTTGCTCTGACTACTACCAAGTCATTGAGTACTTGCTTTGTGGCTTTCTAGGCTTTTGTTTTTTATATTCATATATATATAATCATTTTTTTGTAATGCTTATATTGCCTATTAATACTGCATTGTTGGTTAGAGAATATAACCTGGTGTGGATATCTTTATTTACACTGTCCCGTTTTATTATGATGACAATAGGATAAGTGTGAGGGTTGATGCACGCCTGGTTTAAACCCACAGCGGTCATTTTTGCCACTGACCGTTATTAGGTGGAAGCCCTATTGTAAACACTTTTATGTTTGTGATGTCATATCTAGACTTTTATTCATCTTTTTAATTAGTGTTTGTTTATATGAGTAGTATACAAAATGGCGGTACCAGGACACTTTTTTGAGGGACGTTTTATGCAACGAGTCAGTAAATTTATCAGCCGGCAAGCAAACCAACACATTTAAAACTCGTTACAACCCCCCTCAAAGAAAACTCCCTCTACACCCCCAGTTTCTAAACTACTTATAAGTAATTGATACTTTTTATATCAACCCCAAATAAAACAACTGCAGATCAGGTAATCAGTATCTTTCAAACCCATCACCGCACATGATTTTAGTCTTAGCTGTTAAACAAAGTCGGAACCCCAGTTTGTATACTTGCTACTTTTTTTGGAAGGGTGCAACTATTTTGGGTGAATCTACTTTCATATGCGGACAAACTTTTTTTATTAATTTCATAGCTGCCCAGCTTGTGTTTGTTAGATCTGATAACTTTCATTTTATGATGATCTTCTGTTGCTGTGAATAAAATATTTTTGTAGTTATCATGCGTTATCTCTTTTTTGACAACACATTTTTTAACACCTTCGCATATCTTTGTTTCAGTATTATCAGCTAAAATGTAGTGTATGACTTACTCCTCAATCCAACAAACTCTACGATCACCGTACTACAGGCTTCAACTTTTCATTTTACCAATAACCTTTTTGTTATCGCTGAAGTAAAACTCACTTTTTGGATCATAATCACTGTTATCAAAATGTTCTTTGTCTTTGTAAAGATCAGCATACGCATCTTCTGTCCGAATTTCATAACACAGAGATTCAGTGTCAGTAAACAATAATTTGACTTTTTTATTGTATTTGTTTTTAGCATAATTGTAGTGGAAATCATACATCAAGTATTTTGATAAGTCTAGAATACACATACCAAAATAACAAGGGCGATTTAAGACAAGTCTTTCTTTCATTCTGTTTATAGCAAACAAGTTTTCACTAAACATCTTACAAGAAATAAACGATGGTCTTGCTGCATATTTCAAAAGAACTACCTCGTCATGCGTCAGCTTAACATTAACTCTCTTTCTCAAATTTTCCATCGTCTTGCCAAAAACCGAATTATTCATAAGCTTGAGGAAATTCTTTCTCGAAAGCATTTTTACCAGCTGTTTTTTTTTGTAGTATTGAAGTCGATATACATTTTCAACCATTGAGACTCGTCAAACTTGAGTATCCTGTGTATCTTTTTCACTTTCAACACCAAACTTTCATACAACTTTACATTTCTATAATGCGTAACATATTTTTCCTTATCTTTCAATGTAGTAACAAGTTTGTTAACTTTACTAGTTCCCAAATTAAACTTACTCTTCAAGTTCTTGCAGTAGTCCGACAACCACTCATCTTTTATAGTTAGTCTGGTAAAGGCTGACACATCGCCCACCCGTACAAGTTGTTAGCATCAAGATACATTATATACTTACTCTGTTTACTACTATCATAGTTTTCCATATACTTATTATTAGCTTTCGAATATCTAGTCGCAATATAACTCACGCCACCTCTCATCCCTTTCTCTACAAACAGATATTTATCAATGTCAGTAATCAAGTCAAGTTTACTCCCAGTCATTTTCAAACAGGCATCCCAAGATAAATCGGGACTACTGATGTAATGACAAGGATCTAATTTGTAATACTCAAAGCACATTTTTCTGAAGTTCTCAAAAACATCAGCTAGCAGCAAAACATCACTTTTTAAATACAGATCATGATATTCCCCATGTTTTTGATCTTGAACGTGTTCAATATTTATTTAGCATGCTTATAATCTTCATCTGATATATTTGCATCATTTAACTGAGAGTAGAAGCTTTTCTTGTCAGGCAATTGTTTTTCCTTGAAACATTCAAAGCTATCCATATAATCATACGGGTAAACTCCTTTTCTCTTCAAAAGTTCTAACATTTCAAAAGTTCTAACTTTTCATCCGTTGTTTAAGAATATCTCTCAGGAATACCTGAGATATATACTTAAACAACGGAATGTTTTTACCGAGTTATCGAGTGACTGGGACATAAATTGAAAACTATCTATAAACACTAAATTTGACCCAAACATGAAAGTCATATACCTTTCCATGTTATTTGGTCTAACATTTATCGTTTTTTAACTTTCCGATGTGCTGCATTATAAAGTGAGCGTCATAACCCCTCAAATTATGAAATACAACAGGTATCTTTTTAGTCAACTTAAAACTGAGATTGCATGCATCATGGGCACTTCCTCTAAACTTCCCAGTTATGTGAAAATGATCTCTAACTGCTCTATCGCACGTCATATATCGTTCATCACAAATATGACATTTTTCTTCTGCTGCTGTCATTGTCAAATCTTTCTTAAAATATGCATTTGCAGTTTTTTTGCAATATTTGCAATATTTTTCTTCCTCTATCATTTGTTTTAAAAACTTATAAACAGCATTTGTTCCTCTGTATGTTACAACCGGTTTGAAATATTTGTCATCGTAGCAGCAGACAACCTTGCAAAATGATAGGGTCATAACCTCTTTTGATAAACTTTTTAACCAGTTTAACAAAGACAAAATGAAAGTGATCATGACCAAGAATTTTACGAAGTTTATAAATCACATCACCATAGAAGTCAAGTTGTGATATTCCTTGTCGCAGAAGAGTCCTTCAATTACTTTTATATTTAGAAAAAAGATCAGGGTTACGATAATAAAATTTTGCAAAGGTTTTACGAAGTTTATGGTAACGGTAACCGTGATTGAGTAGCTTTTTAGTTATACAAAGATTACGAATATTAAAGTCCTCAAATCGAGTGCAAGTTCTTGAGAAATGTATAAGTTGAGAAACATACACCCAATAAGAATTTACTCGGGGAACATCCCAATCCAAGTGGGGGTAATTCACAATGTCAAAATTAAAATCACCTCTCTTGTCATAGATTTTGCTAATTATTTCACCATTTTCAATCAAGAAAAGAAGCGTTATTATCAGATATATTAAGCTGAAGCTCTTTAGGATACATATTATTAACCATAGTTGGAAAGAAAGGGTTGTCACTGTTCAATATGTCATCCAGATACCGAGAGGTCTCATTAAAAGCTTTAATAACATCTGCCTGGGTATCTGGTGAAAGACTCGACATGAAATCTCTTTCATAGCAAAATAAAAACAAATCTACGACAAGTGGTGCACAGTTCTTACCCATAGGGATACCAACAATTTGTCTATCAACGGTCGTTTCATACCTGACGAAAATATTATCTAATAGGAAGATGAGTGCTTCACAAACTTCATAGCAAGTCCACATAGTATAATTGTCTAAACTGCCTTTAGTGAAAAACGCTTTAAAATTATTACATGCCAAAAATGTAGTATTTTCTCTAGCGCATGTTTTTTGAATAAGAGAAATTAGCTTGTATTTAATAAGGTGATGTGGTAAGGTTCTATATAGTGTAGAGAAGTCATAAGTGATTATTGATGAAACTTGACCTTTATTGAAAATTTTATCAAGAACGTCTTCTGAACTTTTTATAGACCAAAATAAATTAATCGCAGAGTTTTCATAAGTTTTATCACAATATAGTTTAACGTGATCTTTAACGGCAGTAAGACAAGAAGTTAAAAGTTTGGAGATGTTTGTTGTGTTGCAGGCACTAGAATTCGAAATAAAGCGAGCCTTATACGGATTCTTATGTAATTTAGGAATCCAGTACATAGTACGCCACTATGCTTTCCTCTTTAATTGTACGATGACCGGACACGCTGTGGACCCTATGATGACACCTACCTAAAGCCCATTGGGACGGTGGCGTTTGATGTTTGTCTATGATCTTTCTTGTCGTGCCCTTAATGGTTTATTCTCTTGTTGCTCTGGCTTCTGCCAAGTCATTGAGTACCTTCATTGTGGCTTTGTAGGCTATTGTTTTTTTGTATTATATTTACACGAGCATATTTGTGTTTTACTTATATCGCCTATTGATGCTGCCTTGTTGGTTAGAGATTAGATCATGGCGAGGATTTCTTTATTTACAGTCCTGTTTTAATGGGATGACAGTAGGGTAAGTGTGAGGTTTGGTGCACCCTAGAACCGGTTTAAACCCACAGTGGCCTACTTTGCCATTGACCGTTCCAATGCGGTAGCCCTATCGTCAACCATTTTGTGTTTGTGATGTTGTTTGCATTTATTATTACTTTTGCCTTCTCGTTTGTCTGCGCATATGTTTGCGTGTTTGTTTCTGTGTTTTGTGGTTGACTGTCCTCCTTGAATGCTACTTTTCCTGTCCGATTTTTTATATTTCTTTCTCACTTGACAAGTCGAGCTCCGAGTGGGATTCGATCTCTTGCAGCGGTAAGAGGAAAGACAGTTTTAGAAAAGAGGTTATGACCCTATCATTTTGTAACGTACAGAATATTTAATGTTTGACCCATTTAGAGTTCGCCACTATGCTTTTCTCTTTGTGCGATGACAGAACATATTGTGGACCCTATGATGACGACTTCTTAAATCCTCAAAGGATGATAGCGTCTGATGCTGGTCTTAAATAATATCTTGTCGTACCCTTATGGTTTGTTCTCTTGTTGCTCTTGCTTCTGTCAAGTCACTGAGTACTTGCTTTGTGGCTTTCTAGACTTTTATATTCAAATTTACATGATCATTTATGTGTTATACTTATATTGCCTATAAATGATGCTTTGTTTGCCATAATATAACCTGGAGGAGATATCTTTATTTGCACTGTCCCGTTTTATTGGGATGACACTAGGGTAAGAGTGAGATTTCGTGCACCCTAGAACCTGGTTTAAACACACAGCGGCCGTTTTTGCCACTCACTGTTCCAAAAGGCGATAGCCCTATTGTCAACCCTTTTATGTTTGTCTTGTCGTGTCTTGCCTTTGAGTTATCTTTAAAATTGTTGTTTGTTTTTGCGCGTGCTCTTGGTTGACTATGGTCCTTGAATGCCGCATTTCCTGTTTTTATATCTGCTTTTACTATCCCGGCCTCAGAAGCCATCTTCTATTTTAGAACCTATTATTGTGGGTTTATATTACCATCAAACAGTTGTGCAGTTGCGCTATCTGAACGTTAGCACTATCATTTTGGTATATATAGCAACAGTCCACACCGCTTGTCAGATATACTTATGGTTGTGCAGAACTATTTGCTTACTAATAAGAGACCTACGTCCGCATCACAGTTAGCCTTCACAACTATATACTATAGCTCCCTGTCTACTAAATCAACAGACTGTGATGGTCAAAAGGAAGTTTAGGAATCCGAGACTAATGTTACCAATGTGATGTGATGGATTTGATAAAATATAATGACCGAAATAAAACAACTTGCGAATTCACACATAAAAAAGTATATTTTCTTCAAAATGGAACATTTTATAAATATTTGTGTAGTTATTTTTTTTTAAATTATGACTGAAAAATGAAAGTAGGTACATTTTGACATTTGGCGGGGAAAAACTGCAAAACTGGGGGTATGCCATTTCGAAGCCAGAAACGACTAACTTCTCATAAGATTAACTATGAAAAAAGTTCCCATTTTCAGTTTCAGGCAAGGCGTGCCATATATGTCTACGAGATATAGGGCAATCAGAGCAGACCTAAAGGCTATAATGCAGGCCTATGGGAAAATCGATAGTTGTCGGTTATCACTACTCTTACTACCACTACCCTCCAAATTGGTGACAGAAGAGGGATATTTTCTAGGGGCACTAGGTGGAGAACCGAAAATATGTGATGGATAGAAAGACGGAAGGACGTAGAGACGGAATGACCAAAAACAATATGTCTCCTGGCCACTTGGGGGAGACATAATGATGTCATATTTAACTGAAGTATGGATACATTTCAAACGTTGTCAAAAGTGTAGGAAAGGAGTAATTTGGAAATGTTTAGAACACGATACATATTGCAGTCTCGGTTTAATCGGGTTAAGCAGTACTAAATATTTAGATTAAAAAAATAAATTAAATTAATGAATAGTACAGAAATTTGAGCCATCCCGAAGATGGTATGCATATGACGATGATCATGAAACCTTCAATGTGGTACTTTCATACCATTCATTGGCCAAATCAAATATTCAAAACATTGTTATGTTTATTAAAATCAAGTATGAAGTATTTAAGCTCGATATGCTTACTGAAACAAATTTCTAAATGTTAAATAGAAACAAATATAATTTTAAAATGTTATCTCGGAACTACTGACGAATCATGAAAAGTATAAACACAAAGTCAAATGATATTTCTCAAAATGGAAATGAAGTGCATTGTTGTTTAAAGGCTCATCAACACATTGCATGGACGGCTCATCAACACCTTGCATGGACTATTTCGAACCATCCCAGAAAGAGGGGCCGGACATATAGAGAATATTATGTCAGTGCCTTTTACTATCAAGTTTATTAGGCGAGGCTTAGAAAACGAAGAATGGCGAGGCTCTGCGAGGCTTAGAAAACGTTTTCGTGCAGAGCCTCGCCCATTCTTCGTTTTTGTGCAGAGCCTAATAAACTTGATAATAAAAAGCACTGGCATAACATTCTATTTATCATGTAGATTATCCAAATTTTCTGTATGAATTACTATTATTACCTATTTCTCAGAATGTTACGCTTAGCGAGGACGCCGCCATGTTGTTGTTTTTTGTTTGTTTTATGACGTCAGGCAACGTTACGTGTATGACGTCAGATAACGTTACGTACAATAAACGCCGAGGAATTCCGCATTGATTTGCTTTATTGGTCAGTCCCTAATTAAAGCAAAATGTATTAGGTCACCCATTTATTAGGCAGAAAAGGGCATATCTGCACGATAAATAGGAATCTTAGAATCCTGTCCTACTCATAATCAGAGATGTATGTTTATTGTTTCCAGTCATAATATTTTTTTTTAAATAAATACACATGAGCCGCAACACACGAAAACGTCCCTTCGGACGTTTAGACGACAACGTCGTAAAATAACAATTTATGACGTCACCGGTAATCAATTAATTACTAATCAAAATTCTCTTTACTTCCGTGTTTTACCTAATTATTATATCATAGGGAATATGTTTTCTTAATATAAATAGTTGATGCTATAGAAAATGGTAATTGTTTATGTTTTTTTTTGTTATTTAATCAACGACGTTGCCAAGACGCCGACATCAACGTCAAAATTAACGGTTAATAATACAATATTTAAGTTTCAAATTGAGATAAAATCATTTTTAATTAAGATATCAACATAAAATAAAGAGATTTTTAAAGAGAAAATCACCGTGTTTCATAAACATCAAAAAATATAAACAGTCAAAATTTTGTCTGAAGGGAAGTTTTCGTGTGTTGCGGCTCACATATGTATACCATTTATATACATGTATAGCTATTAATAAATTAATGTAACAAACCTTTTGCACATGGATTTATAATGATGATTATAATACAATTATTATACATATGTTGCATATTATGCACCATAGTTTGGTATTACGAAAACAATCCTGTCCTACTCCTACTTAGAGATGAATGTTGATTATCAGTCGTCGTTTTCAGTCATAATTAAAAAAAATAACTACACAAATGTAAACCATGTATACATATCTATTAATAAATTAATGTTACAAACCTTTTGCACATGTACCTATAATGATGATTATCATACCATTACTACAAATATGTTGCATAGTATGCACCATAGTTTGGTATTATTTTTTTTTTTATTAAACTTTGTTCAGCACAAATCCTAATTGACCGTACCATCTTGAATCGAAGCCTAATTTCCCCATGTATTCGTCTCTCGTATGATTAAAATGCATCTCCTCCGCGCAATCTAACGCAAAATGTTGATAATCTAGATAAAACTTGTTTGCAAATATTTCTTTCCTCGTGGCGAGCAAAGGGAGATCACCAGTCCCAAAAACGCAAATCATCCTGACACGCTTTCCATGACATGGCCAATCGTATATACTATCTCCCCAGTTCTTGAAACGAGCAACGAATGGTTTTATGTTGGTATCTGTTTCAGGTAGACCTGTAATAAATAAAGACATGCAATTTATGTCCCTTCTTTCCGTGGTACAGTGATTCAGTGGAACCACCTGGACAACAACAATATCAGCTACCAAACGGTATAGGGGACCATTTCATTTCAAGTCCATTTCAATATGTTACTAATACAACTCGCGCACTCTCTGAAGTTATAGCACAGTATTAGTCCTAATTCACACATTAACACAATCAAGAAAAGATAGATTTTAAACAACATAAGAATAGTATACGCTGAAAGTATACTGTGCATATGTTAAAGTTAAAATGTAATATATAAATATCACATCCCATGGAGGGTGATAGAACATATTGTCAACCCGAGATTGGTAATGTCCACCGAGGCTTTAGCCGAGGTGGACATTACCACATCGAGGGTTTACAATATGTTCTATCACCCTCCATGGGATGTGATATTTATTTTATTATACCAAACATCAAAATTCATTTAATCAGCAATTATTTTTTATTAACAACAATAAAGAACTTGAAACAAATTTTCAAGATTTAATGTTTCATGCCATGAAACATTACCATGAAACATTACCAATTGTTGACTGATCGGTAATGCACGAGATAATGATCGGTATGCACGAGATAATGTTTCATGCCATGAAACATTACCATGAAACATTACCAATTGTTGACTGATCGGGAATGGGGAAATTACATAGAGAATTTTGAGTGAGGTATAATAAAATAAGTTATCAGTTGACGCTGTGGCCTAATGTAAAGGTATTGCCAGTTCTGAGTTCTCGAGTTCGAATCCTATGTTGAGCGAACTTTTTTATATTGATGTTGCTACAACGAAAATCGGATTAACTAGACGGGTGTTCCGTGGAACACGTGTACCGCCTGTCAACGCTTTGTCAGTATAACAAGTTTTTTTGGACCCAGATAAATGACCTTGACAAACTGGCTTGAGTAAATTTTCGCGAAGAAAACAATAAGTATTTAACCCATATAATGATGTCGATGTAGTCATGATACATATATATTGAAATTTTGATGAATGAATGGTGTTTTACGGCACGTCGACACATAAATAGGTCATATTGTGCGCAAAAACTCATGAAAAATGAAGAAATGAAGTATTAATTAAAAATTAATGTAAATATATGAAAAATAAGGGATGAAAAGGTAGCAATATAAACTATATATGTAAATCAACAAATGCCCGTTAACGGGCATATAAACAAGTAAATATATATAAGAACACATTATAATGATTTATATAGTCTGATTTCTTTGAGGAAATCTAAAACAAGACTAAAATCTATAGTATCAAATAACTCTTTCATGGTATTAACATTGTAGTAACTTTGACGCATAGGATCAAAGCCTACACATTCCAACAAGATGTGTTTGACCGTTAACGGTGCAAAGCAGGGTATACATTCTGGTAATTGTTCAGCTTGTAATAAATATGAATGAGTATAACGTGTATGCCCTATCCTGCACCGGGCTAGGAGAACTTCTTCTCGACGAATGGGTCTACTAGAAGAACGCCATTCTCCAAGTAACGGTTTAATTGAATGGAGTTTATTGTTAACTGACAAATCCCAAGCGGCTTGCCAAGAGTTACGAATAAATGTGTTAATACAACTTTTAAAATCAGTATAAGGTAATTTAGTATTAGATATATGTAAACCTAATGCTGCTTTAGCAGCACTATCAGCTCTATCATTACCACGTATTCCTACATGGCGTGGAAGCCAGCAGAAAATAATAACATTATCAACTATAAGAGAATTGTACTTTTCTAAAAGCTGAAGCACAACTGGGTTATCATGTTTCATATTACCCAGTGCTTGAAGAGATGAAAGGGAATCAGAAAATATTACAAAATGATCATCATCAGATTCCTGAATATAATTGAAGGCAAGTTCAATTGCCTTAAGTTCAGCTGAAAAAATAGAGGCCTTGTCAGGCAGGCGGCTCTTTATGCTGTGTTTGTGAATAACAGCTGCTGCAGCTACCGTATCTCCATCTTTAGAACCATCTGTGTATATATATTGAAAGCTACTACTGTATTTCGATTTAATTTCATTAAATTTGCTTTGAAAGACAGTAGGGTCTGTACTGGATTTGTTACTATTACAAAGATCAAAAACAATTATTGGTGTTTCCAAAGTCCACGGTGGAATTTGTGGTACTTTGTACTTGGCAATTAAATTTAGGTCGATTTCAGTGTCTCTTAATTTTGGTTTAATACGAAGACCAAATGATCGAATGGCCTTCGGTTTTCGATCAAAAAGAGGTTCATAACTTAGATTAAAAACATTATCGAAAGTTGGGTTTGAAGGGTTAGACTTTAATTTAATGGCGTATTGAAGGGCTAATTTGTCCCGTCTGTGAGACAGTGATGGTTCATTAGCTTCAACATATAGACGTTCGGCTGGTGATGTACGAAAGGCACCTAAGGCGAGTCGTAATCCTTGATTATGTATAGGATCGAGCATCTGTAAGTACGACTTGCGAGTCGATCCATATACTATTGAGCCGTAGTCCAGCTTGGATCTGATAAGAGATCTATAAAGTTGTAAAAGTACTTTACGATCTGCTCCCCAATTAGTGTTTGCAACAACTTTAAGTAAATTAAGAGCTTTAAGGCACTTGGCCTTCACGTATTTAAGGTGTGGTATAAACGTCAATTTGCGGTCGAAAATAAGACCAAGGAATTTTCTTTCATCCACTACTGGTATTGGTGACCCATCCAGTGTTAGATGAGGGTTTTCATGATGTTTACGTAATTGACAAAAGTGCATACAATTAGTTTTAGATTTAGAAAATTTAAAACCATTTTTATCCGACCAGGTCTGAAGTTTATTCAGACATTGTTGCAGTTGTCTCTCAATAGTGTTCATGTTTTTTGCACGATAACGTATGACAAAGTCCTCAACATATACAGAGCAATCCACACCAGGACTGATGCATTTAACTATACTGTTAATTTTTGATGAAGACATATCAATAAATGAGAAAGTTATAGCGAACGTTAAGTTTTCGTAAATAAAACATGTCGATGTTGTCATGATGAGTATATATTAAAAGTTTGATGAAGAAATATCAAGAAATGAAAAAGTTATAGCCAACGCTAAGTTTTCGTGAAGAAAAAATAAGAGTATTTAACCCATATAATGACCTTCAGTGTGACCTTGACCTGTATATTTTAGTACGGTCATGTCGATGTTGTCATGATGAGTATATATTGAAAGTTTGATGAAGAAATGAGAAAGTTATAGCCAACGTTAAAAGAGTATGAGAATGGACTTTTGGAAACGGCCGAACACGATACATACGAAATATTGCAGTCTCGGTTTGACCGAGACTGTTCATGAACGGTAATGAAACATGCTTGCTATCGCTCACGCCCTTTAGCCCCGGGTTGAGCAGAACTCAATATTCATAAACTCATTAGTACAGAATTTTAACCATCCCGAAGATGGCATGCATATGGTGAAGGGACATAGCGACCTTTATAGTTATTACAACCCCCCACCCCCACCCCATGTCCAGCGGCGTATGGTCCCAGTATATAACAAAATTCTATGCCCTGAAGAGCGAAATAAACAAAACGGAATTTAGTTGGGAGCAGCGGTTATGAAGCCTGCGCAGCACAAGTACCATCCAAAAGACTAAATCAAAAACCAGACAACATATCCTATGGGTGGTTAAACAATACCCAGAGCCTTTATCGGCCGGAGTAGTGGAACCACCGAATCGAAATTTAAGTAAGAAAACAAAAGCAATTGAAAATGTATCACCGATATCTAAATATAAGTATCGGGCTCAGCGATCTCCAAAGATCAAATGAAGATTTCGTGGCGGACAGACTGACTGACAAAGGGACTGAAAATAGTCAAAGTGATCCCTATGTTTCGCGTTTTCCTTCGAAAAGGCGACACAAACATGGGTTCACAAGCTTGAATTTGGTAGTAAATCAAGCGTTAAACCGCTCCCATTTGCTCTAGGTACACGCCCACTAGCATTGTATACAAATAGTAGCTTTAAGTTTACCCTCTGTAAGATGACCGAATAGAGATATATCTGGGCTGAAGTTCAATGATGTCACATACTGTGTAAATCTCTCAATACGATGTCCGACACAATAAACCTATAGCCCAGTTTGGTAATTACTTAAAAAGATGACCCTTTAAAATCTCTTCACCTTTTAGCACACTTTGCTCACAGGAAGTTTGATATTACAACTCTGCATGTCCAAGAGTAATAATTTGCATACCCAATAGTAGGAACCCTTACTGTAAATCACTGTTAGACATACATTGCATGGGCAAATTGTTCTATTTAATTAAATATCAGATGACGAGACACGCTCAATAAAGCTTTTGTATGAAGTAAACATATAAAGCGTGTTTTTCATTATTTGTGTTTTGCTTTTATTTTTGTTCCAAAACAATAAAGAATTACCAGAAAAGTTTTGTATTTAGTAAAGCTAAATTATTAACATATTATTCTTCATTGAGGTCAAGTACATTGTATTTATTTTAGCTATAACCTAGATAATATTCAATATAGCAATGCTAAACAAAAAAATAACTTTAATCTGGCCTCAACTTATATACCTGAACTGCTCGGTCGGTCATGTAGCATGGCAGCAGTCAATAAGCAAGCTTTCCATGCTTTTTCAATGACCAGTTAGTGTTGGGAAATATCTCTTTACAAGCTCTTCGGTTTTGATTTAAGAGAAGTAATTTGCTCACAGAAAGTTGAAAATATGACAACTCTGTATTTCCCATTAAAGCGTAGCAAACCACGTTACCGAACTGGCGGCATGTTAATTATTTAAATACCATTAAAGGCATAATAATTTCAACAAAAAAAATGAATGTTACCGAACGGGGCTTATATATATATACCGTGTAAGTAATAAACTGTTTGTCCGAAATCATTGACCGTTTCAGTTTATTTTTTAGGACATACTATCACTGATATTGAGCACTATTGCGATTTACAACGAAAGACGGATTAAAATGGTTTCACAAGCTTGAATTCGGTAGTAAACCAAGTATTAAACCGTTCTCATTAGCTTTAGGTACAAGCCAACTAGCCTTATATATAGCTATAGTAGCTTTAAGTTTACCCTCTGTAAGATGACCGAATTGTGGGTTGTGGATTATCCTTTATAATATGTCGAAACACCTAATTGCGGGTTGTGGATTACCCGTACACCGAATTGTGGTTTACCTCTATAAAATGGCGTGATTTGCGATTTACCTTTATAAGCTCCTGGTACACCAAGATGAGGGTTGTGATTTAATGAAGAGAAGAACGTTTCATCGGGGACGCTGACGCTTCTTGTCCAGTTGAGGAAGTCTTTGGCTCTTTGATCATGGAGCACGTAATCGACGAATCCACGGTTAACAATGATGTGCACGGAACCTTTGGTCGCCACAATGTTGTGGGGCGGAGTGCCAGCTTTCGTCCATCGATCCTTATTCGCTCTAGTGATAAAAAGTGTATTTTGTCATTAGTTTTTTTTTGGCAAAGCTATATAATGGCCGTATACAGATGCGGCAATTGAAGTGATACTGTTCAATTTCGGGTATTCTTTTATACAACCTGAAGTCTAATCCTGTTGAAATAATGTATATACGGATAAAAAGTCACAGAAAAAGCCTATAGTACAATACGAAAGTTCAACTTCACACTGGTGTAACTATATTTTAATACAAAAGACGATACAACAGTGTTGCGTTTACCTCTCGACTACTTGAACATATATATGCTAATTATAATGCGGCTTACCTCTGGATCAAATAGATATTAGAGAAAACATCTTACACTCTTATAACCGAAGTGGAGTTTCGTTAAGTTATAAAAAGGCTCCAAATAATTAAACGAAGTTCGCTTTATTTAATTAAATGTAAACAAATAATATATGCGTACACAATAGCTACTGGCTTTGTCTAGTTCTTATTATATTTTCAACTTTTTAAAACCATTGTAGAATGCGCACACCTGTATGAACTATTTAGTTTTAACAACTCAAGCATCAATTAGATGCCCGTGTTACCTTTTATACAGCTAACCACTCTTTACTTCATCCGGGATGACCTAGATTTTCGTTTTGTAATTTGAAATAGGAAATCCAATAATGCTTGAAGTCCAAATTACGGAAATGTTTTATCTCTGGTACTCGGGAGCACTAATTCGTATACTCTAGTTTACTGAAGGTGATATTGTTTCCACGCATATAACTCAGTGCACCCATTTCAATGCTGGTGTAGAAGAAAAGAAAAACAAACTCTCAACTATGTTCTCAATGTTCAAATTACTAAACCACAACCATTAGAAGCCCGTTTATAGAGTGCCTGCGCCACTACAAATATCTCCAAACGTTTAACTTCTTGTTTTACTGCTGTTAAAAGGTCACTTCACACAATATTGTCCTAAAGCTTATGGCAACCCCGGAATAAATTAGTTTCGGTCAATTTAAAATTCAGAAGTCGTTCTCGATAAATCAACTTGCATTTTGAAGTACTGTTCCACAATTTAGACAATATTACCACGGAATCTCATCAAAGACAAGCTTATTGTTTTTATTGATAAGACTTTTGCTAGATAAAAAACGTTACTGTTGGCCACATGTTCAATCTGTTTTATTGATGTTTTGTTTCAAAGGATGCAAATCCCTTTAAAGAGATACAAGCCAATCTTGACACCGTTAAACCTCGCGGCGTGCTGTTAGTTTGTCAACATAATTTGCATATTTGCAAATCATTGTTAATAGTTTTTAAAAAGTTCAAAGGAAAATTATTTTTTCGAATTCCATTGCACCAATATTATATTTAACACTTAACCCGATAAGGACAGGTATAATAGCCTTTGCGTCCATTGTAAACGCCAGGTTTTTGGGGGAAATGATCATTAGCCGGACATTGTAAACCCTGAATTACTCGCAGGCCGATCAGGGTTTACAATGTTCGCATAAATGGAATGGTCTTAATTCAAAGAAAAAACTGTATATTATATATATATATATACCGGCTTAAAGGATAAGCCTTTCGTAGAATAACAAAGAAAATGTGAAAACTCCACTTTCTATTACAACTTAGTTAAATATATGCAAGCAGAAGTAAAGTCAAAATAATACTGGTGGTCATGTGGTGTAATTTTAATGTTTTATTTTGTATTTTAACTTCAAGATTACGTGAGTTCCATTATTGTTTTACTGCATCTTCAAGATTATCGTGTGTTCCATAATTGTTTTACTGCATCTTCAAGATTACCGTGTGTTCCATAATTGTTTTACTGCATCTTCAAGATTACCGTGTGTTCCATAATTGTTTTACTGCATCTTCAAGATTACCGTGTGTTCCATAATTGTTTTACTGCATCTTCAAGATTACCGTGTGTTCCATTATTGTTTTACTGCATCTTCAAGATTACCGTGTGTTCCATTATTGTTTTACTGCATTTTCAAGATTACCGTGAGTTCCATTATTGTTTTACTGCATCTTCAAGATTACCGTGAGTTCCATTATTGTTTTACTGCATCTTCAAGATTACCGTGAGTTCCATTATTGTTTTACTGCATCTTCAAGATTACCGTGAGTTCCATTATTGTTTTACTGCATCTTCAAGATTACCGTGTGTTCCATTATTGTTTTACTGCATCTTCAAGATTACCGTGTGTTCCATTATTGTTTTACTGCACCTTCAAGATTGCCGTGTGTTCCATTATTGTTTTACTGCATCTTCAAGATTGCCGTGAGTTCCATTATTGTTTTACTGCATCTTCAAGATTACCGTGAGTTCCATTATTGTTTTACTGCATCTTCAAGATTACCGTGAGTTCCATTATTGTTTTACTGCTTCTTCAAGATTACCTTGAGTTCCATTATTGTTTTACTGCATCTTCAAGATTACCGTGAGTTCCATTATTGTTTTACTGCATCTTCAAGATTACCGTGAGTTCCATTATTGTTTTACTGCATCTTCAAGATTACCGTGAGTTCCATTATTGTTTTACTGCATCTTCAAGATAACCGTGAGTTCCATTATTGTTTTACTGTATCTTCAAGATTACCGTGAGTTCCATTATTGTTTTACTGCATCTTCAAGATTACCGTGTTTCCATTATTGTTTTACTACATCTTCAAGATTACCGTGATTTCCATTATTGTTTTACTGCATCTTCAAGATTACCGTGAGTTCCATTATTGTTTTACGGCATCTTCAAGATTACCGTGTTTCCATTATTGTTTTACTGCATCTTCAAGATTACCGTGTGTCCCCAGACTTGACACCCAGCTGATGACTGTAGGACATGCGATAAAACTGATCAATAAACCTCTTGTTGAGACTGTTTGTGCGATAAAAATGATCAACAAACCTCTTGTTGAGACTGTCTGTTCTGTAGGACATGCGATAAAACTGATCAACAAACCTCTATTTTGAGATTGTGTTTATTATGCAAGTTACTAGATGACGAACTATTCGGTAAATAGATATTTCATTTTCCCGTACTTTTTCATTTGTTTGCATGCATTTTTTTATAAAAGGGTAATAAACAAACACAGGTAAACAATCCGTAAGATCTGTGTGGAAAAAGAACACGTACGCGAGCACCGAGTAAGGCCGCACTTAACAATAGTTCTGTTTGTCCAAACCCGAGTTTAGATTTTTCAGATGGGTGGGTAGGTAGGAAAATTCATTTTTTCCCCATGTATGAACTGTTTGTTTGGACTTAAAACACTACTTTTTGGTGCTTACTAATGATGCTTTTAGTATACTGGGTGCTTATTACAACGGTGAAATTCTTAACTTTGTAAATAATGTTCCTATCTAAAACAACTGATAACCAAATTAATAAAGATGAAAAGGAATCACTGATATCACTGATGTGTTTTTTCACTGTCAAAGGGCTATTCAAATTTGACAGGTAGGGGAGTGAGAAGGCAATGTTAAAAAAATGTTTTGGAGTCGGGCCGATTTTTTTGGACCGGTCGCTTTCTGGCAAACAAACATGTTTTTCGGGCCGATTGTTTAGGAGCGGTCGCTTTCTGGCAAACAAACATGTTTTTAATTATGGCCTAAAACACTTTTATATTATAAACAGAATACTTATAGTCAAACACGTAACGTTATTGCCTTTTTACCCACATCAGTGTCAAATAAAAGCCTAGTGTGTTTTGCTGTTTAATATCCTATTGTTTATATATATATATAGGTATAGGGAGAAATATTTGTGATCTACCAAGGACAGACAACCTTCGGACGAATACGGCAGGGAGCCTAGCTATGACGATATACACAGAAATTCACTTCCTAAAAAGGATAGCTGCAACACACGCTGATTAACTGTATCTACATCATAACCCACTCATCTGGAGGCACAACTAACATATAGACACATACATACATACAATTATAGCTCATATGAGTGGGCCACATTTAAGCATTCAACCACACACAGCTATATTGAGACAGTGACAATGAAAAGTGCCCGATCTTGGGGATACTGTGAATTCAGTAAATATATTAAAGGGAGATAATTTGAACTCACTACGGCAACTTTCGAAATTTGGGATCTTGTAAGAGATTCACGTTCACAAAGCAGAATTATATATAAGGAGAAATATTATATATATGTGTATATAATATATACATATGTTGAGGAATTCAACGTTTTGAGTAACTCTTCCAACAATTTACATTTAGTATATGCTTTTTAATATTACACATTGTACACTGTTTATTTACCTGCATGTCTAAGCCTAATTATATTCATGGCCTAATGATGTCATTACTGTAATAAAAGATTTCATTTGATTTAAACAAATATACGAATCGCACTTGCATATCGTTTAATTGATCTGAAGTAACCTAAACAGTACGTAATACATCATGAACATAAATTGTTGACCTGGATTTGTTCGGACCTTGAAATTGTTAGTCAAAATATAAAACTGCCCGTTTTTTAAAGTCAAATGATCAAGTATACAACATCAGTAGAGCGCTGTGGTGTAGTTGAAGAGCGTTGAACCCCGGATCAAAAAGTCGTGGGTCCGATCCCTACCATGACCATAAGTGTCCCCGAGGTAGACACTTTATCTGAATTTGCATTGTACTGGTTCTGCACAGGAAGACATCGAGAGTGATTGAATGTTTTTATCAAAGGTGTAAAGCAAATAAGCCTTCAAGTGTAGCTCGCACGAGAGTTTCGTGCGCCGACAGTATATATAGTTTTGGCGGATAAAATCCGCTCGCCATTCGAAGTCATTGCATTGTTACATAAAGAGCGTGTACTTATGCCTGGGTAATCCCCCACCCGTCCAGTATTTCCATTTTTTGTTACGATGTTTATTTGCACGTGTTTTATATTAGCAGGTTGTCCACATCGGCAAGTTGCACACGCGCTCTTATACAGTTAGATGTTTTACAGTGTCGATGAGTAATCGAAGAGTTGCAGTCAGGTAGAGTTACGATACTTCAAGGCCTCTCCAGTAGATAAAGAAATATAGACGTTTCCAGTCAAGGATCGTTTCAAGCGACTGTATTTTGATATTTTCATTTGTTGAAGTTGATTTATATATATATATATACATACAAAAAAAATGAAATAAAGACCGAAGAAGTAAAATGACAATGCAGATGACACTTTCTATTCATGTCTTGTTTTTTTTATTCATTATTTGGACTTTTAACGTATCTTGAAGATGAAGGTAAATTAGCCGAGGAGAAAAACGGATTTCGCCCAAAAACGGTCGTGCGAAGATCATGTTTTTGGACGGTGCCGTCAGGCAACGTTCTATGAAGTGGCAATTCTGACGCACAAGGAATTTCTACTGTAAATCAAAGAGCACCAGATTACAGCGCGATAAAAGTAGTACCGTTTGCAAGGCTGTAAATGGGCAAAAGATCCGTATATTGACAACATATCTATAAATATGTAAGCGTTGGTAAACATTAAGTGATTTTAACTTAAGTTTAAGTAATACGCTGTTTTTGAAGGGATTTGATCCTGTACAAATAATGCACATATGTCTTTTAACGTAAACGAGCATCTACATCTACGTGCCGCACGTACATTTAAAGAGTAAGTAATTCGATTACCATAATATCAAAATGAAATCTTTTATCACATTACATCATGGTAACTATAAAGGCCGTTCATAAATTCGCGAGTAGAAGAGATTACATAACTATGTACCACAGACATCTCTTTATCAAACAATGCAATTATTTTCATCAATTCCATTCATTTCAATATTTTATTTTGCATAACATTTACATGTGTATTGCATAAACAAGGCGGAATACAATACACAATATTTAAGAGAAGAGTACAAACAAACATACTTCATTTAGAGAATGAATACATATATTACAGTGGAATAGTTATAATTATTACGTTCTATAAATGGCATTTTATCACATTTTATTACCATTATCAATATAGTGTTTAAAAAGCATTTATATTTAAGGAATTTAGAACAATACATAGAAACTCTGACTACCGTTACATCAGACTACATGTAGTTCTTTTATTTGTTTTTAATGCTTAGCATAATTCAGTGAAGTTTGTTTTGTTTTAGCCATATGGCCACCGAAAACGTCTTTGCAGAAATCCTATTTTTCAGACATTCAAGGGGTGATAACTCTGTTATGCATGATTGCATCTGATTGTTTTTCGAAAGGAATCGAGATCTCATGTATACGTATGTTGTGACCAACTTTCTCTGACATTTTCTTGACACTTATTCCTCTTTGACACTTATAAAATTTAAACATTTCTACTTAGCTTTACTTTTTATAAAATTGCCATGGTCCGTCTGTCCTTCCGTCCGGTCCCATAACTCTGATTAATGCCTCATCCGATTTCAATAATATTTTGCACGAATCTTCACCAACTTAGTACGCAAACCCGTTTTTTTCGGAATCAATACTTTCTGAGTGGCACCGTCCATCAGCACTTTCAGTGCTTTGATTTCTATAAGTAAGCTTATTCGAAATAGACTTTCACAAAAAAAGGAAACATTTGCAACTTTTATCGACTTACAAAAGGCGTTCGATTTTATCAATAGAAATGTTCTACTAAACAAATTATTATCAAAATGACATTAACGGTAAATTTTATAATTCGTTAAATACGGAATCATGTTCGTGCCATATTAGAACCTCGCGTGTTTGGGGCGAAAACACGAAAACGCGAGGATGATTAACGGGTTTCGCCCTAGTAATTGAACACGAAAACGCGAAAACGCGACGCGAAAACCCGTTAATCATTATCGTGTTTTCGTGTTAAATTTCGTAGATTGCTATGAAATGTGTCAAGTTGAAAATACGAAAATACGATATTTTTAATTTAAAACCTCGCGTTTTTGCCTCCGGACCATTTTGCCGAGTACATAATTATGACCGTGTGACTCAGTCTCTACCCAGAGTACACTCGTTCCTCATTTGACTCTGTCAACGTCAAAGGAAGTAGGGTGAACAGTTACGTCACGTGATTATTCAAAAAAGTTATGACGATGTTTATAATAAATACTTTTGCGTGATCTGCAAAGATAAAATATAGGAATATATTAAATAATTTCAATTTTTTTTGTTGTTGTAATTTTCTACTATCGAGCTCCGGTTTGAAATGTATACATATGCGTTCCGATTGAGGAGACCTAAGTACGTGTTATTTTTGTAGTAAAATAGTCCCGATTAAAACTAAATCGTATTCATGCATTATTTCAAATCTTGCAACATCTAATACAGATATTCTGAAAAATATATTTACACAAGAAATAAATAAGTTTCAGGCAAACATATCCCAATTTAACAGGATTTACCAAAATCTTGTAATTTAGTAGCTAGCAGAGATATAGGTGACATTGCACCATTGCGTTTGTGCTTCCGTGGTGTATCGTCAAATAGTGCCTAATAAAAAACGTTTCCCTGCCTTACTAGTGATATAAAATGCATACTTTTGATTGCTTTTTGTTATTATTACCTATAATTGAGCCAAATGATGTATTGTGAACATTGATTAGTGTTTGTTTGAGATATTTAATTATAATTGACATAGACAGTCAAGCGAAAGTAAAAATGGGGTAAATCTATCTGTGACGTGTCAAAACAGAACGTGACGTTATTCAACAGATTGGCTTGTTCTTACATGATACATGACCCCCTGTTTTTATTGCATTTTTATATTGGTGGACGCTCGATCGTTTGATTGATATGTGTTTTAAAATTTTCTACGGAGAAAAATGCGCATTTTTTATCTCTTGATATACATTCGTCCTATATAAAACAAAGAAGGAAAATCAATGGTGCAATGTAACCTAAAGAGAGCTAAATGGGATAAATCGATCTCTCTTGGATTCGTACTTAAAGTCGAATTTCAGATGAAAACTAGTAAGCAGAGCTCTGAAACAGACACTGCATGTGCTTTTATGTCGGTTTTGAGTATATTTAGTCAGTTTTCGTGTCTAACAGCCGTAATTTCGAGTTTCAGCTTTTTGTGGGTCTTAAAATGGCGTGTCTGGGCTACTTCTTTAATTGAAGTTTAATTCTTTGGTATGGAAATGTAGGCTGCTGTTCGTGGAACAAGTTTTTAAAACTTTATCTTCAAAAAAAAAAGTTTGGTAGGTTTGCCACCACTAAATCTTTCCCCTACCCCGCAAAAATAGGATATTGTGAACAGTTTTAGAAGGGTTTAACTTAATATTATTAATATACATAAAAACATTGACTTTGTAGCGTACGGCTATTATCAATTTTGATTTTAGTGGAACTTGAGGCATGTTTGAGCGTGTATACTCAACTAAAAATAGATAATATGCCACAAATTGATGGAATTTTACTAAGAAAACACGTTTTGGTGTGCAAATCTGAATATTGTACATATGCAAAGTCCTGCTGGTTACTAAAATGCATGTTTTATTGATGTTTATTGAATTATTTTGATAATTTGTCACATTTGTCAAGTATATTGCCAAGAAATGTTATTTCATACGACAATTCAAATAGTGTAAAACTAAAGAAAAAAGTCTTTGAATTCGGTCAATTTCAACTTTTTCTATGCATCTTCAAATGTCCATATTTCGGTCAATGCTTGTTTGATTTGCACAAATTATGCATTTTTGAGCGTGATATATAGCTGAGAATATAAAAACTTTACATTTAAATATTATGAACTTTGTGTGGTTCTCTTTAAGGTTACATTGCACCATTGCGTTTGTGCTTCCGTGGTGTATAGTCAAATAGTGCCTAATAAAAAACGTTTCCCTGCCTTACTAGTGATATAAAATGCATACTTTTGATTGCTTTTTGTTATTATTACCTATAATTGAGCCAAATGATGTATTGTGAACATTGATTAGTGTTTGTTTGAGATATTTAATTATAATTGAAATAGACAGTAAAGCGAAAGTAGAAATGGGGTAAATCTATCTGTGACGTGTCAAAATATAACGTGACGTCATTCAACAGATTGGCTTGTTCTTACATGATACATGACCCCCTGTTTTTATTGCATTTTTATATTGGTGGACGCTCGATCGTTTGATTGATATGTGTTTTAAAATTTTCTTCGGAGAAAAATGCGCATTTTTTATCTCTTGATATACATTCGTCCTATATAAAACAAAGAAGGAAAATCAATGGTGCAATGTAACCTATATGTAAAATGTGGAGTTTTCACGTTTTCGCGTTCAATTACTAGGCCGAAAAGCCGTTAATCATCGCCGCGCTTTCGTGTTTTCGCCCCGAAAACACGATGTTCTAATATGGCACGAACAGGATTCCGTAGTTAAAAGCCCTATTATCTGACACCTCCTCATGTGTTAAATTGAACGGCTTTCTATCTGACTGGGGTACGTCAGAGTGACAGTAGCTCGCCGACAGTCTTCGCATATTTTATCAATGACCTTATTGATGGGCTGAATTCACTTAACATACACTAAACAAATTGCTAAGTACCTACCTAAGAATATATCAATAATATTCTCATTGTTTTGTGTATTTTGAGCTTGCTTAGAGATACGGTTAATCTGCTAAATAACGAGTGTAAGTCGTCTGCTCTGATTGCATGAACATATTTTAAATTTTTTAAGTCAATGTGTTTTCTTAGAAATAAGTTATAACACTTATACAACTGGGTATATAGGATTTTATTAAGTACTTCAAATTAGTGAAGCTTTCGATGTTCCTAATTCTAAAATATGCCAGTTAAAATTATTTTGACATCATGTTTTACTAGCATTACCACTACAAATGCGTTTGCAATTTTTTTTTCAAGATATTTAATGCTAACGCTGAATTACAGTTACTTGAATTTCAAACACTATTCAATTTAAAGGGAGGAAATTTAAAATTATCCATATTTCATTTTTTTATAGACGGAAAATCTGCGATAAATGGGTTAAATTATGTATGTTTTTTTCCATTATTTCATACAAATTTTAAGAATTTTATATCTTTAAGCGATCTTTGACTCATGTTCTGTGTTTTATCAGCATATTTCATGTTTTCATATAAAGGGAGGATAACTCTCAAAAGATGTAACAATTTAAACAAAAAATAAATGTTTTACAAACTATGGGTCAAAACAAAATACTTATCATATCTCTATTCTAATATATTTTTAAAATAAGAAAATTAGTTAAGATACAAAAGTTGATACTTAGAAATTGTGTTCAGTGTAGGTATCAGATTTGATGATACACATATATGTTGTTTTTTTCTGAAAATGAAAATGATATGCAGAAAATGCTTAGTGGTGTCGTAAATGGCGTCTAATGATTAATTATTCTAAATCAAATGTTATGCATTTTAGAAACAAAGGCAAACCTCCCAGTGAATTTGAATTCAAATTGGAAAATCAAATTGTTGAATATACGTCTGTCTATAGATACCTTGGAGTGCATCTTTATGAACATTTTGATTGTATACAGACTGCAGAAATACTGTCACAAGCGGGCGGTTGAGCATTGGGGGCTATTATTTCAAAAATACAGAACCACAAATATGTTGGTTATGAAACGTTTACTCAGTTATATTACTCATAAGTGGTACCCGTTCTGGATTATTGTTCCTCTGTATTACTCACGTGTGGTACCCGTTCTGGATTATTGTTTCTCTGTATGGGGTTTCAAAAGTTTCAATAAAATTGACATGATTTAAAATCGAGCTATTCGATATTTTTTGGGTGTGCTTTGATTTTGTCCAATTTTAGAGTTTACTGGCGATATGGGTTGGGTAATCTCTACGCATAGGCGTTGGGTCAACATGTTAAGATTGTGGATATTTAAATATGCTAGACTGAATAATGCTATACTTAGCAAAGTCATATTTGAATATGATTTTAACTGTAATGGTATTACGAGCTGTTCAGAAATCAAGAATATCTGAACCTACCACATCATTTTCATTCCAAGACTCCGTTGTTTTAAAAGAAATAGAGATGCGTTTGTTAAGAAAGTATTACATAGACTGTATAAATACAAACTGTCCCAAAATTACGAACTTATATTCAGTTTCATCACGAATATAAAGCCGAACCATATGTATTGTCTAGTTAAACAAAAAATGAAAGATCACGCTTATCACAATTTTGATGTGGATTCTTACCTCTAAGAGTAGAGACTGTGAGATATGTTGGTCTTAATGTAAATGATAGGAAATGTAAAGGATGTTCTGAAAATGATATAGAAGATGAAATACATTTTTTGTTAAAATGTTCACAAAATGAAGGCCTTAGGCAACATTTTTTAATTAAGGCTTATGAGGCACAGAGTGATTTTCACTCTAAAATGTACGTGCTTAAAGGCCCAACTACCGTATAAAAACCAATAGATGGAGCTAGGGCAGGTTTTTCATTTAAATGTGTACATAGTTAAATCAGGGACACCTTTTTCAAAATATTGAAAATTCAACCTCATAAAAAAATCAATATTTGGCACAGAAGTAGTCTGATATTAAACAATTGTATCTGTAGAATCTGTGACTATTCATGTGTTCCATATAACAATTCATCTTTATCATTTTCACATCAGATTCAGAAACTCACCAGAATCAGTAGCATCACAATGCACTTCTATACACCATCTATGAAAATTGAATATTCCCTCCTTAGAGTCAGAGATGTATATGCTCCTTAATCATAACTAGCCCTATATAAGATGTAATTCCTTATCTTATTATCTCCATCATGCTCAACCATTCCTAACAATAATGTGTACAGTTATGCTTCATTTTTGAAAATGCATTCCTACCACCATATATTGTGTACTGCAGTAAATAAAGCCTGTTTCTCCAGACCAACTATAATTGGCAATTAATTTTCATTCATAAAACACTGATAACTTGTAAAATATTTGCTGACTGTTAAGTCATCACATTACATGTGTGTAAATTCTGTTTTATGTTATACACAGGGCAGTGGATAGTATATAGATGACAATACAATACAAAATATACATGGTAAAACATGAATACTACTGGTGTTGGGAAGTAACTTGTCACAGTTCCAATAAAATAAACAGAAATTATGTAGTTTGGAGTCGTTTGATTAAAAAACTTTACTCCTCGCTGATATCTAACAACAGTTTTCTGTCGTCTGCTTGAAGAGAGATTTGTTTACATGAGTCATTCACTATAACTGACAGGCTACATTGATAAAGACACACCTCCAATTTCTCCCTACCAGGGTAGGGAATGTTGCCCCTTTAACAATCATTATGCGTATATTGCAAAATTCATTGTGTGTGCTATGTTACGCAGAAAACTGTATCTTTATAACTGAACAAATATATTACCACAATGTAAATGTTCTGTGTTGTATACGTAAACTATTTCATTGTAAACATTGTGTATATGTATATCTGCATGTACGTAAATTGTATATACGCGTATATACTTTTATCTATATAAAAGAAAAAAAAAACATGCTTGTTTAGAGTTTATTGGTAATTCTGTATACTAGTCATACATAACAGCACTTTTATGTGTCGCGTTGTCGACTTGTAAAAAAAATAACGGCTTGATTAAAAAAAAAAGGAGAGAAAGTAAGAGGCAAGTGCGTTATGTCAATATCACGCACTTAATTTAAGGGGACACTTGAACATTGTGTGAATGTTTTTTTCCCATGCTCGCGCAACTAAGCTTGATTTACCTGTTCGCTAATGTTTTGCTTTAAACTTTAGAATTTAAGAACATCGTTTTAACTATATGCATTTAGTTAGCTTTTAAACAAACTAAGGTATGCTCATCGGTTTTAGGATTTTAGCGTTTAAGTAAACACATTGTGATTTGAAGTTGATTTTTAATTTTCAATTTTTAATTCAAATATTCGGCAAAAAAACACTATTTGTCGATTATCGTAAATGCAATTGTTGGTGGACTCATTTACGTGAATGCTACGTTTCCTGATGACCTTTTATATCTACTTCTTAAATAGTTATTAAAGTATAGCACTTTTCTTTAACAACTCCGGTATTTTTATGGACAGTTTCAAACTATATGAAAATAAATCAAGAGTGTCGAACATTACTTACGGTTGCTAGAAAGCAAATAAATACATACTATAAACAAAACGACGGGTATAATCAATTACTTGAACAAATAAAGACTTGATCCTTAAATAAATGAAATCACGGCGTATGACTTGTGAGTCGCGTTAGAACAACACAAGATGTATCTGCAAACTCTATATTCAACTTAAAGCCCTAAAGTAGAATATCGATTAAGCCGGTGCTAGTAGCGTGAGAGGTGTTGAATCTTATAATTACCTCTCATGAACAGACTCAATAATACCGAGTTTGCTACTTTTCTCTCGTGTTTGTGTTTGTTGCTTCCAAGGGATCACCTTTTCAGTAATTATTGACGTACACTACAGTGAATCAAGCAAGTCAGCAACGAAGCACCAACTGTTCTCAATTATAATTATATTCTCTCTGATATGCAACAAAGAAAAGCGCAAGCAAGCAAGAGTGACGTGTCACCAAACAAGTATCAGTTGTTCTCATATACTCTATAATCCCTGACATACAACAAAGACAAGCACAAGCAAACAAAGAATATATCTCAGACCACATCGCATACAAGGGTTGTTTAACCACTCATAGGGTATGTTGTCTGCTTCAATTTAGACTTTTGACTGTTACTTGTGATGCGCAGGCTTCATAACCGCTGCTCCCAACTAAATTCCATTTTGTTTATTTCGCTCTTCGGGGCGTAGCACTTTGTTAGATACTGGGACCATCTCTATGTCCACCGCCATATGCATGCTATCTTCGGGATGGTAAAATTATGTACTATTGATTGACTATTTATGAATATTGAGTTCTGCTCAACCCTGGGCTAGGGGTCGTGAACGGTAGCAAGCATATTTTACTACCGTTCATGAACAGTCTCAATCCAACCGAGACTGCAATATTTCGTATTTATCGTGTTCGGCCGTTTCCAAAGGTCCACTCTTTTGATAGCAGCGGTACCGTTTCGGAACGGTCAGTGATAAAAAGGTTCAGAGGGTTTAAACCAGGTTCTAGGGTGCACCATACCTCACTCTTACCCTATTGTCATCCCAATTAAACGGGACAGTATAAATTCCGCAGTTCTCTACGTGAGAAGGTTTTAGGAAACAGTTTGTGCACTTATTTTATCTTGATATTAATGGAGAGTTGGAATGGAATGTTCATTCATATACTCGTTTTATATGTGGGTATGCCGTAAACCCAATTCAAATAAATTATAAAGACTAAATACAAATGAAAATTAAACCATAACATATATTCATATCGGTAACATCGTTTCTAAGGGAATTATACTGTTTAATCATCTAAAATATTAGTATATACATTATTTATATCCGAAACGCAAAAGAAACACAACTCGGTAATTTCCGCTATATATTGTATGTACAATATGCTGCTGTTAATCGAATGGTACATGGCTACGTAAGGTCTTTCCTTTCGAAAACCCCGCCACTAAAACAACACATAATACAGCAAATAATATTCCTTCAAAGATTCATTATTGACAGAGTACGCGTTTTGCTCAAGCATGTGAGCAAACTTAGGATGCAACATTTTGCAAACTCTTTACGTTAAAGTACTGAACTATCTCAGTTTTTCAAAGAGGAACTTCAACATTTATGAATTTCTTGTTACAAGGTGTAGTGTGATTAAAACGTCGACAACATCACAAACTTCTTAGGATTTCTTTGGAATATTATGTGGCATTAAGTGTGCAGTATATAAAATATATCGGAAATTCCCGAGTTGCGTTTCTTTTGCTTTTGAGTATATATAGTAAATTAGATATGCAATATTAGTATGCACACAAACATGAAACACATTACGTGGTACCGCCTTAATTCCATTAAGCAATAGGAAAGCTTATATTAGCAGGATTTTATAACGGGAATCTCGACAATTAAACATGTTTAAAAAAAATTTACTGAAGAAAATACGATAACCTGTTTAAAATTAAATATTAAATGTTCTAATTTTACAATATGCAAATGTTTAAGCCGAAATTAAGGTTTTATTTCATAACCAGCCAACCCCGTTTTCGCTTCTTGGAGAAGGGGTTTGATGGGGTATGAAAGTTAATACTCGGACCACGTAATGACAACTACTCAATTTTACCTTTTTACAGTCCCTTCCACATCATTGGCACCATTATACTCCATAAGGATCCGAACCAGTTCATAATTTGTCCTTAAAGGAAATTCCTGACCAGTCAAGTTAATGAAATATTTCCAGGTCTTGCTTCTCTTCCATAACTCCTCCATACACAGCAGCTCTGGTTCCAGCACGCTCATTTGTCCCCAAACTACTTTAAACCGCTTCGGAGCAATGAACACATTATCAAAACAGTTTGCTATTACAGTCATGGCGTCGTATATATCACTTTCACTGTTTTCATCCACATGAATGCAATATAGATTCTGTGGACGGTAAATTGCGCGTAATAAACGTTCACTCTGTTCCACTGCTTTAAACATGAGAAAGCTGTATGCAATTGGAAAGTCTTCTTCCTCTTTTGTCAATGAACTCATAACATATCCCCTCTTTTCCATGAAGTGTGAACAGTTAGACGCCATTTCGATGTATTCCTTTGCAGGAATCTCTTTCCTGGTCTTGTTCGCCGATAAATCGGATGCGCGCTTAATTTCTGACTCGTCATTTTGTAACAAAGCTTTACAGTTGGCCTCGGTCACTTTTCTGTCAACTTTGAAATACTTTTCATCTGGAAGTTCAGCGAGTTCAAGTTTTGAATCAGATATAAGGTGTGGTTTTATTTGGTTTAAAAGACTTGACAGCCCTTCAATGTGTAACGTTCCATCTGTAATATCCGTTTGCGTTAAGCTATCATCAGCTGCTTTAAAATGACCTTTAAGGTCCAGAGTACTATTTCGAAGATTATACTTACCTACATAAGGGCTATGATGATCTTTAGAATGTAACTTTGTATTTGCGACCATATCGCGGTTTATGACAGAATATTCCGATAAATAAAAAAGGAGACCGAGAACAGTTAATGCTGAACATACAGCAAGATATTTCACAACTGATGACGCCATGAACAATCTTCGGAACAGGCGCCTACTACGAGGATCATCTGAAAAAAATCAAAGACAGACAGACAGTTAAATGAAACTAATATCATTGGACATTTCTATAGTATTTTGTTTAAAGGATCTTTTAGTGAAAAGATGAAACTGGAACCTTTCTTGGAAAATACTTAAAATCAAGCAGAATGCCACTCTGAAACTGTGGAGATGCGGCGACTGGTTGGGTAGCATCATTGCTTCTCGATCTAGAGGCCACGGCTTCGATTTGAAGAATGATCTTTATCTTCTATTTGTTTCTAAATGTATGTCTTGGACGAAACATAATCACAAGCTCATGAAGTTTGTAACATAACTTATGCATCTGCATTCGACCTTTTCTTTGCTTCGTTTGAACCTCAGGAGTTTTTGCACTGTACTCTGTTTATATACATCCGTTTTCTTCTACCTTACCTCTCCTTTGTCTTTCACTTCGGTATGTTAATTTTCCATAAGCTTCATCTCCAAAACACAATTCAATAATCAACACAAACATTTAATGTTCGCGGACTAAGAAATTAACAAAAGCGAGACCAACTTTTCAAATGGCTTAAACAACAATCGCACCTAATATGTCTGCTACAGGTAACACACTCGACTAGTAATATTGCAAACGTATGGAAAATGAGTGTTGGAGGTGGGGGTGGGGTTGCGGGGAAATGCTTATTTTAGTGGTAAAAACTGTAATAGTGAATGTGTATGCGTTTTAATGAATCCGAGATCTTACCATATTAGTACAACAAATACTGAAGTGTTTTGCGGTCGACTACAAGCGATAGAACTAAATACTGATGAAAAAGAAATAACAGTTACAAATATATACGGTACGAACGCAGACGATATTACTCTTTTTAATAAACTTGAAAAATACCTAATAGAGAATGAAAAAAACCATACATGTTATAATCGGAGGGGATTTTAATACTGTTATAAATATTGACATCGATAAGAAGAACGGACAAGATACGCACAAATTATGCCGGAACAAAATAAATGCGATGATAGATATTCGTAATATAGTTGATATATGGCGGATAAGCAACCCCGAAAAATGCAATTAGTAATAAGCCACATATATTTTGTAAGTTGGTCTATTTTCTAATTTCCGATAGCATGGTAAACTTGACTAATTCATGTGAAATTAAACCTGGTTATAAACCTGGTTATAAATAAGATCCCTCAATAGTTAGTATAAACCTTGATTTTGTGAAACAGCCATGGGGTCCAGGCTACTTGAAATTAGAACAATTAGAAATGAAACCTTCAAATAAACTTCACAAAATAAAAAACAGTCTGAGGAACAAGAATGTTAAATCAGAAATCCAAATTCTAGAAACTCAAATACATTCAATATCAGATATTGACAGCACAGGAATAATAAGCAACACAACTATATAAGAAGAAACAGGAACTAAACGATATAATAGCTGACAGATTAAAAGGAATTATTCTTCGATCAACATCCCAATATGTAGTCATGAAAAGAATATCAAATACTTCGCTAACCTTGAACAAATAATTCCGAAAAAAACGATCATATCTAAATTACATTGTTACGATAAAACACGTACTAACCAAAAATATATTTTGAACACACAAGCAGCATACTGTCCAACTATTGGTAAACAACGCGAATGCAATCTGAATACGAACAGTATTGGCCTTACTTGGCTTTATTTACAATTATACTGAAAGGAAAAAGAAACGCATACTGGGTATTTCCGCTATATATTGTATGTTTAATATGCTACTGCTAATCGAATGGTAAAGGGCGACATTAGGCCTGTCCTTTCGGAAAGAAGATTTCACCACCCTTTCTGTTGTATTTTGTCTCTTTCATTGTATTTTCAAGTCCTTGTTTGCAGTACAGTGTGGGCCTACGATGAGATTGCGCTCGGACGCTGTGGTTTCTATAGGACCTTATATCTCATTTTTAAACAGCACCGAACACACCAATGGTTCCCCCTTTAAAGTTTCATTATAGACAGAATGCGCATTTGGCTCAAGCAGCTGAGCAAACTTAGGTTTTAAACGTTGCAATCTCCTAACATTAAACACAATACTGAAATACGAATTTCGTGTAACAAAGTATACTTTGATTAAAAGGTCTACTACATGACAGAGTTGTCCTTTCTGTAATTGTAGCCCCTTTTGTACAAAACACGTTGAGATATATCTGGAATATTGTGGGGAATTAAGTGTATATAATAGTGTCGTGTAGGTTATGCGTTTCTTTTTACTTTCAGTATAGTAATGATCGCTAATTACATGTCACATCTTATGTTATTTATTTGGTAGTTTGAATGGCGCTTTACGTCATTTTTAACACATGTCAGGCCATATATGAAGTCGATTTTATTTTTTGGTACAGGCAGACCACCCCATTTTTTCCTGGGTAAAATCAGTAGTGCATACATCCCGCCATTTGTAAGAATCGAAACTTTCTGACTTGACAAGTAAATGAAGTTTTGTTCGCTATTTTGATAGTTCAGCTATTGTCATGTGATACATTACCATGTGATCAGAGGCTTCTTTCTTAGACGTTGATAGAGGTCAACGTAATGTAATGGCCTCTGGGAGAGATAACCGAAACTCACGACAGGTTACGGAAATCCATGAAATGTTACGGAAACATACGAAAGGTTACGGTTACGGAAACACACGAGAGGTTAAGGACCATGTTGCGGTTACTGGTACGTGTAAACGAAACACGTCAGACTTAGTATTTTAAATAAAGGAGCTTATTTTATTCTTATCAGCAGAGAATTTCTACTTTAATAAAAAAAAATCGAAATCGGCATTTTTGTGTGCGATTTTCTTAAAAAACGGAGCGTTTTGCTTCTTAAAGTGTATGCTTCGTTATTTTAGCGTTTAATGTTGTTTTAAATAAGAGATTTGTGTAAACTCCTTTCGCAGTGACAGGTGTGTTTTTCATTTTCTAAACTGTATTATCCAAAGTAAACATTCGCTTAAGATAAACACAAATATCCGAGATCGCAGGTATAGCAGGACACATGAGTACACTGTATGTACTCCTAGTATAGCAGGACACATGAGTACAGTGTATGTACTCCTAGTATAGCAGGACACATTAGTTCAGTCCATGTACTCCTCTCCTAGTATATCAGGACACATGAGTACAGTGTATGTACTCCTAGTATAGCAGGACACATTAGTTCAGTGCATGTACTCCTCTCCTAGTATATCAGGACAGGACACATGAGTACAATGTATGTACTCCTAGTATAGCAGGACACATGAGTACAGTGTATGTACTCCTAGTATAGCAGGACACATTAGTTCAGTGCATGTACTCCTCTCCTAGTATATCAGGACACATGAGTACAGTGTATGTACTCCTAGTATGAGTACAATGTATGTACACCTCTCCTAGTATATCAGGACACATGAGTACAGTGTATGTACTCCTACTATAGCAGGACACATGAGTACAGTGTATGTACTCCTTTCCTAGTATATCAGGACACATGAGTACAGTGTATGCATTCCTAGTATAGCAGGACACATGAGTACAGTGTATGTACTCCTAGTAAAGCAGGACACATGAGTACAGTGTATGTACTCCTAGTAAAGCAGGACACATGAGTACAGTGTATGCAATCCTAGTATAGCAGGACACATGAGTACAGAGTATGTACTCCTAGTATAGCAGGACACATGAGTACAGTGTATGCACTCCTGGTATAGCAGGACACATGAGTACATAGTATGTACTCCTAGATAACAGGACTCATTAATACAGTGTATGTACTCCTCCCCTAGTATATCAGGACACATGAGTACAGTGTATGCACTCCTAGTATAGCAGGACACATGAGTACAGAGTATGTACTCCTAGAATAACAGGACACATGAGAACAGTGTATGCTCTCCTGGTATAGCAGGACACATGGCAGGGTACAGAGTATGTACTCCTAGTATAGCAGGACACATGAGTACAGTGTATGAACTCCTAGTATAGCAGGACACATGAGTACAGTGTATGTACTCCTAATATAGCAGGACACATGAGTACAGTGTATGTGCTCCTCTCCTAGTATATCAGGACACATGAGTACAGTGTATGCACTCCTAGTATAGCAGGACACATGAGTACAGTGTTGGCACTCCTAGTATAGCAGGACACATGAGTACAGTGTATGTACTCCTAGTATAGCAGGACACATGAGTACAGTGGATGTATTCCTAGTATAGCAGGACACATGAGTACAGGGTATGTACTCCTAGTATAGCAGGACACATGAGTACAGAGTATGAACTCCTAGTATAGCAGGACACATGAGTACAGTGTATGAACTCCTAGTATAGCAGGACACATGAGTACAGTGTATGTACTCCTAATATAGCAGGACACATGAGTACAGTGTATGTACTCCTCTCCTAGTATATCAGGACACATGAGTACAGTGCATGCACTCCTAGTATAGAAGGACACATGAGTACAGTGTTGGCACTCCTAGTATAGCAGGACACATGAGTACAGTGTATGTACTCCTAGTATAGCAGGACACATGAGTACAGAGTATGTACTCCTCTCCTAGTATAACATGACACATGAGTACAGGGTATGCACTCCTAGTATAGCAGGACACAATAGTACAGAGTATGTATCCTTAGTATAGCAGGACACATGAGTGCAGGGTATATACTCATAGTATAGCAGGACACATGAGTACAGGATATGTACTCCTAGTATAGCAGGACACATGAGTACAGTGTATGTACTCCTAGTATAGCAGGACACATGAGTACAGTGTATGTACTCATAGTATAGCAGGACACATGAGTACAGTTTATGTACCCTTAATATAGCAGGACACATGAGTGCAGGGTATGTACTACTAGTATAGCAGGACACATGAGTACAGTGTATGTACTCCTTTCCTAGTATATCAGGACACATGAGTACAGTGTATGCATTCCTAGTATAGCAGAACACATGAGTACAATGTATGTACTCCTAGTAAAGCAGGACACATGAGTACAGTGTATGTACTCCTAGTAAAGCAGGACACATGAGTACAGTGTATGCACTCCTAGTATAGCAGGACACATGAGTACAGAGTATGTACTCCTAGTATAGCAGGACACATGAGTACAGTGTATGCACTCCTGGTATAGCAGAACACATGAGTACATAGTATGTACTCCTAGAATAACAGGACCCATGAATACAGTGTATGTACTCCTCCCCTAGTATATCAGGACACATGAGTACAGTGTATGCACTCCTAGTATAGCAGGACACATGAGTACAGAGTATGTACTCCTAGAATAACAAGACACATGAGAACAGTGTATGCTCTCCTAGTATAGCAGGACACATGACAGGGTACAGAGTATGTACTCCTAGTATAGCAGGACACATGAGTACAGTGTATGAACTCCTAGTATAGCAGGACACATGAGTACAGTGTATGTACTCCTAATATAGCAGGACACATGAGTACAGTGTATGTACTCCTCTCCTAGTATATCAGGACACATGAGTACAGTGTATGCACTCCTAGTATAGCAGGACACATGAGTACAGTGTTAGCACTCCTAGTATAGCAGGACATATGAGTACAGTGTATGTACTCCTAGTATAGCAGGACACATGAGTACAGTGGATGTATTCTTAGTATAGCAGGACACATGAGTACAGGGTATGTACTCCTAGTATAGCAGGACACATGAGTACAGAGTATGTGCTCCTCTCCTAGTATAACATGACACATGAGTACAGGGTATGCACTCCTAGTATAGCAGGACACAATAGTACAGAGTATGTACCCTTAGTATAGCAGGACACATGAGTGCAGGGTATATACTCATAGTATAGCAGAACACATGAGTACAGGATGTGTACTCCTAGTATAGCAGGACACATGAGTACAGTGTATGTACTCCTAGTATAGCAGGACACATGAGTACAGTGTATGTACTCCTAGTATAGCAGGACCCATGAGTACAGTGTATGTACCCTTAGTATAGCAGGACACATGAGTGCAGGGTATGTACTACTAGTACGAGTCTATATAGCGTGAGAAAAATGGGAGATTGAATTGAATTATTAAATTACTGAAATAAAACACAAGTCGCCCTGTTTTTTCTATGAACTTTCTAAACCATGATCAACCAAAATGTTGGCACGTTTTTGAAAAATATGAAAATTAAGGAGTCCCCATCTGAATTAGTCCACTATGAAGTGAAGGTAATGCTAGGTTATCAGATATATATGGTGATGAAAAAGAAAACGAAAAAAAACACCACAGTCTTTTCTAAAACTACTTTATAGATGTCAATGAAACTTAGTATGTACCCATATCGAAAAAAATAATCTTCAGGTAGCTTCTTAATCTCGTGACAAACATGTTCAAATATGTAAAACTGTTAATTAGGTTTTAATTACTATGTACTTTGTTTTTGGTTTTTGACTAGGTGTAATCGAGGGAAAATGAATTACATAATCCTTCGTAACATAGCCGGACAATTTGGAATACTTTTCTTACATGTTATTTGTATTAAGATGCAAACACTGCATGTATAAATGGTCAAATTTTAAGCAAGCTTTACCTGTTTATAAGAATAAATGATAACCCATTGACTATCTCATTTTAAAATTCGAATTGTTGCAACTCGATTTTATGTCATAAAGATAGCGTAATTATGTACATTATTGAACTCGGTCAGTTCCGTCTACGTTCAACTCGGTCAATTCCGGCTACGTTCGTAATCAAATGATCATATGAGTACATGATCGAAATATTGCGAATGATTATTTTATATATATATATGAAAGAACGTATATATATATACATACATACGAGTATTAGGGAATATGGCATTTTTTGTAGCGAAAAGGTCAACTAAATGTCATTAAATGAATACAAGTGCGTGGATACTGTAACACTTAATACAGGCCTTTATTGCATAAGGTGCATTTCGAACATTTTTATTCACACAACTTGCGGTGAGTGTAATAAAGCCACATGATATACATTTCATATTACACTAGTGCAATAAATATGCGAATCATCGTTCGGTCCTTTCCGTTCAGCTCGGTGTGCATCGGACTCTCTTCTTCTATTTCCGTAACCGTTTAAAATACCCGATTACGGAAATCAACGAGGTAGATGCATTGTTCGGTGGAGTACGGAGAAGACCGAGCCAACAGCGTATGAACAAAAAGCAATACAATCTCAGGCAACCAGCACTTTGAGATATTATGATGTGTAGCTGCGTCGATGTACGAACATATGTACATTTAGGCCAGTATTTTTTTATTGATTATTTTACCGATTGTTTAAGCAAAACTGTAGGGTGGAAGGAGAGTAAAAAGAAACAACAGTCGTACAGATAAGGGACATTTAGTTTCTTTCAGTGGGTATGAAATTCAAAATGTTTAAACAATACTGTTTTGAAAATACAAGATTTCTGTCTTTAATTTTTGCCACAGTTTAGGGTAGGAGGATCAGTAATCCTAAAAATAAACAAGATTTGCCTTAATTGCTTCATTTACATTTAATTGTAAATATCTGGTGTTGCAAGGTATTGGAAGAAACTATGACACGGAAAATGTCATTCAATATGTACAATATGGAAGATGAGTATTGTTGATCTAATTACATGTCACAGCGTGTGTGTTAATTGTTTGTTTGTTTGGATAGTGTTTTGCGTCATTTTTAGCACATGCTGGGCCATATATACGGTCGATTTTGTTTTGTGGAAAGATAAAGTTACCTGCATGTTTATTTTGCTTGTCAATATGTTTGACTTACAGAATTCTATACCTTTTTGTAAGCTATTCGCTTCTAAGGTACTTCTTGATTGACTTCCTGGATAGAACCAGTACTAAGCAATGTAGATAAAGTGTCTTGCTCAGGGACACAACGCATATGGTTATGGCGGGGATCGAACCCTAGACGTTTGGATCATGGGTCCAACGCTCTACCACCAGACCACAGCGCTCCACATGTTTGGACTAATACCTGGTGAAAATTGTCTTTAAATGGTGCTTTACGTCATATTTAGATGTTAGGCCATATATAACGGTCGATTTTGTTTTGTGGTACAGGCAGACCACCCCATTTCTTTCCTGTGTAAAATCGGTGGTGTAGACATCCCGCCATCCGTAAGAATCGAAACTGTCTGACTTGACAAGTCGAGCTGGCAGTGGGATTCGAACCTGCAGGGATGAGAGGCGAGACATTTTTAGATGCAGCGTCTTTAGTTTAGACAATTACACTATGTTGACTTGCTAAGAAGTGTGTGAAGCACTAATTTTCCTTTTAGATAATATTTTCGTCAGGTACGACGTTTATAGACACATTTTTGGTATCCCTAAGGGTACTAACTATACCCCTTGTCGTAGATTTGTTTTTGTATTTGCTATGAAATAGATTTTATGTTGAGTCCTTTACCAGGTACTCAGGCGGATGTATTGCTTTTAATGACACCTCTCGGTATCTGAATGACATACTGAATAATGACAATCCTTTCTTTTCTACTATGGTTAATACTATCTATCCCAAAGAACTTCAACTCAACAAACCTAATATTTTTTATACATTCGCTTCTTTTCTTGATTTACATCTCTCTGTTGAAAATGGACAAATAATAAGTAAAATATATGACAAGAGAGATGATTTTAATATTGATATTGTGTATTATCCCCACTTATATGGTGATATTTCTCGAGCTACTTCTTACAGGGTCTATAAGGTCTATGTTTCTCAATTTATTTGTTTTTCTAGAGCTTGTAGTCGAGTTGAGGACTTTAATATTAATATCTGCGTGTAACTAAGAAGTTACTCCATCAGGGCTACCGTAACCATAAACTTTGAAAACCCTTTGCAAACGTTTATTATTGTAACCCTGATCTCCCTTTAAAATATAAAAGTACTTTAAGAACTCTTCTGTGAAAAGGACAATCGGGTTTCTATGTTGATGTGATTTCGTAAGGTCCTTGGTCATTATCGCTTTCGTACAATCTTTAGTGCAGGTGTTAAAAAGGTTTATCAAAATAGGTTATGACCCTATCATTTTGCAACGTACTGAATGTTTAGTGGTTGACCTATTTACAGTTCGCCTCTATGCTTTCCTCTTTGAGTGTGCGATGACCGAACATATTATGGACCCTATGATGACGTCTACCTAAATCCTCAAAGGACGGTAGCGTCTGATGCTTGTCTTAATATGTTCTTGTCGTACCCTTAATAGTTTGTTCTCTTGTTGCTCTGACTACTTCCAAGTCATTGAGTACTTGCTTTGTGGCTTTCTAGGCTTTTGTTTTTTATATTCATATATATATGATCATTTTTTTGCTTATATTACCTATTAATACTGCATTGTTGGTTATATAACCTGGCGTGGATATCTTTATTTACACTGTCCCGTTTTATTATGATGACAATAGGATAAGTGTGAGGGTTGATGCACGCCTGGTTTAAACCCACAGCGGTCATTTTTGCCACTGACCGTTATTAGGTGGAAGCCCTATTGTAAACCCTTTTATGTTTGTGATGTCATATCTAGACTTTTATTCATCTTTTTAATTAGTGTTTGTTTATATGAGTAGTATACAAAATGGCGGTACCAGGACACTTTTTTGAGGGACGTTTTATGCAACGAGTCAGTAAATTTATCAGCCGGCAAGCAAACCAACACATTTAAAACTCGTTACAACCCCACTCAAAGAAAACTCCCCCTACACCCCCAGTTTCTAAACTACTTATAAATAATTGATACTTTTTATATCAACCCCAAATAAAACAACTGCAGATCAGGTAATCAGTATCTTTCAAACCCATCACCGCACATGATTTTAGTCTTAGCTGTTAAACAAAGTCGGAACCCCAGTTTGTATACTTGCTACTTTTTTTGGAAGGGTGCAACTATTTTGAGTGAATCTACTTTCATATGCGGATAAACTTTTTTATTAATTTCATAGCTGCCCAGCTTGTGTTTGTTAGATCTGATAACTTTCATTTTATGATGAGCTTCTGTTGCTGTGAATAAAATATTTTTTGTAGTTATCATGCGTTATTTTTTTTTTGACAACACATTTTTTAACACCTTTGCATTTCTTTGTTTCAGTATTATCAGCTAAAATGTACGTGTATGACTTACTCCTCAATCCAACAAATTCTACGATCACCGTACCACAGGCTTCAACTTTTCATTTTACCAATAACCTTTTTGTTATCGCTGAAGTAAAACTCACTTTTTGGATCATAATCACTGTTATCAAAAAGTTCTTTGTCTTTGTAAAGATCAGCATACGCATCTTCTGTCCGAATTTCATAACACAGAGATTCAGTGTCAGTAAACAATAATTTGACTTTTTTATTGTATTGGTTTTTAGCATAATTGTAGTGGAAATCATACATCAAGTATTTTGATAAGTCTAGAATACACATACCAAAATAACAAGGGCGATTTAAGACAAGTCTTTCTTTCATTCTGTTTATAGCAAACAAGTTTTCACTAAACATCTTACAAGAAATAAACGATGGTCTTGCTGCATATTTCAAAAGAACTACCTCGTCATGCGTCAGTAACATTAACTCTCTTTCTCAAGTTTTCCATCGTCTTGCCAAAAATCGAATTATTCATAAGCTTGAGGAAATCTTTCTCGAAAGCATTTTTACCAGCTGTTTTTTTTGTAGTATTGAAGTCGATATACATTTTCAACCATTGAGACTCGTCAAACTTGAGTATCCTGTGTATCTTTTTCACTTTCAACACCAAACTTTCATACAACTTTACATTTCTATAATGCGTAACATATTTTTCCTTATCTTTCAATGTAGTAACAAGTTTGTTAACTTTACTAGTTCCCAAATTAAACTTACTCTTCAAGTTCTTGCAGTAGTCCGACAACCACTCATCTTTTATAGTTAGTCTGGTAAAGGCTGACACATCGCCCACCCGTACAAGTTGTTAGCATCAAGATACATTATATACTTACTCTGTTTACTACTATCATAGTTTTCCATATACTTATTATTAGCTTTCGAATATCTAGTCGCAATATAACTCACGCCACCTCTCATCCCTTTCTCTACAAACAGATATTTATCAATATCAGTAATCAAGTCAAGTTTACTCCCAGTCATTTTCAAACAGGCATCCCAAGATAAATCGGGACTACTGATGTAATGACAAGGATCTAATTTGTAATACTCAAAGCACATTTTTCTGAAGTTCTCAAAAACATCAGCTAGCAGCAAAACACCACTTTTTAAATACAGATCATGATATTCCCCATGTTTTTGATCTTGAACGTCTTCTATATTTATTTAGCATGCTTATAATCTTCATCTGATATATTTGCATCATTTAACTGAGAGTAGAAGCTTTTCTTGTCAGGCAATTGTTTTTCCTTGAAACATTCAAAGCTATCCATATAATCATACGGGTAAACTCCTTTTCTCTTCAAAAGTTCTAACATTTCAAAAGTTCTAACTTTTCATCCGTTGTTTAAGTATATCTCTCAGGAATACCTGAGATATATACTTAAACAACGGAATGTTTTTTACCAAGTTATCGAGTGACTGTGACATGAACTGAAAACTATCTATAAACACTAAATTTGACCCAAACATGAAAGTCATATACCTTTCCATGTTATTTGGTATAACATTTATCGTTTTTTAACTTTCCGATGTGCTGCATTATAAAGTGAGCGTCATAACCCCTCAAATTATGAAATACAACAGGTATCTTTTTAGTCAACTTAAAACTGAGATTGCATGCATCATGGGCACTTCCTCTAAACTTCCCAGTTATGTGACAACGATCTCTAACTGCTCTATCGCACGTCATATATCGTTCATCACAAATATGACATTTTTCTTCTGCTGCTGTCATTGTCAAATCTTTCTTAAAATATGCATTTGTAGTTTTTTTGCAATATTTGCAATATTTTTCTTCCTCTATCATTTGTTTTAAAAACTTATAAACAGCATTTGGTCCTCTGTATGTTACAACCGGTTTGGAATATTTGTCATCGTAGCAGCAGACAACCTTGCAAAATGATAGGGTCATAACCTCTTTTGATAAACTTTTTAACCAGTTTAACAAAGACAAAATGAAAGTGATCATGACCAAGAATTTTACGAAGTTTATAAATCACATCACCATAGAAGTCAAGTTGTGGTATTCCTTGTCGCAGAAGAGTCCTTCAATTACTTTTATATTTGGAAAAAAGATCAGGGTTACGATAATAAAATTTTGCCAAGGTTTTACGAAGTTTATGGTAACGATATAAGTGATTGAGTAGCTTTTTAGTTATACAAAGATTACGAATATTAAAGTCCTCAAATCGAGTGCAAGTTCTTGAGAAATGTATAAGTTGAGAAACATACACCCCATAAGAATTTACTCGGGGAACATCCCAATCCAAGTGGGGGTAATTCACAATGTCAAAATTAAAATCACCTCTCTTGTCATATATTTTTCTAATTATTTCACCATTTTCAATCGAGAGATCTAAATCAAGAAAAGAAGCGTTATTATCAGATATATTAAGCTGAAGCTCTTTAGGTTAAATATTATTGACCATAGTTGGAAAGAAAGGGTTGTCAATGTTCAATATGTCATCCAGATACCGAGAGGTGTCATTAAAAGCTTTAATAACATCTGCCTGGGTATCTGGTGAAAGACTCGACATGAAATCTCTTTCATAGCAAAATAAAAACAAATCTACGACAAGTGGTGCACAGTTCTTACCCATAGGGATACCAACAATTTGTCTATCAACGGTGGTTTCATACCTGACGAAAATATTATCTAATAGGAAGATGAGTGCTTCACAAACTGCATAGCAAGTCCACATAGTATAATTGTCTAAACTGCCTTTAGTGAAAAACGCTTTAATATTATTACATGCCAAAAATGTAGTATTTTCTCTAGCGCATGTTTTTTGAATAAGAGAAATTAGCTTGTATTTAATAAGGTGATGTAGTAAGGTTCTATATAGTGTAGAGAAGTCATAAGTGATTATTGATGAAACTTGACCTTTATTGAAAATTTTATCAAGAACGTCTTCTGAATTTTTTATAGACCAAAATAAATTAATCGCAGAGTTTTCATAAGTTTTATCACAATATAGTTTAACGTGATCTTTAACGGCAGTAAGACAAGAAGTTAAAAGTTTGGAGATGTTTGTTGTGTTGCAGGCACTAGAATTCGAAATAAAGCGAGCCTTATACGGATTCTTATGTAATTTAGGAATCCAGTACATAGTACGCCACTATGCTTTCCTCTTTAATTGTACGATGACCGGACACGCTGTGGACCCTATGATGACGCCTACCTAAAGCCCATTGGGACGGTGGCGTTTGATGTTTGTCTATGATCTTTCTTGTCGTGCCCTTAATGGTTTATTCTCTTGTTGCTCTGGCTTCTGCCAAGTCATTGAGTACCTTCATTGTGGCTTTGTAGGCTATTGTTTTTTTGTATTATATTTACACGAGCATATTTGTGTTTTACTTATATCGCCTATTGATGCTGCCTTGTTGGTTCGAGATTAGATCATGGCAAGGATTTCTTTATTTACAGTCCTGTTTTAATGGGATGACAGTAGGGAAAGTGTGAGGTTTGGTGCACCCTAGAACCGGTTTAAACCCACAGTGGCCTACTTTGCCATTGACTGTTCCAATGCGGTAGCCCTATCGTCAACCATTTTGTGTTTGTGATGTTGTTTGCATTTATTATTACTTTTGCCTTCTCGTTTGTCTGCGCATATGTTTGCGTGTTTGTTTCTGTGTTTTGTGGTTGACTGTCCTCCTTGAATGCTACTTTTCCTGTCCGATTTTTTATATTTCTTTCTTACTTGACAAGTCGAGCTCCGAGTGGGATTCGATCTCTTGCAGCGGTAAGAGGAAAGACAGTTTTAGAAAAGAGGTTAATACCCTATCATTTTGTAACGTACAGAATGTTTAATGGTTGACCCATTTAGAGTTCGCCACTATGCTTTTCTCTTTGTGCGATGACAGAACATATTGTGGACCCTATGATGACGACTTCTTAAATCCTCAAAGGATGATAGCGTCTGATGCTGGTCTTAAATACTGTCTTGTCGTACCCTTATGGTTTGTTCTCTTGTTGCTCTTGCTTCTGTCAAGTCACTGAGTACTTGCTTTGTGGCTTTCTAGACTTTTATATTCAAATTTACATGATCATTTATGTGTTATACTTATATTGCCTGTTAATGATGCATTGTTTGCCATAATATAACCTGGAGGAGATATCTTTATTTGCACTGTCCCGTTTTATTGGGATGACACTAGGGTAAGAGTGAGATTTCGTGCACCCTAGAACCTGGTTTAAACACACAGCGGCCGTTTTTGCCACTCACTGTTCCAAAAGGCGATAGCCCTATTGTCAACCCTTTTATGTTTGTCTTGTCGTGTCTTGCCTTTGAGTTATCTTTAAAATTGTTGTTTGTTTTTGCGCGTGCTCTTGGTTGACTATGGTCCTTGAATGCCGCATTTCCTGTTTTTATATCTACTTTTACTATCCCGGCCTCAGAAGCCATCTTCTATTTTAGAACCTATTATTGTGGGTTTATATTACCATCAAACAGTTGTGCAGTTGCGCTATCTGAACGTTAGCACTATCATTTTGGTATATATAGCAACAGTCCACACCGCTTGTCAGATATACTTATGGTTGTGCAGAACTATTTGCTTACTAATAAGAGACCTACGTCCGCATCACAGTTAGCCTTCACAACTATATACTATAGCTCCCTGTCTACTAAATCACCAGACTGTGATTGGTCAAAAGGAAGTTTAGGAATCCGAGACTAATGTTACCAATGTGATGTGATGGATTTGATAAAATATAATGACCGAAATAAAACAACTTGCGAATTCACACATAAAAAAGTATATTTTCTTCAAAATGGAACATTTTATAAATATTTGTGTAGTTATGTTTTTTTTAAATTATGACTGAAAAATGAAAGTAGGTAAATTTTGACATTTGGCGTGGAAAAACGGAAAAACTGGGGGTATGCCATTTCGAAGCCAGAAACGACTAACTTCTCATAAGATTAACTATGAAAAAAGTTCCCATTTTCAGTTTCAGGCAAGGCGTGCCATATATGTCTACGAGATATAGGGCAATCAGAGCAGACCTAAAGGCTATAATGCAGGCCTATGGGAAAATCGATAGTTGTCGGTTATCACTACTCTTACTACCACTACCCTCCAAATTGGTGACAGAAGAGGGATATTTTCTAGGGGCACTAGGTGGAGAACCGAAAATATGTGATGGATATAAAGACGGAAGGACGTAGAGACGGAATGACCAAAAACAATATGTCTCCTGGCCACTTGGGGGAGACATAATGATGTCATATTTAACTGAAGTATGGATACATTTCAAACGTTGTCAAAAGTGTAGGAAAGGAGTAATTTGGAAATGTTTAGAACACGATACATATTGCAGTCTCGGTTTAATCGGGTTAAGCAGTACTAAATATTTAAATTAAAAAAATAAATTAAATTAATGAATAGTACAGAAATTTGAGCCATCCCGAAGATGGTATGCATATGACGATGATCATGAAACCTTCAATGTGGTACTTTCATACCATTCATTGGCCAAATCAAATATTCAAAACATTGTTATGTTTATTAAAATCAAGTATGAAGTATTTAAGCTCGATATGCTTACTGAAACAATTTTCTAAATGTTAAATAGAAACAAATATAATTTTAAAATGTTATCTCGGAACTACTGACGAATCATGAAAAGTATTAACACAAAGTCAAATGATATTTCTCAAAATAGAAATGAAGTGCATTGTTGTTTAAAGGCTCATCAACACATTGCATGGACGGCTCATCAACACATTGCATGGACTATTTCGAACCGTCCCAGAAAGAGGGGCCGGACTTATAGAGAATATTATGTCAGTGTCTTTTACTATCAAGTTTATTAGGCGAGGCTTTGAAAACGAAGAATGGCGAGGCTCTACGAGGCTTAGAAACCGTTTTCGTGCAGAGCCTCGCCCATTCTTCGTTTTTGTGCAATGCCTAATAAACTTGATAGTAAAAAGCACTGGCATAATATTCTATTTATCATGTAGATTATCCAAATTTTCTGTATGAATTACTATTATTACCTATTTCTCAGAATGTTACGCTTAGCGAGGACGCCGCCATGTTGTTGTTTTTTGTTTGTTTTATGACGTCAGGCAACGTTACGTGTATGACGTCAGATAACGTTACGTACAATAAACGCCGAGGAATTCCGCATTGATTTGCTTTATTGGTCAGTGCCTAATTAAAGCAAAATGTATTAAGTCACCCCTTTATTATGCAGAAAAGGGCATATCTGCACGATAAATAGGAATCTTAGAATTATGTCCTACTCATAATCAGAGATGTATGTTTATTGTTTCCAGTCATAATATTTGTTTTTAAAATAAATACACATATGTATACCATTTATATACATGTATAGCTATTAATAAATTAATGTAACACACCTTTTGCACATGTATTTATAATGATGATTATAATACAATTATTACACATATGTTGCATATTATGCACCATAGTTTGGTATTACGAAAACAATCCTGTCCTACTCCTACTTAGAGATGAATGTTGATTATCAGTCGTCGTTTTCAGTCATAATTAAAAAAATAACTACACAAATGTAAACCATGTATACATATCTATTAATAAATTAATGTTACAAACCTTTTGCACATGTACCTATAATGATGATTATCATACAAATACTACAAATATGTTGCACAGTATGCACCATAGTTTGGTATTATTTTTTTTTTTTATTAAACTTTGTTCAGCACAAATCCTAATTGACCGTACCATCTTGAATCGAAGCCTAATTTCCCCATGTATTCGTCTCTCGTATGATTAAAATGCATCTCCTCCGCGCAATCTAACGCAAACTGTTGATAATCTAGATAAAACTTGTTTGCAAATATTTCTTTCCTCGTGGCGAGCAAAGGGAGATCACCAGTCCCAAAAACGCAAATCATCCTGACACGCATTCCATGACATGGCCAATCGTATATACCATCTCCCCAGTTCTTAAAACGAGCAACAAATGGTTTTATGTTGGGATCTGTTTCAGGTAGACCTGTAATAAATAAAGAGATGCATTTTACATCCCTTCTTTCCGTGGTACAGTGATTCAGTGGAACCACCTGGACAGCAACAACAATATCAGCTACCGAACGGTATAGGGATTCAAGTCTTGACCATTTCATTTCATGTCCATTTCAATATGTTACTAATACAACTCGCGCCCTCTCTGAAGTTATAGAACAGTATTAGTCCTAATTCACACATTAACACAATCAAGAAAAGATAGATTTTAAACAACATTAGAATAGTATACGCTGAAAGTATACTGTGCATATGTTAAAGTTAAAATGTAAAATAAGTTATCAGTTGGCGCTGTGGCCTAATGTAAAGGTATGCGGATTGCCAGTTTTGAGTTCTCGAGTTCGAATCCTATGTTGAGCGAACTTTTTTATATTGATGTTGCTACAACGAAAACCGGATTAACTAGACGGGTGATCCGTGGAACACGTGTATCGCCTGTCAACGCTTTGTGAGTATAACAAGTTTTTTTGGACCCAGATAAATGACCTTGACAAACTGGCTTGAGTAAATTTTCGCGAAGAAAACAATAAGTATTTAACCCATATAATGACCTTCGGTGTGACTTGACCTTTATATTTTAGTATGGCCATATCGATGTAGCCATGATACATATATATTGAAATTTTGATGAATGAATGGTGTTTTACGGCACGTCGACACATAAATCGGTCATATTGTGCGCAAAAACTCATGAAAAATGAAGAAATGAAGTATTAATTAAAAATTAATGTAAATATATAAAGACAAAACCATTAAAAAATAAGGGATGAAAAGGTAGCAATATAAACTATATATGTAAATCAACAAATGCCCGTCAACGGGCATATAAACAAGTAAATATATATAAGAACACATTATAATGATTTATATAGTCTGATTTCTCTAAAACAAGACTAAAATCTATAGTATCAAATAACTCTTTGATGGTATTAACATTGTAGAAACTTTGACGCATAGGATCAAAGTCTACACATTCCAACAAGATGTGTTTGACCGTTAACGGTGCAAAGCAGGGTATGCATTCTGGTAATTGCTCAGCTTAAATATGAATGAGTATAACGTGTATGCCCTATCCTGCACCGGGCTAGGAGAACTTCTTCTCGACGAATGGGTCTACTAGAGGAACGCCATTCTCCAAGTAACGGTTTAATTGAATGGAGTTTATTGTTAACTCACAAATCCCAAGCGGCTTGCCAAAAGTTACGAATAAATGTGTTAATACAACTTTTAAAATCAGTATAAGGTAATTTAGTATTAGATATATCAGCACTATCAGCTCTATCATTACCACGTATTCCTACATGGCGTGGAAGCCAGCAGAAAATAATAACATTATAAACTATAAGAGAATTGTACTTTTCTAAAAGCTGAAGCACAACTGGGTTATCATGTTTCATATTACCCAGTGCTTGAAGAGATGAAAGGGAATCAGAAAATATTACAAAATGATCACCATCAGATTCCTGAATATAATTTAAGGCAAGTTCAATTGCCTTAAGTTCAGCTGAAAAGATAGAGGCCTTGTCAAGCAGGCGGCTCTTTATGCTGTGTTTGGGAACAACAGCTGCTGCAGCTACCTTATCTCCATCTTTAGAACCATCTGTGTTTATCTCCATCTTTAGAACCATCTGTGTTTATCTCCATCTTTAGAACCATCTGTGTATATATGTTGAAAGCTACTACTGTATTTCGATTTAATTTCATTAAATTTGCTTTGAAAGACAGTAGGGTCTGTACTGGATTTGTTACTATTACAAAGATCAAAAATAATTGTTGGTGTTTCCAAAGTCCACGGTGGAATTTGTGGTACTTTGTACTTGGCAATTAAATTTAGGTCGATTTCAGTGTCTCCTAATTTTGTTTAATACGAAGACCAAATGATCGAATGGCCTTCGGTTTTCGATCAAAAAGAGGTTTATAACTTAGATGAAAAACATTATCGAAAGTTGGGTTTGAAGGGTTAGACTTTAATTTAATGGCGTATTGAAGGGCTAATTTGTCCCGTCTATGAGTCAGTGATGGTTCATTAGCTTCAACATATAGACGTTCGGCTGGTGATGTACGAACGGCACCTAAGGCGAGTCGTAATCCTTGATTATGTATAGGATCGAGCATCTGCAAGTACGACTTGCGAGTCGATCCATATACTATCGAGCCGTAGTCCAGCTTGGATCTGATAAGAGATCTATACATTTGTAAAAGTACTTTACGATCTGCTCCCCAATTAGTGTTTGCAACAACTTTAAGTAAAATAAGAGCTTTAAGGCACTTGGCCTTCAAGTATTTAAGGTGTGGTATAAACGTCAATTTGCGGTCGAAAATAAGACCAAGGAATTTTGTTTCATCCACTACTGGTATTGGTGACCCATCCAGTGTTAGATGAGGGTTTTCATGATGTTTACGTAGTTGACAAAATTGCATAGAATTAGTTTTAGATTTAGAAAATTTAAAACCATTTTCATCCGACCAGGTCTGAAGTTTATTCAGACATTGTTGCAGTTGTCTCTCAATAGTGTTCATGTTTTTTGCACGATAACGTATGACAAAGTCGTCAACATATACAGAGCAATCCACACCAGGACTGATGCATTTAACTATACTGTTAGTTTTTGATGAATAAATATCAATAAATGAGAAAGTTATAGCGAACGTTAAGTTTTCGTAAAAAAAACATGTCGATGTTGTCATGATGAGTATATATTAAAAGTTTGATGAAGAAATATCAAGAAATGAAAAATTTAGAGCCAACGCTATGTTTTTGTGAAGAAAAAAGAGAGTATTTAACCCATATAATGACCTTCAGTGTGACCTTGACCTTTATATTTTAGTATGGTCATGTCGATGTTGTCATGATGAGTATATATTGAAAGTTTGATGAAGAAATGAGAAAGTTATAGCCAACGTTATAAGAGTATGAGAGTGGACTTTTGGAAACGGCCGAACACGATACATACGAAATATTGCAGTCTCAATTTGACTGAGACTGTTCATGAACGGTAATGAAATATGCTTGCTTTCGCTCACGCCCCCTAGCCCCGGGTTGAGCAGAACTCAATATTCATAAACTCATTAGTACAGAATTTTAACCATCCCGAAGATGGCATGCATATGGTGAAGGGACATAGCGACCTTTATACTTATTACACCCACCCCCATGTCCAGCGGCGTATGGTCCCAGTATATAACAAAAGTCTATGCCCTGAAGAGCGAAATAAACAAAACGGAATTTAGTTGGGAGCAGCGGTTATGAAGCCTGCGCAGCACAAGTAACATCCTAAAGACTAAATCAAAAACCAGACAACATATCCTATGGGTGGTTAAACAATACCCAGAGCCTTTATCGGCCGGAGTAGTGGAACCACCGAATCGAAATTTAAGTAAGAAAACAAAAGCAATTGAAAATGTATCACCGATATCTAAATAGAGATATATCTGGGCTAAAGCTCAATGTGTAAATCTCTCAATACGATGTCCGACACAATAAACCTATAGCCCAGTTTGGTAATTACTTAAAAAGATGTCCCTTTAAAATCTCTTCACCTTTTAGCACACTTTGCTCACAGGAAGTTGGATATTACAACTCTGCATGTCCAAGAGTAATAATTTGCATACCCAATAGTATGAACCCTTACTGTAAATCACTGTTAGACATACATTGCATGGGCAAATTGTTCTATTTAATTAAATATCAGATGACGAGACACGCTCAATAAAGCTTTTGTATGAAGTAAACATATAAAGCGTGTTTTTCATTAATTGTGTTTTGCTTTTGTTTTTGTTCCAAAACAATAAAGAATTACCAGAAAAGTTTTGTATTTAGTAAAGCTAAATTATTAACATATTATTCTTCATTGAGGTCAAGTACATTGTATTTATATTAGCTATAACCTAGATAATATTCAATATAGCAATGCTAAACATGCTAAACAAAGAAATAACTTTAATCTGGCCTCATCTTATATACCTGAACTGCTCGGTCGGTCATGTAGCATTGCAGCAGTCAATAAGCAAGCTGTCCATGCTTTTTCAATGACCAGTTAGCGTTGGGAAATATCTCTTTACAAGCTCTTCGGTTTTGATATAAGAGAAGTAATTTGCTCACAGAAAGTTAAAAATATGACAACTCTGTATTTACCATTAAAGCGTAGCAAACTACGTTTAATTATTTAAATACCATTAAAGGCATAATAATTTCAACAAAAAAAATGAATGTTACCGAACGGGGCTTATATATATATACCGTGTAAGTAATAAACTGTTGTCCGAAATCATTGACCGTTTCAGTTTATTTTTTAGGACATACTATCACTGATATTGAGCACTATTGCGGTTTACAACGAAAGACGGATTAAAAATGGTTTCACAAGCTTGAATAAGGTAGTAAACCAAGTATTAAACCGTTCTCATTAGCTTTAGGTACAAGCCAACTAGCCTTATATATAGCTATAGTAGCTTTAAGTTTACCCTCTGTAAGATGACCGAATTGTTGGTTGTGGATTATCCTTTATAAGATGTCAGCACACCTAATTGCGGGTTGTGGATTACCCGTACACCGAATTGTGGTTTACCTCTATAAAATGGCGTGATTTGCGATTTACCTTTATAAGCTCCTGGTACACCAAGATGAGGGTTGTGATTTAATGAAGAGAAGAACGTTTCATCGGGGACGCTGACGCTTCTTGTCCAGTTGAGGAAGTCTTTGGCTCTTTGATCATGGAGCACGTAATCGACGAATCCACGGTTAACAATGATGTGCACGGAACCTTTGGTCGCCACAATGTTGTGGGGCGGAGTGCCAGCTTTCGTCCATCGATCCTTATTCGCTCTAGTGATAAAAAGTGTATTTTGTCATTAGTTTTTTTTTGGCAAAGCTATATAATGGCCGTATACAGATGCGGCAATTGAAGTGATACTGTTCAATTTCGGGTATTCTTTTATACAACCTGAAGTCTAATCCTGTTGAAATAATGTATATACGGATAAAAAGTCACAGAAAAAGCCTATAGTACAATGCGAAAGTTCAACTTCACACTGGTGTAACTATATTTTAATACAAAAGACGATACAACAGTTTTGCGTTTACCTCTCGACTACTTGAACATATATATGCTAATTATAATGCGGCTTACCTCTGGATCAAATAGATATTAGAGAAAACATCTTACACTCTTATCACCGAAGTGGAGTTTCGTTAAGTTATAAAAAGGCTCCAAATAATTAAACGAAGTTCGCTTTATTTAATTAAATGTAAAAAAATAATATATGCGTACACAATAGCTACTGGCTTTGTCTAGTTCTTATTATATTTTCAACTTTTTAAAACCATTGTAGAATGCGCACACCTGTATGAACTATTTGGTTTTAACAACTCAAGCATCAATTAGATGCCCGTGTTACCTTTTATACAGCTAACCACTCTTTACTTCATCCGGGATGACCTAGATTTTCGTTTTGTAATTTGAAATAGGAAATCCAATAATGCTTGAAGTCCAAATTACGGAAATGTTTTATCTCTGGTACTCGGGAGCACTAATTCGTATACTCTAGTTTACTGAAGGTGATATTGTTTCCACGCATATAACTCAGTGCACCCATTTCAATGCTGGTGTAGAAGAAAAGCAAAACAAACTCTCAACTATGTTCTCAATGTTCAAATTACTAAACCACAACCATTAGAAGCCCGTTTATAGAGTGCCTGCGCCACTACAAATATCTCCAAACGTTTAACTTATTGTTTTACTGCTGTTAAAGGTCACTTCACACAATATTGTCCTAAAGCTTATGGCAACCCCGGAATAAATTAGTTTCGGTCAATTTAAAATTCAGAAGTCGTTCTCGATAAATCAACTTGCATTTTGAAGTACTGTTCCACAATTTAGACAATATTACCACGGAATCTCATCAAAGACAAGCTTATTGTTTTTATTGATAAGACTTTTGCTAGATAAAAAACGTTACTGTTGGCCACATGTTCAATCTGTTTTATTGATGTTTTGTTTCAAAGGATGCAAATCCCTTTAAAGAGATACAAGCCAACCTTGACACCGTTAAACCTCGCGGCGTGCTGTTAGTTTGTCAACATAATTTGCATATTTGCAAATCATTGTTAATAGTTTTTAAAAAGTTCAAAGGAAATTTATTTTTTCGAATTCCATTGCACCAATATTATATTTAACACTTAACCCGATAAGGACAGGTATAATAGCCTTTGCGTCCATTGTAAACGCCAGGTTTTTGGGGGAAATGATCATTAGCCAGACATTGTAAACCCTGAGTTACTCGCAGGCCGATCAGGGTTTACAATGTTCGCATAAATGGAATGGTCTTAATTCAAAGAAAAAACTGTATATTATATATATATATATACCGGCTTAAAGGATAAGCCTTTCGTAGAATAACAAAGAAAATGTGAAAACTCCACTTTCTATTACAACTTAGTTAAATATATGCAAGCAGAAGTAAAGTCAAAATAATACTGGTGGTCATGTGGTGTAATGTTAATGTTTTATTTTGTATTATAACTTCAAGATTACCGTGAGTTCCATTATTGTTTTACTGCATCTTCAAGATTACCGTGTGTTCCATTATTGTTTTACTGCATCTTCAAGATTACCGTGTGTTCTATTATTGTTTTACTGCATCTTCAAGATTACCGTGTGTTTCCATTATTGTTTTACTGCATCTTCAAGATTACCGTGTGTTTCCATTATTGTTTTACTGCATCTTCAAGATTACTGTGTTTCCATTATTGTTTTACTGCATCTTCAAGATTACCGTGTGTTTCCATTATTGTTTTACTGCATCTTCAAGATTACCGTGTGTTTCCATTATTGTTTTACTGCATCTTAAAGATTACTGTGTTTCCATTATTGTTTTACTGCATCTTCAAGATTACCGTGTGTTTCCATTATTGTTTTACTGCATCTTCAAGATTACTGTGTTTCCATTATTGTTTTACTGCATCTTCAAGATTACCGTGTGTTTCCATTATTGTTTTACTGCATCTTCAAGATTACCGTGAGTTCCATTATTGTTTTACTGCATCTTCAAGATTACCGTGTGTTTCCATTATTGTTTTACTGCATCTTCAAGATTACCGTGAGTTCCATTATTGTTTTACTGCATCTTCAAGATTACTGTGTTTCCATTATTGCTTTACTGCATCTTCAAGATTACCGTGTATTCCATAATTGTTTTACTGCATCTTCAAGATTACCGTGAGTTCCATTATTGTTTTACTGCATCTTCAAGATGACTGTGTTTCCATTATTGTTTTACTGCATCTTCAAGATTACCGTGTGTTCTATTATTGTTTTACTGCATCTTCAAGATTACCGTGAGTTCCATTATTGTTTTACTGCATCTTCAAGATTACCGTGAGTTCCATTATTGTTTTACTGCATCTTCAAGATTACCGTGAGTTCCATTATTGTTTTACTGCATCTTCAAGATTACCGTGTGTTTCCATTATTGTTTTACTGCATCTTCAAGATTACCGTGTGTTTCCATTATTGTTTTACTGCATCTTCAAGATTACCGTGTGTTTCCATTATTGTTTTACTGCATCTTCAAGATTACCGTGTTTCCATTATTGTTTTACTGCATCTTCAAGATTACCGTGTTTCCATTATTGTTTTACTGCATCTTCAAGATTACTGTGTTTCCATTATTGTTTTACTGCATCTTCAAGATTACCGTGAGTTCCATTATTGTTTTACTGCATCTTCAAGATTACCGTGTTTCCATTATTGTTTTACTGCATCTTCAAGATTACCGTGAGTTCCATTATTGTTTTACTGCATCTTCAAGATTACCGTGTGTTCCATTATTGTTTTACTGCATCTTCGAGATTACCGTGTTTCCATTATTGTTTTATTGCATCTTCAAGATTACTGTAATTCCATTATTGTTTTACTGCATCTTCAAGATTACCGTGTGTTTCCATTATTGTTTTACTGCATCTTCAAGATTACCGTGAGTTCCATTATTGTTTTACTGCATCTTCAAGATTACCGTGTGTTTCCATTATTGTTTTACTGCATCTTCAAGATTACCCTGAGTTCCATTATTGTTTTACTGCATCTTCAAGATTACCGTGTGTTCTATTATTGTTTTACTGCATCTTCAAGATTACCGTGTTTCCATTATTGTTTTACGGCATCTTCAAGATTACCGTGAGTTCCATTATTGTTTTACTGCATCTTCAAGATTACCGTGTGTTCTATTATTGTTTTACTGCATCTTCAAGATTACCGTGAGTTCCATTATTGTTTTACTGCATCTTCAAGATTACTGTGTGTTCCATTATTGTTTTACTGCATCTTCAAGATTACCGTGAGTCCCCAGACTTGACACCCAGCTGATGACTGTAGGACATGCGATAAAACTGATCAATAAACCTCTTGTTGAGACTGTTTGTGCGATAAAAATGATCAACAAACCTCTTTTCGAGACTGTCTGTTCTGTAGGACATGCGATAAAACTGATCAACAAACCTCTATTTTGAGATTGTGTTTATTATGCAAGGCTAGCAGTTACTATTGATTGATTGATTCTTTATTTCCTCCATAATATAAAATATACAGGAGAGTCAAAATAACATATATACACAGTGAATACACATACACAAAAACAAAAAGACAGTACATGACAGTTAAGTTATATACAAGAACAAGAACACATTTATACAAAACAAACACATATTTAAACTTGACAGTTTGACTTATTTAACATATGTACAAACGGACGGAGATTAACAGGAAATGTTCCTCCACTTTATAATAAAGTATATGTGTAGAAATAATATTTATTCAAGTACTCTTGCCATAGATAATCCAAAGGCCGACATGTCTTGCCGAAACGAAACACAAGAACATACACTTCATGGATTCTTGGATTGACATAAGTTTCATATGTATTTGTTTTCAAACCTGATCCTTAGAATTAAGATAAAAAGGATAGCATTTTTGAAGGTTCTAAATATTTCTTTTCAACGATAAGTTACTGGCAAGCATATAGCAAAAATTTGATTTAAGTTTTAAATCAATTATTAAATTTAAAATTCTATCTTGATATAATATTCAATACAAACATTTATTATGCAAAGTATTTGTAAATAAAACATAGTCTCATTAGTTCAAAGAAACTTAACATACTTTAAATAGGAGCCCTATATATACACAATATTTAAAGATTTCGTCATATGATGTAAGTATCTGAACGTGGTTTTAGAAATAGCAACCGTTTGTTTGTCCGACATGTTTAAAGACGGAAAGCCGGACACTAATTCTATAATTTGATTAAACGCGCTTAAGTTACAAAGTTGGTCATACTTATTTAAGCCGCATATTTTGTGTATCTTGCATAATAACGAATGCCGCAAGGTATTGTTTGATGAACAAAATAAAATTAAATGTTCAGCTACCCTTTCTGTAATTAATTTGCACTTTGGACAAACAGTTAAATATTTGCGTGCAAATAGTTTACCAATGACAAATATGACAGTTCTACAGTACGGTAAATAATCACGATATAATTGGGAGAAGTACCAGATACTGTTTGGCGTTATTTCCCCTTGTATCTTGAGAAAATTATTAAGACTATAATCTTGGATAAGTCTTGATCTGAAATCAAGTTCGGCTGACTTATGTATATTTGATTTAAGTCTTTTTTTCCATTGTCTTAACGTAGGAAAAAATGCAGTAGAAATATATTCCGTTAAAACGTAAGTTAATTGGTATTTCCCTAATATACGGTAAATGTCTGGCATAAAGCCTTGTGTTTTACGTGGGTGAGACATAAATTGCATAAGTCTATTAGCGAAAATTGTCTGTATTCTAAATCCTTTATTAATGCTGCATAATTGGCCAAACAACAATAACTTACGCTTATCAATTTCATATTCGATTCTTGTGAGACCGATTAAAGCTAGTGCGACGTCACTACGAGTTTGTTTAGGCAGAGACTGCATATATTTAATACATTGAACATGTACACGCTCTAAAGACTTCAATTGAGTGTCAGAAATGGTGTTCCATAGTTCGCAGCCGTATAATACCCTCGATAGTACAACCGTTTGATATAAATGTTTTACTGTTATTGGGTGAAGACCATTTTGATGGACGCCACAGTCGGACAATCCAAAGTATGTTTTACGTAGTTTTGTGCATGCGTCTTTAATGTTTTCATTTAGACTCATGTCCTTACTGCATAAAATACCTAAATGAACATATGTGTATGTTTCATCAACAATGTTTTGGCCTAAGTGCCATAGCCTTGGATTCCTCTGTGAATCAGAAAGGCGTTCGTTAAAAACAACAACATTACATTTATTAGCATTATATGTATATTTTTCACGGATAGAGTTGTTATGACATATTGACATAAGTTTTTCTAAGCCGTTCTTAGTGAGTGAACTGAGCACCATATCATCCGCCGATGTTGGGCAACTGTAACCAGTATCATTAATTTTCAGACCGTAGGGTGATTGGTCTTATTTATCCATAAGATCATTAATGAAAACTAAGTATAAATACGGGCTCATTACTTGGCCTTGTCTGGTACCCTGTAAAATGGGGAACCAATCCGAGGATTGGCCTTGTGATTTAACACAGCTATAAACATTTTCAAACATACTTAGAATAATTTTAAAAATAGATTTTTTAATCCCCGTCCTATACAGTTTCAGCATCAAGATGCTATGAGAAACGTGGTCAAATGCTTGTCTCACGTCCAGGAAGCAAGTGAAAAGTTTAGAACTGTTTTCTTTTGCAAAGTAGATACTTTCACGAGAAAGGACGTCATTTTACAATTAATATTTCTTTGAAATCCTCCTTGTAATGTGTTAAACTTGAGCGTACTAGACTGTTCTAAAATTTTAAGTAACACTTTTTCATATACCTTTAACATGGTAGAACAGAGAGAAATAGCCCTGTAACTATTAGGGTCCATTTTGTTTTTATTATTTCCTTTGTAAAGGGTCGAAATAATACCCTTTTTCATATCAACGGGTATATGTGACAATGACGACATATAATTGAATAATTTTGTAATAACGGCAAGTAAAATCGGGCCACCGTAAATTATATTTTCGTAATAAATGAGATCATTGCCACAGGCTTTTTTCTTTTTACAGGATTTTAATGCCTTTTCAACCATATATATAGTTATAACGATATCGTCGCACCGATGATAAGTTAATTGCGACTTAATGTTCGATAACTCTTCATCGCATGAATTTGCATAAGCGGATTCAAAACTATTATCTTTAGGCGTGTAGAGTTCGTAAAAATAATTTTTCCAGCCCATATTTATATCGATGGGATTTTCGCAAGATTGTCCATTAAAATTCATTTTAAGGGTAGTTTCTACTTTTTTATTTCTTTTCCGTCTATTAATCAATTTCCAAAACTCATTATTGTCCATTTCCGCCGCTATATCAATTTCTCGCTCTAAGCTAGATAAATAATTTTGGACGGTGGCACGATGAGTTTTGCGGAAAACATTTTTCGATGCCTTATAATTTTTAAAGCTTGCGGATGAAACATTGCGTGGGCGATTTTCATTTAACCAATTAACCCTTTTTAGATTCATTTCATTGTGTAAATTTGTTAATTCGCGATTCCAATACGGTTTTATAAATGGTTTGAACTTTGATATAGGAATGCATCTATTTGTCGCATTGTTTACTACATTAACGATGGCTGAATATAATGAGTCAACGTTATCCAACGAAAATATCTGTGATAAAAGCAACATATTTAACGTTTTGTCGTTATTTAAGAAATGTGTGAAATTATCTATGTTTTTCTGTTTAACGTTATGCCAATTAATATTATGATACGTATTGTTTGAACGAGATATATTTTCAACTTCGCATTCGATTTTGCAAACTATCGGGCGATGGGTCGAAACATTTAAGCAATTATCGTCCATAATTCGGCATGATTTTATCATTTCAATATTTTCTGATTGGATTAGTATGTGATCAATGAGTGTCTCACGGTCACTGTTATATGGTACATTACTAAATTCTGCTCCGGAGCATAACTCGAGTGCATTTACGGCTAGCAAACTATAATTAAGCATCAAATCTACCAGCAGTTTTCCTCGACTATCAAATTTAAAATCGCGTTGGTTTCGAGAAGCTAATTCTGTATTATAATCTCCCATTAAAAATGTTATACCCTTTGTTTTGTATATGCATAATAAAGTCTCTATTTCGTCTATACAGCTATTATACGTGGCAATAGAGTGGTTTTTACATGGTAAGTATAATTGAAATACAAATATAGAATGTCCTAAGGTAGGCTTTATCTGGATGCCTAAAACGTATTTACTGTCAATGTGTAAAGGTGAAACAATGTCATTTAAACGCTTATTCCAGAATATGCATATCCCACCCTTACCAACTCTCCGGTTGCTTGGCAACATGAGATCAGGATCAGATATTAAATGACATGAAAAAATTATTGTTAATACAATCAAGAAAATGTAAGTCGTGATTGAATAACCAGTGTTCGGCAATGCCGCAAACATCTATATAATTGTTTTGTAAAAAATCGCTCAAATAACTCGCGCTAGACATTATTCCGGTCGCATTCCATGTAGCAATATTAAGACATATGTTTCTAGAGCCTGACATGATTACTAGTAATCAAGATCACAGTCAGATTCAAGCGCTGCATAACGGTTCGAGTCCGTGTAATTGACCCGGCCCCACTCAGCTCGCGTGTATTTCGACGTTTGTGAGAACCTATCAGAGTTATAACTGTTCGGATTGTCATTAACAAAGTCATTGTGACGAGCTTTATATGAACCATACGAAACCCATGGTTTGCAGGTACAATAGCTCAGTTTGTCCAAACCCAAGTTTAGATTTTTCAGATGGGTGGGAAGGTAAGAAAATTCATGTTTTTCACATGTATGAACTGTTTGTTTGGACTTAAAACACTACTTTTTGGTGCTTACTAATGATGCTTTTAGTATACTGGGTGCTTATTACAACGGTGAATTTCTTAACTTTGTAAATACAGTTCCTATCTAAAACAACTGATAACCAAATTAATAAAGATAAAGAGGAATCACTGATATCACTGATGTGTTTTTTCACTGTCAAAGGGCTATTCAAATTTGACAGGTAGGGGAGTGAGAAGGCAATGTTAAAAAAATGTTTTGGAGTCGGGCCGATTTTTTTGGACCGGTCGTTTTCTGGCAAACAAACATGATTTTCGGGCCGATTGTTTAGGACCGGTCGCTTTCTGGCAAACAAACATGTTTTAAATTATGGCCGAAAACACTTTTATATTATAAACAGAATACTTATAGTCAAACACGTAACGTTATTGCTTTTATACCCACATCAGCGTCAAATAAAAGCCTAGTGTGTTTTGCTGTTTAATATCCTATTATTTATATATATGTATAGGGAGAAATATTTGTGATCTACCAAGGACAGACAACCTTCGGACGAATACGGCAGGGCGCCTAGCTATGACGATATACACAGAAATTCACTTCCTAAAAAGGATAGCTGCAACACACGCTGATTAACTGTATCTACATCATAACCCACTCATCTGGAGGCAAAACTAACATATAGACGCAAACATACATACAATTATAGCTCATATGAGTGGGCCACATTTAAGCATTCAACCACACACAGCTATATTGAGACAGTGACAATGAAAGGTGCCGGATCTTGGGGATACTGTGAATTCAGTAAATATATTAAAGGGAGATAATTTGAACTCACTACGGCAACTTTCGAAATTTGGGATCTTGTAAGAGATTCACGTTCACAAAGCAGAATTATATATAAGGAGAAGTATTATATATATGTGTATATAATATATAGATATGTTGAGGAATTCAACTATTTGAGTAACTCTTCCAACAATTTACATTTAGTATATGCTTTTTAATATTACACATTGTACACTGTTTATTTACCTGCATGTCTAAGCCTAATTATATTCATGGCCTAATGATGTCATTACTGTAATACAAGATTTCATTTGATTTAAACAAATATACGAATCGCACTTGCATATCGTTTAATTGATCTGAAGTAACCTAAACAGTACGTAATACATCATGAACATAAAATGTTGACCTGGATTTGTTCGGACCTTGAAATTGTTAGTCAAAATATAAAACTGCCCGTTTTTTAAAGTCAAATGATCAAGTAAACAACATCAGTAGAGCGCTGTGGTGTAGTTGAAGAGCGTTGAACCCCGGATCAAATAGTCGTGGGTCCGATCCCTGCCATGACCATATGTGTCCCCGAGGTAGACACTTTATCTGAATTTGCATTGTACTGGTTCTGCACAGGAAGACATCGAGAGTGATTGAATGTTTTTATCAAAGGTGTAAAGCAAATAAGCCTTCAAGTGTAGCTCGCACGAGAGTTTCGTGCGCCGACAGTATATATAGTTTTGGCGGATAAAACCCGCTCGCCATTCGAAGTCATTGCATTGTTACATAAAGAGCGTGTACTTATGCCTGGGTAATCCCCCACCCGTCCAGTATTTCCATTTTTTGTTACGATGTTTATTTGCACCTGTTTTATATTAGCAGGTTGTCCACATCGGCAAGTTGCACACGCGCTCTTATACAGTTAGATGTTTTACAGTGTCGATGAGTAATCGAAGAGTTGCAGTCAGGTAGAGTTACGATACTTCAAGGCCTCTCCAGTAGATAAAGAAATATAGACGTTTCCAGTCAAGGATCGTTTCAAGCAGTGAACTAATAATCAGTGAATGGGCACATAATCGAATCTCGCACAATCTCGTATGGCTAAAACGAGAAAGATAAGCGTCTCTGTACATGATCAGAAATTGCATCGTGATCGCTGGGCGCTCTTTAAAAAAGCTTAAAACTGCGACAGGTGCCCGGTTAATGCTATCAATCCATTGTTATGAATATAGAGGAATGGGTTTATTGTACCGGTAATCAGATTAGCGTTAATCTAGTTGTAATAAGGATGAAATTGTTATACCTTCTTTGCTATTTTGACGTTTAGCTTCTATACATACACATATTCTTTCAAGGTTTATTAAAATCAGAGTTTATTAATAGCAAATGCTGGTTAGCGGTTGATGACAATTTTTATTTTGAGTGTTTGTAAAAAAGGGCATTACCACTAAGTTAAGCCGCCTACTAGAGTTTAGAGTGCTTTCTTTGTGTATTCATTTCGAGATGTCATTAATAAAAGGGGATGTATATAAAATACATAGTATACATGCACACAATTTCAGTATTAAATATGTTTTTTTATCTTTTTTTTTTCTAAATGTGTATTCATTCTGAAATATAATATAATATAATTACGAAACTCTGGTTAAACTGGTCTGTGGTTAATCTTGCGTGTTTTTTTTTTGTTGTTTGTTTACAAATGTTCTCAATTCACTGATTTTTGACACTATGCTGACGATACCGGGAAATTAATCCATTCCAGTGACACCTAGAAGTACAAACAGATGATGTACATACGTAGTAGGTCTGCTACAGGTGCACAGACGTGTTTGGTCTGTGGCAGGTGTGATGTGAACAGGTGACAATTAGCTGCCAAATGAAAGCCTATGCAGATGCTATGTTCACTACACAGATGCCAAGGTTGGAGAGAATATATGTATTTTGATGGTTGTGAAAGTCTAATATGCATCAACAATATTATATGTGTCCAACACTTGCCACTGGATTTTCTGGAATACACTGGATGTTGACAAATCATGTCAAATTCTTATGGGTGGGAGGTGGGGTGGGGAGGGATATACTGATGGTGATTTCTTTCTGTCCTGAAGGTCCGAAGGGGTACAAAAGCATATCTGGCTTTAGATGAAAGAAACACGAAAACTATTTAAAAGGTAAATTACTTAAAATTAGAATACACGTGACAATTTGATTTCAGGACACTTTGGCACCAAAGTATATCGGCACCTAGACGTTTTGGCACCAAACCATTTCGGACATAGTCATTTCGGCACTCAGACGTTTCGGCACCATTTTATATACGGCCATGAAATATGAATTTACGAAGTTGTCTGTAGATATAGATGTATACATGTGTTACTTGTCGTATGTTTGTTTTTTTATTAGTATATCGTACGTGTTACATAGGTCAGATTCAATAAGATAAATTAGACAAAAAAACATGAAGGGATAATAAAATGGATAGGCTTACACATATGATTATTTTAAATTTAATTGAATATTTTATTTTTTTAACAAAACAACAATTTCACAATGCATACGAAACATCGACTAAATAAGTAATTTAGTAAGTAACTAAGTATGCCCTTAGTGAGTAACATGACAGGTTCAGACACACAGCATATCTTCTTCTAATGAACTAACACTTATTCCACATGTCACAATGATTTTTAAATATATATAGCATCTAGTTACCCAACGTCAAAGTTATATTGTGATAGTGTTTGTGACCATTTCTTACAATTAGATTCACTCTACTGGCATCTCAATTTCATCAGCAGGTGGCGCGTCGTCTTTTTCTACCATATGTGTATATATATATCGTTGTTGCAATACAATCAACAGTTAATAATATATAAAAGCATGTTTGGTAGAATAACAAAGAAAATTGAAATCTCTAATGTTTGTTTATGCAACATGTGCAAGCATTGATACAGGAATAATAAATCGATGTGCTAATTTGCGAATTTATGTATTTAATAGAAATATGTCCATGAACATGATTGCTTTTAGAATTGGCTCCAGTCAACTAGCAAATTTAAAATAACTAGATAATGAAATGGGTGGATACAAAAAAGCAACACTTTCCGACAGGAATGCAAATTCCATCTTATAATAATGACTTATTTGTTGTGTTGAGTTAAGTAAATCGTATAAATGAAAACTTTGCTGCACTGTGGACTATTACTACATTCATTTCGTTAATGAGTAATGAAACAGATGTTTGTTTCTTTGTGTGTATTTTCTTATTAATCATAATCACATGTTCAGTATGGAATGTATTGTGTTTTTATAGTATTCGAAGGGACATCGTGAGATGAAGTTATTAATTTTAATAGCTATATGAAGACGGTTTTGTGTGATACATGTATGCACGTTCCAAGGCGGAAGCCCTATTGTCAACCCTTTTGTGTTTGTGATGTCATTTGCATGTTTTATTACTTTAGCCTTCTCGTTTGTCTGTTTGCGTGTTTGTCAATATACTTTAAAAGTGCCTAATAATAATAATAATAATAAAAATGAACACACTGTGTTTCAATTTCTCAATGTACGTGGTAATGTTGTTTTTACACGATATGCACGATAGGCAGTACGCAAACCAGATATTGGCGCGTGTCAAGTTAGTTGTACATCACTTTGTTTTAATTTGTACAGCTTATAATCATATTAGAAAGAAATATATCAGAAAATATTACATACAAAGGCAAAATATGTTTAAATTTGTAACACTGCTACAATCTTCCAAGAAGAAAAAAAACTGAGAAAAGCATTACCCTTTATAGGGAGCGATAAGCCGACGTAAAACAATGAATGTGCGAAAATAAATTTACTCAACTTATCGATTGATTATTATCACAATTTTTTTTTATTAATTCAATCATTGGTTTCTATTAATTAAATCATAAGTTTGATGTAATTACAGGCCGCAATCAGGGGCGTAGCTTGGTGAATTTGGACTGTACGCCCGATAGGGTTCCAAGGGGCGATTGCTATGGGCGGCCATTACCGCCAAAGTATGTTTTTAATAAATCACCCAGTCAAAGATTAATTAATTCATCGGTATTATATTTAATTCAATGTAACTTTAATAGATTTACTACTTTTTTTAAAACCATCTAATCAAACTTAAAACAATCCGATGCTTTGTGAAATAATCCGAAGTGTTTTTTTCAAACCATCTAATCGAACTTGAAACGGTTCAATGCAATGCTAAACAGTTCAGTCGGAAACATGAATCAAAGCAAGAGAATGCGAACCAATTTAAAAGTAACCCAGTCATTTACCGATACGTGAATCAATCTATAGGTAACTGTATTAATGCAAGACCAAAGCACTCAATTCAATGACAGCATAATCAATTTGACATACAGACAAATGGCCGATACTGAACAGAATTACTACGATGTAAAGTGAATTAATTCAGTGCATTCCCAAACAGTTGTCCGAGCGCGCCACTTGCACATACATAAGCTAGAAAAGTTACTTCCCTTGATAAGTATTCCATACAGTGTCTTGTTAGTTGCGATGGTGAGATGCGATGGTCGTATCTGAGTCCCTGCTACAATACAATTGTTCTATTGTACCGTATTAGATATAGGATTTTGATTCCTAGAAATTTTTATAGTCTAATTAAATTGTCTTTATGTTTTATGTTTTTGCTGTATTTTTAATATACATGCATTGACTTGTATCAATTAGTGTCTCATAGGCCGATATCGGTCCAAAATCTCATATATTTTAATATGTTGTACTGAACGTTGTGTATGCCATATGATGACTTGTGACACTTTAATAAACATTTATCTTCATCTTCTATATATTTCTTTTCATGTTATATCTCTTTCTTCTTTTTTTGTTTTCATACTAATTCATAAATTAATGAACCTGTACTAATCTTGTTAAAATGTATGTTTATATGATGAAAATCTATGTAATAGTAAAAGGCAACCAGTTTTCTTCTTCTTCTCTTCTTCTTTATAATATGAATACAATTGAAAATTAAAAATATTACGCAATTATGGTATGTATCTGATGTCAACACACCACGGGTGGCCAGTGTTTGTGATTTATGGCCTCTTTGATCTAAACAAACATCCTGCTTAAGACAGCCAATTAGCCACGGGGAACCGTATTATTATGATTGGAGAAACCCTTTATATATTTTGATCGCAATAAGAAAGCTGACATAACCCAACATTAGCGACTCTTGAGTTAATTGCTTATTTGCATGGTTATATATATAATACGGACCGTCAGTAAAGTGTTTTCATTTACTTGGACTGCGTGTCTTGTAGTTTGACTGTCAGTAAAGTGTTTTCATTTACTGGGTTAAAACTTGTCTTTACTAAACAACGGGTGTCTATGTCATTGTTTATTTAAATTCTGTGGTAAACAAACAAATTACTCACCAATTAAATTGCAGCTATTAATAAATATTAAAAATCCGTGGTAGATTAATAGTCATGTATATCTGTACTCATATTTACATTATATTATATATGTTTATCATACGGATAACAAGCTGTTTTATTTGACTCATTTGATATAATACATGTGTTAAGGAAATTGTGATGAATTGTAATTTATTTATGCAAGGAAGTGTTATATAAACGCCTTCTCATTGTATCAGCTCGGTTAAGATAAACTGCATATTTGGACATGCATTGTTTGTTATAACTACACTGTTGCCATGCTTTGTAATTGTATTTTGTATCCTCATGGGCTTTTAAGCCTATTGGAAATTGGAAATAAAGATATATCTATCTATCTATATATTTAGGTAATATTAGTTATGAAACCTTATAGTAAAAATAACTATCTCCGTACGCTTATAGTAAAATACATTGGAAAGCATTTAATTGATACAGACATTAAAAGTTGTCGTTCGCTGTTCAACTGCTGGAAAGGATATGTAATTAACCAAAAAGAGCACCAACAGTGATCGGTTGACTAACAGTTTCTAAAATATAATTAAAGCATTTACATAAACAAAAAGTGTACCACTACATTTTTTATTATATTTCTCGATAGCGAGTTGTTTTTATTCGAGGAATTAACTAAAAGTAAAACGTGTATAGCGGATTCCAACAGGATCGGCGTTGGCTAGAATCGGCCATGTATGGCCGTTTTGGTCGATATCTATGTAGTTGTTAAGACAAATTATTAGACACAATTAAAGTTTTTGCATAACACAAGGTGTACCACTACATTTTCAATCATATTTCTTGCCAGCGAGCTGTTTATTTTCGAGGAATTAACTAAAACAAAAAAAGTATATCGAAGTCCAACAAGAGGGCATTTCATCGGCGTTGGCTAGAATCGGCATGTATGGCCGTTTAGGGCGATATCTATGCAGTTTTAAGGACAAATTATTAGACAAAATTGAGGTTTTTGCATAACAAAAAATATTTCTCGACAGCGAGCTGTTTATTTTCGAGGAATTAACTAAAACAAACAAATGTATAGTGAAGTCCAACAGGGCGGCATTTCATCGGCGTTGGCTAGAATCGGCCATGTTGGTCGATATCTATGCAGTCTTTCAGACAAATTATTAGACAAAATTAAGGGTTTTTGCATAATAAATTGTATACCACTACATTCTTCAATCCTTTTTTTCGACGACGAGCTGTTTATCTTTGAGGAATTAACTAAAACAAAAAATTGTATAGCGGATTTGCGCCATCTCGACATCTCGGTTTAACAACACTTCAACCAACACGGCCGACCAATAGTATTTGGATTTCATTTGATATCAATCATTGATTGTAAAATAAAGTAAAAATACCCAAAATGTCAATATCAACTATTAGTAATATAACAACAAACAAGTTTTATGAAGTATGATGACTTGTTTATTCAAAACAGTCAAATATCTAATAATTTCACGAAGCGGAGCACCTCACCGATGGAAACAAAATGGCGGATGTTCAGAAAATGTTACCACTAAAACTATCTTCCTTCCACTTCTCGAAGCCATACGAGATTTCAGTCAGCTGCGCTATCTCTCCATTAGTGGTCACCATTCACTGCTTATTACTTCACTGTTTCAAGCGACTGTATTTTGATATTTTCATTTGTTGAAGTTTATTTATATATATCTATATACATCCAAAAAAAATGAAATAAAGACCGAAGAAGTAAAATGACAATGCAGATGACACTTTCTATTTATGTCTTGTTTTTTTAATTCATTATTTGGACTTTTAACGTATCTTGAAGATGAAGGTAAATTAGCCGAGGAGAAAAACGGATTTCGCCCAAAACGGTCGTGCGAAGATCATGTTTTTGGACGTGCCGTCAGGCAACGTTCTATGAAGTGGCAATTCTGACGCACAAGGAATTTCTACTATAAATCAAAGAGCACCAGATTACAGCGCGATTAAAGTAGTACCATTTGCAAGGCTGTAAATGGGCAAAAGATCCGTATATTGACAACATATCTATAAATATGTAAGCGTTGGTAAACATTAAGTGATTTTAACTTAAGTTTCAGTAATACGCTGTTTTTGAAGGGATTTGATCCAGTACAAATAATGCACATAAAATTATGTCTTTTAACGTAAACGAGCGTCTACATCTACGTGCCGTCATACATTTGAAGAGTAAGTAATTCGATTACCATGATATCAAAATGAAATCTTTTATCACATTACATCATGGTAACTATAAAGGGCGTTCATAAATTCGCGAGTAGAAGAGATTATATAACTCTGTACCACAGACATCTCTTTATCAAACAATGCAATTATTTTCATCAATTCCATTCATTTCAATATTTTATTTTGCATAACATTTACATGTGTATTGCATAAACAAGGCGGAATACAATACACAATATTTAAGAGAAGAGTACAAACAAACATACTTCATTTAGAGAATGAATACATATATTACAGTGGAATAGTTATAATTATTACGTTCTATAAATGGCATTTTATCACATTTTATTACCATTATCAATATAGTGTTTAAAAAGCATTTATATTTAAGGAATTTAGAACAATACATAGAAACTCTGACTACCGTTACATCAGACTACATGTAGTTCTTTTATTTGTTTTTAATGCTTAGCATAATTAAGTGAAGTTTGTTTTGTTTTAGCCATATGGCCACCGAAAACGTCTTTGCAGAAATCCTATTTTTCAGACATTCAAGGGGTGATAACTCGGTTATGCATGATTGCATCTGATTGTTTTTCGAAAGGAATCGAGAACTCATGTATATGTATGTTGTGACCAACTTTCTCTGACATTTTCTTGACAATTATTCCTCTTTGACACTTATAAAATTTAAACATTTCTACTTAGCATTACTTTTTATAAAATTGCCATTGTCCGTCTGTCCTTCCGTCCGGTCCTATAACTCTGATTAATGCCTCATCCGATTTCAATAATATTTTGCACAAATCTTCACCAACTTAGTACGCAAACCCGTTTTTTTCGGAATCAATACTTTCTGAGTGGCACCGTCCATCAGCACTTTCAGTGCTTTGATTTCTATAAGTAAGCTTATTCAAAATAGACTTTACAAAAAAGGAAACATTTGCAACTTTTATCGACTTACAAAAGGCGTTCGATTTTATCAATAGAAATGTTCTACTAAACAAATTATTATCAAAATGACATTAACGGTAAATTTTATAATTCGTTAAATACGGAATCTTGTTAGTGCCATATTAGAACCTCGCGTTTTTGGGGCGAAAACACGAAAACGCGAGGATGATTAACGGGTTTTCGCCCTAGTTATTGAACACGAAAACGCGAAAACTCGACGTTTTCTGCGAAAACGCGACGCGAAAACCCGTTAATCATTATCGTGTTTTCGTGTTAAATTTCGTAGTTTGCTATGAAATGTGTCAAGTTGAAAATACGAAAATAGGATATTTTAAATTTAACACACTCGTTCCTCATTTGACTCTGTCAACGTCAAAGGAAGTAGGGTGAACAGTTACGTCACGTGATTATTCAAAAAAAGTTATAACGATGTTTATAATAAATCCTTTTGCGTGATCTGCTAAGATAAAATATAGACCTATATTAAATAATTTCATTTTTTTTTGTATTTTTTTGTTGTTGTAATTTTCTACTATCGAGCTCCCGTTTGAAATGTATACATATGCGTTCCGATTAAGGAGACCTAAGTACGTGTTATTTTTGTAGTAAAATAGTCCCGATTAAAACTAAATTGTATTCATGCATTATTTCAAATCTTGCAACATCTAATGCAGATATTCTGAAAAATATATTTACACAAGAAATAAATAAATTCAGGCAAACATATCCCAATTTAACTGGTTTTACCAAAATCTTGTAATTTAGTAGTTAGCAGAGATATATGTGAGTGCAAGGGACGATAACTCTGCGTGGAGATTGCGTGTAACTCGGTGATGATGTAAACAAAGACGAACATTTTGTCCCGTATATTTGTCTCGGCAAAATAATCTCTCGTCAAAATCGTCCTGGGGCGAAAACGCGAGGTTTCAAATCTAAAATGTCGTGTTTTCTTGTTTTCGACATGCCAGATTTTATAGCAAACTACGAAATTTTACTCGAAAACACGATGATGATTAACGTGTTTTCGCGTCGCGTTTTCGCGCAAAATGTGGAGTTTTCACGTTTTCGCTTTCAATTACTAGGCCGAAAAGCCGTTAATCATCGCCGCGCTTTCGTGTTTTCGCCCCAAAAACACGATGTTCTAATATGGCACGAACAGGATTCCGTAGTTAAAAGCCCTATTATCTGACACCCTCCTCATGTGTTAAATTGAACGGCTTTCTATCTGACTGGGGTACGTCAGAGTGACAGTAGCTCGCCGACAGTCTTCGCATATTTTATCAATGATGGGCTGAATTCACTTAACATACACTAAACAAATTGCTAAGTACCTACCTTAGAATATATCAATAATATTCTCATTGTTTTGTGTATTTTGAGCTTGATTAGAGATACGGTTAAACTGCAAAATAACGAGTGTAAGTCGTCTGCTCTGATTGCATGAACATATTTTAAAATGTTTAAGTCAATGTGTTTTCTTAGAAATAAGTTATAACACTTATACAACTGGGTATATAGGATTTTATTAAGTACTTCAAATTAGTGAAGCTTTCGATGTTCCTAATTATAAAATATGCCAGTTAAAATTATTTTGACATCATGTTTTACTAGCATTACCACTACAAATGCGTTTGCAATTTTTTTTCAAGATATTAATGCCCCAGTTACTTGAATTTCAAACAATATTCAATTTAAAGGGAGGAAATTTAAAATTATCCATATTTCATTTTTTTATAGACGGAAAATCTGCAATAAATGGGCCCAACTACCGTATAAAACCCACTAGATAGAGCTGGGGGCAGGTTTTTTATTTAAATGTGTACATAGTTAAATCAGGGACACCTTTTTCAAAATATTGAAAATTCCACCTCATAAAAATATTCAATATTTGTCACAGAAGTAGTCTGATATTAAACAATTGTATCTGTAGAATCTGTGACTATTCATGTGTTCCATATAACAATTCATCTTTATCATTTTCACAGCAGATTCAGAAACACACCAGAATCAGTAGTATCACAATGCACTTCTATACACCACCTATGAAAATTGAATATTCCCTCCTTAGGGTCAGAGATGTATATGTTCCTTAATCATAACTAGCCCTATATAAGATGTAATTCCTTATCTTATTATCTCCATCATGTTCAGCCATTCCTAACAATAATGTGTACAGTTATGCTTCATTTTTGAAAATGCATTCCTACCACCATATATCGTGTACTGCAGTAAATAAAGCCTGTTTCTCCAGACCAACTATAATTGGCAATTCATTTTCATTCATAAACACTGATAACTTGTAAAATATTTGCTGACTGTTAAGTCATCACAATTCTGTTTTATGTTATACACAGGGCAGTGGATAGTATTAAAGATGACAATACACTACAAAATATACATGGTAAAACATGAATACTACTGGTGGTGGGAAGTAAATTGTCACAGTTCCAATAAAATAAACAGAAATTATGTAGTTTGGAGTCGTTGGATTAAAAAACTTTACTCCTCGCTGATATCTAACAACAGTTTTCTGTCGTCTGCTTGAAGAGAGATTTTTTTACATGAGTCATTCACTATAACTGACAGGCTACCTTGATAAAGACACACCTCCAATTTCTCCCTACCAGGGTAGGGAATGTTGCCCCTTTAACAATCATTATGCGTATATTACAAAATTCATTGTATGTGATATGTTACGCAGAAAACTGTATCTTTACAACTGAACAAATATATTACCACAATGCAAATGTTCTGTGTTGCATACGTAAACTATTTCATTGTAAACATTGTGTATATGTATATCTGCATGTACGTAAATTGTATATACGCGTATATACTTTTATCTATATAAAAGAATAAAAAACATGCTTGTTTAGAGTTTACTGGTAATTCTGTATACTAGTCATATACCGTATACTTACAGAGTTTAAACTTATTATATTTTCACTATACATGTATTAATATCTAGCTGTTTAATGTGTGTTTATGTATTTGCTATAATGTTCTATTTTAAAGTGACTTGTATGCCCATTGCCGCCGGGAGTTGTAAGGTAACTTTAATTTGATAACATGTTTGTACATAAACAATATCACTATAATACATTATTCTTATCTTATCTTACTTTATTTGGTTGGGTTAAGTGATAAATGATTTATTTCCGTTTAAGCAAAGCGAAGTAGGAAATAAACTAAGTGAGAGAGATTTCATTACAATCGACGTAATAACGTTTGAGCTAAGTGTACAAAGTATCGGCATAACAGCACTTTTATGTGTCGCGTTGTCGACTTGTAAGGAAAATAATGGCTTGATTAAAAAAAAGGAGAGAAAGTACTAGTCAAGTGCGTTATGTCAATATCACGCACTTAATTTAAGGGGACACTTGAACTTTGTGTGAATGTTTTTTACCATACTCGCGCAACCAAGCTTGATTAACCTGTTCGCTAATGTTTTGCTTTAAACTTCGGAATTTAAGAACATCGTTATAACTATAGGCATTTTAGTAAGCTTTTAAACTAAAGTATGTTCATTGATTTTAGGATTTTAGCGTTTAAGTAAACACATTGTGTTGATTTGAAGTTGATTTTCAATTTTCAATTTTTAATTCAAATATTCGACAAAAAAACACTATTTGTCGATTATCGTAAATGCATTTGTTGGTGGACTCATTTACGTGAATGCAACATTTCCTGATGACCTTTTATATCTACTTCTCAAATAGTTATTAAAGTATAGCACTTTTCTTTAACAACTCCGGTATTTTTATGGACAGTTTCAAACTATATGAAAATAAATCAAGAGTGTCGAACATTACTTTACGGTTGCTAGAAAGCAAATAAATACATACTATAAACAAAACGACGGGTAAAATCAATTACTTGAACAAATAAAGATACGATGACTTAATCCTTAAATAAATGAAATCACGGCGTATGGCTTGTGAGTGGCGTTAGAACAACAAAAGATGTCTCTGCAAACTCTTTACTCAACTTAAAGCCCATTCTGTGTTGCTTTAAAGTAGAATATCGATTAAGCCGGTGCTAGGAGGCGTGAGAGGTGTTGAATCTTATACATACCTCTCATGAACAGACTCAATAATACCCAGTTTGCTACTTTTCTCTCTTGTTTGTGTTTGTTGCTTCCAAGGGATCACCTTTTCAGTATTTATTGACGTACACTACAGTGAAGTAAGCAAGTCAGCAACGAAGCACCAACTGTTATCAACTATAATTCTATACTCTCTGGTATGCAACAAAGACAAGCGCAAGCAAGCAAGAGTGACGTGTCACCAAACAAGTATCAGTTGTTCTCATATATTCTATGTTCTTATGACTTACAACAAAGGCAAGCACAAGCAAACAAAGAATATATCTCAGACCAAACGCATACAAGGGTTGTTTAACCACTCATAAGATATGTTGTCTGCTTCAATTTAGTCTTTTGATTGTTACTTGTTATGCGCAGGCTTCATAACCGCTGCTCCCAACTAAATTCCATTTTGTTTATTTCGCTCTTCGGGGCATAGCATTTTGTTAGATACTGGGACCATACGCCGCTTGACTTGGGGGAGGAAAATCTCTATGTCCACCGCCATATGCATGCCATCTTCGGGATGTTTAAAATTATGTACTATTGATTTTATGAATATTGAGTTCTGCTCAACTCGGGGCTAGGGGTCGTGAACGGTAGCAAGCATAATGTGATATTTTACTACCGTTCATGAACAGTCTCAGTCAAACCGAGACTGCAATATTTCGTATTTATCGAGTTCGGCCGTTTCCAAAGGTTCATTCTTTTGAAAGCAGCGGTACCGTTTCGGAACGGTCAGTGACAAAAAGGATACAGAGGGTTTAAACCAGGTTCTAGGGTGCACCATACCTCACTCTTACCCTATTATCATCCCAATTAAACGGGACAGTATAAATTCCGCAGTTCTCTAGGTGAGAAGGTTTTAGGAAACAGTTTGTGCATTAATTTTATCTGGATACTAATGGAGTGTTGGAATGGAATGTTCATTCATATACTCGTTTTATATGTGGGTATGCCGTAAAACCCAATTCAAATAAATTATAAAGACTAAATAAAAATGAAAATTAAACCATAACACATATTCATATCGGTAACATCGTTTCTAAAGGGAATTATACTGTTTAATCATCTAAAATATTAGTATATACATTATTTATATCTGAAACGCAAAAGAAACACAACTCGGTAATTTCCGCTATATATTGTATGTACAATATGCTGCTGGTAATCGAATGGTACATGGCTACGTAAGGCCTTTCCTTTCGAAAAAAACCCACTAAAACAACACATAATACAGCAAATAATATTCCTTCAAAGTTTCATTATTGACAGAGTACGCGTTTGGCTCAAGCATGTGAGCAAACTTAAGATGCAAAATTTTGCTAACTCTTTACGTTAAAGTACTGAACTATCTCAGTTTTTCAAAAAGGAACTTCAACATTTATGAATTTCTTGTTACAAGGTGTAGTGTGATTAAAGCGTCGACAACATCACATTTGTGTCCTTTCTCTAATTAACTGCAATTCTTTTTTTTACAAAACTTGTTAGGATTTCGTTGGAATATTATGTGGCATTAAGTGTGCAGTATATACAATATATATCGGAAATTCCCGAGTTGCGTTTCTTTTGCGTTTGAGTATATATAGTAAAATAGATATGCAGTATTAGTATGCACAAAAACATGAAACACATTACATATTACCGCCTTAATTCCATTAAGCAATACGAGAGCTTATATTAGCAGGATTTTATAACGGGAATCTCGACAATAAAACACGTTTAAAAACTTTTTTACTGAAGAAAATACGATAACCAGTTTAAAATTAAATATTAAATGTTCTAATTTTACAATATGCAAATGTTTAAGCCGAAATTAAGGTTTTATTTCATACCCCAGCCAACCCCGTTTTCGCTTCTTGGAGAAGGGGTTGGATGGGGTATGAACGTTAATACTCGGACCACGTAATGACAACTACTCAACATTACCTTTCTACAGTCCCTTCCACATCATTGGCACCATTATACTCCATAAGGATCCGAACCAGTTCATAATTTGTCCTTAAAGGAAATTCCTGACCAGTCAAGTTAATGAAATATTTCCAGGTCTTGCTTCTCTTCCATAACTCCTCCATACACAGCAGCTCTGGTTCCAGCACGCTCATTTGTGCCCAAACTACTTTAAACCGCTTCGGAGCAATGAACACATTATCAAAACAGTTTGCTATTGCAGTCATGGCGTCGTATATATCACTTTCACTGTTTTCATCCACATGAATGCAATATAGATTCTGTGGACGGTAAATTGCGCGTAATAAACGTTCACTCTGTTCCACTGCTTTAAACATGAGAAAGCTGTATGCAATTGGAAAGTCTTCTTCCTCTTTTGTCAATGAACTCATAACATATCCCCTCTTTTCTATGAAATGTGAACAGTTAGACGCCATTTCGATGTATTCCTTTGCAGGAATCTCT